>VYXH01008048.1:452542-486410 GCA_013397275.1 Burhinus bistriatus
GGGGGAGAGAATAGCTATAAAAATATACATTCTGCCCAAGTATACTGTAAAGAACTTGGTGTCTGTGGAAGCAGGAAGTTATTTAAACATCCTAAGTTATTGATTTATGAAGATCCTTCACCATAACCACTTTTACCCACTTTTGATCAAGAAGGGCTGGTCTGACATTGCTAAAATTTGTATTTGTAGAGTGCCTATGACAACAAAATAGAAGTCTACAATCAAAAGTCACCTCTCAATGTCTGTGTTAAAACACATGGAAGATGACCAGAGAACTACATTTCGCCGGGAAATCTTCAAAAGAGGATTCCCAGAATAAAATCAGGAAATTTGATTCGTCTTTCGAGGTACTGAACACGGGTACTCCTAAACATCATGAATAATTTTACCAGGAAGAAAATGTTTTACAGTAGACTGAGAAACAGACATTTATTTTCCTAATAGTGGCTGACCACTTCTCAGCTCTGTGTGTATGCATGCAAACACACATACACAATTCCCAAATATTTTCCTTCTCAGACAAACCTATCAAATTCAAAACAATAGTGTTCATTAACTCATTTTTTTGTAATTGTTAGTTAATTAGTATAAATGAAGCAAAGAACATCTTCATATTGACAAAAGCATTTAACATGTAATAAATGAAGAAAATGTTTTGATTACTTCATGTTTTCATCCTGTAGCAAGAGATTTTTAGCAATTAAATTCTATGAATTCTCTCTATAAAGTTCCATAGTCCTCTAGACTGGAGTCAAATTCCTGAATCTACCAGGCTTAGGTCTAAGATATGCAGCAGAAGCTTGTCTTGAGTATGTAAATACTACAACAAGAAAAAATATTCATGATCTGATGTGGAGAACATGCAATACTGTATCTGTAGAATTCCTATTGCAAGGATCACACAAATGCTCCCATGCACATCAACTGAAAAAATAAGTCTCTTAAATGTAAGATATCTGCAAGCAACCTGAACATTTGTATTTGACTATTTTTTTCTTTTCTTCCTGTTGGAAAAGAAATGAAGGCTAGAAAAGATAGCAGGATAGCTGGTATTGATCAAACCAAGAGATGCAGATACTCAACAGACCTATAAAACTGTGCTCAGTAACTGGCTCATCAGGAAGAAATAGCCATAAATTTGCTCTTTATTCGGATTCTTGCCTAGGAATTCTCCATAGATGTAATGGGGAAAGGATAATTTTTTACTCACATTTTAAAAAGGCAGAATTTTGTATACCTACGACTGTAGTATTTAGACATACTGTAGAAAAGATAATCATTTATATTCTTTCTCCTTTGGGGAATTGGCAGGAGGAAAATTCTTTAGCAAAGAAATTGCATGAAAAATGAGTCCAAATGAAAGGCTGAAGAGGCTATCAAAGAAAGCTATCAAATAAAAAGATGAGTTGCAATAAATTCATGTGTCTATTCTACATGACTTACAGAAAAAACTGAAGTTGAGAAGTAAAAATGGTATTATTTTAAGACAACCTCAAGATTTTTTGAAAGACATTTAATATTTCTGTCTTCAATTTTCTTTATTTAAAAATAAATTCTTTGAGGAGCACTCAGGTCACATTTTCAAGCAATGCATGTTGAGCAACCACAAAATAGTAAATGTAATTTAGAAAAAAAGAAAGCTTAAAGTCCCAAGGTGATCCTCTAACTTCTAAGGTCAACTTTAAGGAAAGAAAAAAAAAAAAGTTACATTCACAGTATCTGTGACATTTGGCAACATCCCAACTTTCTTCCCCTCCTACAACAAAAAACAAGTGACAACTTGAATGCAGAAGACATTACACTTAAAAGCCACAGACTTGCCTTGTACTTCATCCTAGGGTTTTAGTGGAAACCTCCATGGTCCCATCTCACCTGCTTCCCACCTCCAAGTCAAAGGGAACATGGTAGATTTACTCATAGGAACTGTTTTCCCAATGCTCTGAATTGGCCAGGGGTGAAGCCTACTCTAAAGAAGTACTCCTCCAGCACTGTGAAACCCCTTGCTTAAAAAAATACATCGCTACTCACGACTCCCACACAATTTCCCTTTTCCTCATATGCCAAGCGTAAATGCAGCAACTTTTTTCTCCACCTAACCGAGCTGGCATCGAAACAACTATTCGCCCAGCATTTGCACATTACATACCTAATGCTTTCGTGTCAAGATGAGAGTACAATTTGAGAGAAAAATTGCTGGAACGTTGCAGGCCTGACTCTAATTGTGCTGATGTTATGGAAACAATGTCCCACGAACACATTGTGCCTGTGCAGTACACTCGTGCTGAGCGTTTCAGGCCTGCTTTCCGTGGGCCAAACTGTTGATCTCACTTGTGAAACATGCACATGACAATTTCATACCATATGCACAGCCCTGCTAAGGACATGTCTTCCCTGCAGTGCAGGGTGCTTTTGCGTAGCGCTTAATTCAGCTTATTAATGAGCCTTCCAGCCCCTCCAGTGCCTGAAGGGCACAAAATGCACTGGTCTTCTATACTGCTTTGGGGGTAAATATTCTTCTTATATTAAAGGTTACAGAAGATTTATGTTCCAGGGAAGTGGTTAAAGGGTTTCCAGGTATTGAAGACAGCCCTTTTTTGTTTGTCTCAAAGTTACTGTGACACAACTGGTCCTCCCTACCAGGTTTATGAATTATGAACTCACAGTGTATAAACCTGGATAGGAAAGAAAGAGATCAAAAAGTGGGATCCATATATTGAAAATTTATTTAAAACATCTAAGGTGCTTGAAACGGGAATCATTGAGTTTTAAACTTGAGAGAATAAGGACTTTCTTTGAATACATTAATATAGTAACAGATAAAGAACAATATTTGGAATAGAATTTATTTTATTTTTGTTCTTATTCTTCAAGGCAGTTTTGGCTTCCTGCATTCTTTTATTAAAAAAGAAAAGCAAAAGCTGGAGCACTAGTGCCCAAAATTTGGGGGAGAAAACAGCCTCTTCTGTATTCACTCCCAGTACAGAAAAAGCAGGGATTTTTCCATTTTGCACGATTCACAGTTTGCTGCAGTGATGCCACCAAGCCAGCGGCATGTATACCTCAGTACAAATTAGCAAGGGCTATTATTCTGCCATTTGTCATAAAAGCTGTCTCTGGGAACACAGAGAACATATTTCATTTCGCCACATCAGAAGCAGGCTTGACAGCAAGGCCCAGCTTAGTGTACCTCCTGCAGTTACCAACAAAAAACTTGCAAATAGTTTCTCAGATAACACTGACATTTCACGAGGGCACAGAATTTTGCTAATGTGCCATCCCTTTGAGGGACTTTTGCCTAACAAACAAGAAACAGAAATCCCTGCCCCAGTACCACCAGCACCAACAATTCCTATTGACATCAGTAAGCGCCCTGAGACCTTCAGCATTCACAGATGAGCTGAAAATACATCATTAGTCACAGTAGATCATATTGTTACTGACTGTTAGCCACTGATTTTCTATTTAGCTTTAATGGCAAGTTTAGCACTTGCCAAAGGTGCCAAATTAACATAATTGACTAGAAAACTGAATTCACTTCAGGAGTGAAAAAAAAAATGAAGGGCAATCCAAATTTTACCACATTGTCATTATTTGCTCCTTGAAGCAAGTCTGAAGAAAAAGGGTCTTCTACATTACTACTCCTTTCACTTTGGTCTCTATAGAGACAGCCCAGAAAAGTGCTAATTTATGGCAGGGTTTCAAAACCCTGACAAGATTCCTTAGTCATACTCTTATTTCATTTCCCTGATAAAATTCCATTAGCTGGCTATTAGTCTCCAAGAAGAATTGACATCTTATTAGGAGGACTTCTCTACTCTATATCTACCTGATGCTATGCCCTCTGGCCAAATTGCTAGGGTATGGAAGGGCACAGTATATAGCTTAGGACATGTATTTGTGGGTAAGACTGTGTTTGTGGTTTTATGCGCTCACCAACCACAAAGGCAGCTCAATCCTTTAGAAAAAGGACACCTTTCGTATTTTAAACAACCTAATCTTTACACTTTTTGAAGTCCCACCTGCTCTCAAATTGCAGCCTTAGAGATAGGATTAGTGTCAGGAACTCTACTGGTAAAAACATTGGTAATTTTCTCTAGAAAGTTAGTTAATACAACCATGGTCAAACTTTGCTTTGAACAAAAGTGAAATCAAGAAGTTAATTTCTCATCTCTTCTTGCATACCAAAGTTATAACCATGGCATTAAAGTAATTTTAAAAAAAATTAATAAAACCTGGAATAAATAGATGAGAGAATTATCAGTACACCTCTTACAAAGAGCTCCACCTCCACCTTTATAGGGGAAGTCTTGGGAAAGAAAGAAAATAACTTTCTCCTTCCCCATCCCCAAAGACCCTGTTTTCTGTTACTAGGAATAAGTAGCCTACTAAATCCTGCATTTTCACTTGTAAGGGTCAGAGGAGGACATTTAGCAAAGGGAAAAATACATAATAAAGTCACAGTCTGGCATTATTAGCAAACCAAATCATGTCATCATACTAATGAGAGCTTGGAAGATGCAAGGAATGTGAAATCTAGCATCAACTACTGAAAGTAATCCTGCCAGCAAAAGACAATATTTTTCTTAATTAATATTTTATCCAGAAGGCCCTCACCTCCCAAATTCCTGCAGCTGAAAACCTAAACAACTACAATGAAGTCAAAATATAAAAGAACAACAAAAATCACAATCCCTCGCCAAACCTTTTTCAAAATTCCCAAACCTTGAATAAATGAAATGAGAACTTGTCAGAAATTATTAGTGCCTGTTGACTTTAGTTGACTTTAGTAGACTCTAACTGAATGCAAGTACTATCAAAATGTAGCAAAGAATTTCAAATTTCTTTTTCAAAGAATACAGAAAGCTGGCAGGACCTCAGTCACTGCTGTTTTCAGCCCCAAAGCACAACCCAGATGCTCTTGAGCACATTAAAGAATTTGGGTTGCTGCTGACTACTTTTCAGGAGTGCCCTTGATTTTCTCCTTCCCCCTCACCCCCACATTTCCTGTGATCCCTTTTGGTTGCAAATTTTAATCCTTCTTTGTAGTGTTTATTACAAGGTTTTAGAAAATGTTTTACAGAGTGGGTCAGTTAGGGCTTGTGGACTATTTTCTATAGACCACTGAAGACTAAATGATCATTATATGGGTTCCCATGTTTGCAAGAACAGGACTCCTCATTTACTGACACAAGTGGTTCTGTCAAGTCTTACAAGCAAACATATCAGGAGGAAGATAAAAAGAAAACCTCCAGCATTGACCTACTAGGAGTCATATATGAAATAAAAGCACTGAGAGAGCAACAAGCAGCTCTGCCAAGTACCTTGTCTCTGACTGACTGCCATACACCGTGTTTTCCTTCACCGTTGTCCCTTCCTCCCACTCTTGATTCAACAGCTACTTTTCTTACAGCCTGTATGTGACTTAAAAATACCTTTTCATATTCATAAAATTTTCTTATCCTCAAATTTGCTAGTTACTTAAATGTTGTTATCGGTGATCTCAGATGATTTGGGGCTTTCTTTATTATAGTCTGTGAAATACTAGTGTTTCCAGGATCTTAACCCTATAAAATGGGGCTTAAATTCAGTTAAATGTGGTACAAATTCTCCAGAGCAGAGAAAATGGAAGCCTGATGTTCTAGAGTGTTTTTGCTACAGTGGTGACAAAAAACAACTGACTCTGATGGAGTCATACTATTACAAATGAAAGGACACTAAGACCATTTCTTGACATCCCTTTTTACAGGTCTTTTTCATACAAATCACATTCTTGAAGACAGCATAAGCAAAAGACTGACTATGTATAAGAAATAATAAATGGAGTCAAATAATTGAAATAAATAAAATGCTGCTGATAAGTGGCATTAATATATTATACTAGAGCATGACTATTTAAAATCAACAGAGCTACAATTTAGGTACAGTCAAGACAAGGTAGAAGACAAGTAAAGAACCATTGGCATCAAAATGTTCTATTGTTCATTACTGCACAGTTTTCTGAAAATCACACTTCCACATATCTTTTGTTTTCTGCTCTCCTTTATATTCAAAGGAAAATCGTCTCTTAGAGCTAATTGACTCTATATTTTTCCATCCTACCATATGCTAGTGGATATAGAAGTAGATCTGCTTGAAAGTAGGAGATGCACATTAGATGATTTACTGGAAGATACTGTGCTGTATAAAACATTTTCAATCCAGCATGACTAACCACTTGACAGTGTTTCTGTTCAGGAAGAAGATCGGAGACTCTTTTTACCTTCACCCTGCCAGACTCCACGTAGCCACAAAGAGTTTGCAAACAGGGTAATTTATTATCTCGCAACCCTGAGACGACCAGTGCAGAGCGCGATTGTTTGGTAGCAATCAAGGGATATATCTCTTCAAGTGTATCTTTTGGCAAGGTTAGGACAGACAAGAAATGAATATAAAAGAAAGACAGATTAACCAATCTCACTTTGCTGGTGAGCGAGTGAGGCATAGATCAGTGAGATGACTTCACACACTAAGAAAAATCAAGGAAGTGAAGACAGAGCTCTCAAAACCCCCAAGTCTTATTCATTTTCTTTTAACCCACCTTCGCAGCTACTGTTTCAGACTGTGTTATCCCACCGCAACAAGTGTTTATCTCTCAGACTGCAAGTTTCACAAGAAAGCGGAATGTCCCAATGCACCTCATTTTCCGAAGCACTACAAAGTATCACTGGACAAGTACAGCGTTTTTTTGGTCGTGGTGGAGGTGGTGTTTCAGAAAAGCTGCATTCTCTTTTTGAAATGAATTATTAATGCAAACAGGGTAATTTATGAAGTACTGCCAGTTAAAATCTAACTACATCAGGTTTTATGTATGAGTTTCCATCCTGCTGAACTAAGAGTTTAATAATACAGCTGTCAGAGTAGCTAAAGTTAGCAGAGCTTTAAAAGCTGTCTCTCAACAAAATGGTGTCCTAAATCTTATGAAGGATAGAGTAAAGGATGAAAAACAAATTCTAGGGAAACAAATCCATAGATCTTTGGCCCTGGCTATTTACCACATTTTCCTCTAAATTGCTTCTAATAAATAACATGGATGTATGAATGATGGGAAAAAGAAGTTTTGTGGCTGCTACACAGTTCTGAAAGAAACATTTCCAATTCGAATCAAGCATTGACCTATGATTCAAAGCCCCTTATGTAGGGTGCTGTAGAGCTGTAGTTCCCTTGAAGAATTTTTTTTCCCTTCTGTACTTATTTAGAAAAGTTTCCACGTCGGGGAGAAATTACGACCCCTGCCTGATACATGCTTAATTTTACTCATATAAGGACTGTAAATAATGTAGCATAAATATTGCTGCTTCACTAAATAACCATGATCAGACAAATTCATCAAGAGACATAGTGAGAGCAATTATATAAAAATTTAAACAGAGATAACAAACAAATGAAGTAGGAAAAATGTTTTCCTTAAGCTAATCCTGTTTGTTACCCATAAATAAGGAGGATTAGCCAAAATTTTTCGTCTGCTTTTAAAAATAAAACAGGTTCCATATTTTGCCAGGATATATTCTATAGGCAGAATAAGAAGCTAAACTTAGCTTTAGGTCAGCTTGATTTCAATAAAAGCATTAACCTGGTTTTGCATTCTGCTCTGATGCGTCCAGTGGAGCTGACATACGGACAACTTTTTCAGTGCTGAGGTCTGCAAGAAAGCACAGTGATCTCTGGTCTGACCCAGCTCTGCTGTGAGTGAAGACAGTGTTATGATTGCTGCTGCTTTATGTAGGCTGTGTACATATAGACTTTGGCCTCTGTAGCTTAAAGTGTAATGTTTACTGAGGGCTACACCACAATCCATCCTACCTGGCCAGAAGAAGAGTAAGATTCACTCTGGCTATTTGAACACTACTAGAGCTACTTAGAAGCTACATCCTCCCAGGTGGATTAGTGAGAAGGGAAATACAGTACATGAAGTCCTGAAACAAAACTCCTGTGCAGCTTTGTATGGTGTCATCTTAACTGGGACATGTGGCATACACAGAGAGTTCACATAGAGTACGTAGTTGCAGATTGCATCTTCTCCCTTCCACTGCAGCACGTCCTGACATACTTGAGTTCAGTTACCTTGTTCATCATTCAGTACAATTTCAGTGAGTACAGGTGCCTAGAGCTAACTAACTAACTAATGAAATAAAGAAATAAAATCTGGTATCTGAATTTATATTCTGCTCATAGAATTACCCCTTTTGATGACAGCTAGATGTGCAGATCACATTAGTATGGCTTTTAGTTCTTTACAAGATTCAGGCAAACAGGCTTTCTCAGATTGATTAATTATCTTAATAATTGTTAATTCTTTCCTCGCTAACTTTTTTTTTGCAGCTGTAGTATTTCGTAGAAACAGCTTTATTGCAAGAGTACATTTTTTGTTACTTTTTTTACCTAAAATCATATATTTTGGTAGAAGAAAAACATGAGAGAAAATAATATTCTCACTGTTGCAAATTCTTGTTGTTCAGTTTTAGTAGGCAAAGTCTTTGCATTAAGTTGTTAAAGTCACTAGAGCACACTTACTTGTTAAAATACCTTTCTTTCAAAGATGGAGTCTAGCAGGATTTTATCTGCTTTTTACTTTTCTTCCATCCAGAGGTTTCTAGTCACATCAAAAATTATACTGGAATACATAGGACTCTCATAATTTATTTACTTTTATCTCTCTGCTATTTTTTACCTATCCACTACTTTCTTCGTTTACATTTTCTAAGTTTTGATATAGATTGATCATTCTTTCAGGAGCAGAGAGGGATACTCCTCTAAAGCACCTCCTCTGAGTCAGTCTGTGGAGGAGAAATTCCTTCTCTCTCCATGCACTGTAAATAAATTTTATGCTAAGGAGATCAGCCTTTTAAAATATCATCATGTCTTTTTTATTTTACGCATCTTCATCTTTCCAATCTCAATAAGCGAACTATTATGAGTCAGACTAGAAAAGACAAAAAACAAACAAACAAACAGAAGCGCAGGATTACCTCTGCTTTCCAAATCATTAGGTATTTTAAATTAAGATTATGGCATTATAATCTCTCAGCTAATATTTAGTTTTCCCTTATTGATTGCCACTGTGAGGTACATTTCATATAGTCCTTTTCTGGAGGGAATTTGAGCAAGATGATTTTAAGTTCCTAGTTCTGCAGAAATTCGTGTCATCCACATTTACCAGTCCCTAAATCAGCAATTAATATTCCAGCCAAGTTCTAAATCAATCCTGATCCTTGAATCGCTCTTGATTCTTGAATGGTCATCTGACAGCAGTGATACTGAAATCACTGATCTTTCAAGCATCCTTATCCCCCATACAAAACTGCAGCCCCCAACCCAGTCACAGCCCCCAAAATCCCTGTCTACAGTATCCCACAACCCCTCTCCCACCACCGACCCTGCTCCTCAGTCCCCACATCCTCTTCTTCCCACCCCCTACCTCAAAGCTCCTTCATGAGGTCCTTCAGCATCTTCTCCTAAAGCACCAGAACATCTCAGACCAAAGGCAGCAGACAAGCCATGGAAGGCAAAGAGGAGCCTTTATTGCTCAGGAAAGGGAGAAAAGAGAGTGAATCCAATTCCAGCTGCTGAAGGATGTCTCACTAAACAGCACATATTAGGAGAACGAGATGGCCCTTTGCCAGGATGTAAGCCAGTGGGGTAAGGATAGATCAGAAGAGCTCTCCCTCAGACAGAAACTACACTTATTGTGGGATCCTGCTCTGGCAAAAATCCCATCTCTGAGGCTAGAACTGAGGAGCTGATAACCCAAATGTCTGTATAGCACTGAGGGTCTTTGAGGAGAAGATCAGCGTGCTACAAAAAAACCCAGGAACAAATCCTCATGGTAGCTACAGGTGAAGTTTATTTGGTGTAGGCCAAAGCACTGGGAGAGAAGGACTTTGGCTTCACATCTGCACATAAACATTAAAGGCTTTGCAAAACCCAGAGTAGCGTGCCTGTCTCTTGGGTGGCAGAACAGTAAGAGACGGAGAGTGAAAGGGAAACTTCTGAAGGGCTGCTAGTCTCTACTTGAGTCTACTTGCTAGTCTCTACTTCCTTGCTTCCAGAGGCAAGGAAGTGAACAGATCCTTGATCCCACTTTTTTCCACAGCTGTGTGGTTATTTTACACGCAGAGCTGAGTGGTAGTGAAGGATTATGCTGTGGCTCTGCTTCTTCGTCAGCAATACTGTGTGCTGCTCTAAAGCCGAGTCATACGTGCCCAGATCATTACACTGGACCTAAAAAAGTGCTGAATTAGAAAAATAAAGCACTTCCCTGAATAAGACCTCCCAAGATGAGCACATCAAGGCTACACTGGAGCCTGCCAGAGTGGTAACCCTCAGGTCCAATTTTTTATATTGTTATTATTTTTCCAGTTATGCTTCTCACTATTTGTTTTGCAACCATTTTTTATCTCTGCTTTCCTCATCTATGTGTGCTATCCATCCATCAGTTTTGTTTTATCATATTCAGTTCTTGCTTTTCTGATATTTGGCCTGAGATACGTATTTCATTTTCTCTTCACACAGCTTAATTTCCTTCCTCTCTAAATCTCTAAATTGCCATGTAGAAAATACATTACATCAAATACATGCTGCTATAGAAGCTGAGAGAAATGATTTGGCACCTGGTTGATGCTGAGTTGCCAAGTTAGCACTCGAGATATCTGCAGTCTCATTGTGGAAATGTTAGTGACATTCAACCTTTGCTCACATACACTACAGAGTTATAGGAAATGAACAGAAATCATACTGAATAGAGAGTCTTGCAATTTAGGAAGATGAGATGAGAAAAGAAAATTCAATGATAAACTTCTGGAATAGTTTTTTGAGACCTTTGAACCTCCTGAATCTTTTCCTTCAGTGCGAGTGTCCTTAATTAAATCTTCACCAGCTCTGCACTAACTCCATCCTTGATCTTTGCATTGAAATTTCTAAGCTGCCCCTCTGCCAATTTCAATTCTCTTTTTCAACTGGCACTGTCTGTATTTCCTGCTTAAAACACGCCATTTCTTCTGTCTTTCCCATCTCTGTGTCCTCTTCCTCTTCGAGATACTGTTATTAGTGGTACCTCTATGTATTAGTCCTAAAGTCAGGTAGTCAAAACAATGACTTTAATAATACTTTTCCTTGATCCATTTTTCTGGGATGGTCATAGGTACAAGGAATTAGATGGAAAATGTATAGAATACAGGAAAAATATATTAACCTGTACTTGACATCTCTTTTTACCTCAATGGATTTATGCTTAATGTTTTGTGTTACCTTTTCACATTAAAATATGCTTTTCTTTGTACTTGGCCTTCATAAAGAGTCTAGCAAAGATGTTTTAGCCATTTAAAACCCATTGTGTTTGGCAATTTCCATACATTTTTATGGGATATATTTACTGAAACTGATCCATCTATGGTTGAAACTGCATATCAAGTTCCTTACCCGAGATAAGTGAATATAGCATCTGCAGCATAATTAACTAAAACTTTTTTACTTTTTTTTAGTTCTCCCTAAGAATCCTCTCATTTCACTCAGAAATTATTTTTTCAGAAACAGTTTGCAACAACAACATTCAAAAGTCTGGGATTATTTTATTTCTGAAGTTATCCCTATTTATCACTGAATAGCAGCAGCATTTTATCATTTGCTTTTCCACCAAAATCAAATAATCGGGATGATTGCAACTGAAATAAGAATGAGGATACAATAAGGAAATATATAGAAAGCATAGGGATAGAGGTGGTAGAAATAGTATTGTCAGTCTTGCAAGAACTAATTGTTTCTGTATTTGTATTGTCTTGGGTGGGACATGAAATTTGTATTTTACATTTGCTGTTTTTCCCAAGCAGCACTCTGAAACCTTGACGTCATTTGTCTTAATTGCTTGAATGAATGATGGCATTAATAATTCCTTTGGGCTTTTCCTGGACTGTTTTCTGTATGAATTTGCTTTGGTTTTGTTTGTTTAATTCTTGCTGTTCTCATTTTATCTTTAATTAATTCAGTGTTCCTCTTTCCAGTCCAAGTTGCACAATGCCTTTTGAAGTAGGAAAGAAATAAGTCAGGAGGGAATAATTCCATTCTTTAGGAAATGCTGAAATTTCAATATTTTTTTTTCCATTATGAAATGGAATTTAAATGACTTATAAAACACCCTTTCAAAAACATCATTAAAAACATTTGGGGGAATCATGTTGCTTTGTTACAATAAAGTCTAAACATTTTGCTATTAAAACATTTTAAAAACATGATCTGTATTAAAATAGAAGTTATTTTAAAAGTGAGTTTGGAAATAAATGAATCAAAACTTCCACAAATGTCAAAATGGGACAATTCTCTACATGAAAAAATGTGCCAAATTGTCCTGTATTTCCCAATATATTATTTTCCTTTTCTTATAATTTGGTCAAGATTCAGTACTCTCCACCTCAGGGTAACCTTCACGCAATACAGAGCAGCCATTTCAAAAAAGAAACATTGCAACTTCCTTCTCTTGCAGAAACTTTTCTCCTTTCCCTCTGCTCTCCACTCACCAACAGGGAGGACATTGAATATTTTTGTTTCTATTCTTCTTCCCTGTCTTCTGAACAGCAGCAAGGAACACTGCTCTCTTCTCTCATCTCAAGTTTTCAGCAGCCCCTCTCCTGGTAACTCCTGTTCATGACTGACATCAACCTACAGAGCTCTGACTCTTCAGAGCTCAGTCAACTTCACCGTTGACTTTCTTGCCCACCTTCAAATTGGCAACGTCTGTTATGGCCTCTTCACAGCCAAAATGCAGAACTGCCCCCATCTGGAAGGGGTACCGGCCATGCTTTACTCTCCCCCACTTTTAGCATGTGGCTTCCCTGGCTCCAGCTGATCTTTTTCTGCCCTCCCTCTCCATAATTTTCATTTGTCCTCCTTCTGTCAGGGCTTCAACACATCCAAGGTCTTTGACACATTTAATTCCCCCCCTAGACCCATTTCTGTGAATAAAAATTCCATTGCTATCCTGATACTGATGCAGCCTACATAGAATACTTCTATCCAAATAAAAATGTCAATCTTGGTTTGTCTCCCCATTTCTGTCAGTTCAACACATCCAAAACAGATGTCTTACTTTTTCTTTTCCAAGTTTTCTCTGCTACTTTGCTTTTTGCCAAGCACTACCCTGTTTGTTATACCAGTTTATAATTAGGTATTGACTTTGATTCTCTATACGTGTGAAGCCCTATAGAAGTTTATAACTACGTCTTCCTAATACCTTTCAACTAAGATCAGTAAAGATACATCTACTGAGAAACAAACATTCATAGAGTAATTCATCGTCTTGCATTTTGATTTCTGCAACATCCTGAAATTGGGACTGAACTAGAAAGCTTGAGAAGAATTGGACAGGATAAGCAAGTAGAAGGGACTGGAACAAAGGACCCAAGGGGACAGGGCAGGTAAAGGTATAATTTATCAATAGTCAGGGAAAGAAGTAAATAATTTGTACCTGTTACAGTGCATACTCTTTGGAGTTTGGTATGGAACCCATGATTCCTAATTGTCACTATTTTGTCTGCCATTAAACACCAATTTTGTCTTTTGGTGATAAACAACTGTTGTTACCAGTTACTTTAATTTCTCAAGTGGCAGAAATTTACATGAATCTAAAGACTATTACTCTGCTGATGAAATATGTGACATTCAGAGTTACCATAAGATGATGCTTTTATTTTTACAGTGCCTAGGAATCACCAGAATGAAGTTTGTCTACTGAGAAAATTTAAGCCAGGAGGCATATCTCTCTTCAGGGAAATGGGTAAAGTAGAAAAGTAGATGAGTGGCTAACTTCGTACAGGTAGATGAAACACCAGGTGAAAGCACACTTATCTTAACCCTTTAACCCCTCTCCAACCACAGCTGAATCCAATTCTACAAAGACTTTGCAAAGGAAAGACTTTCAAAGAAACACATTAAAGAAAAATGCACAGTATGTTCATTTCATTCAGTGTATGTGAAATACCTGCTCTGGGGTTGAATTTGCATTTTAGAATTAAGGTGAATGTCACATATCATACTCCTACTTAATTTCTTGCAGATGCTGTGAGTGATCTCTACGCTGTACCAATGAGAAATGGAAAAATTGCACTTATTCTAAGGTTCCTCTGCCTGGAGCCTGAATTGCAGAAGTGCTTAGCAGGCCTGACTTCCCACTCATGACAGTGGAAGCTGTGCTTCATATTTTAAAAGTATGGATACTGCCTGCTTATTTAAAGGAAAAATATTTGGGCCAATTATCTTTCAAGTTGAGCATCCAAGTTAATTTTGATCTCTGTAATTTAGCTGTCTTCCATCTACATGTAGAACAGCACACTGTCATCTCAGAAGGATCTTGAAAAGATTCACTCACTGATACATACCTGATGGTGCCTGGAGTGAGCGAGTGAGGCCTTCCCAGCTGAGAGCTTGTGAACAAGATCCCGTCCTACCTACTACTGACTTCAACGAAACTGAAGGTCCTCAGAGCAGGCTGTGATCCCCACAGCTCCCAAGGCTTGAATCTTAAGTGGTGTTTGCCAAGGACAAACACAGTCAATTAATAACTATGTCTTCAAAATATACTTTGAAAATGAAGTAAGCTCTAGAAATTATGGGGTGCACATAAAAATATTAAATAACTGGTCATTAAATGAGCATTATCAATTTTGTGCACAGGAGGAGTCAGATGTTCTGTGGAAAAAACAGCATGTGAACATGTCCTAATGTATATGCAAAAGGAAATTAATTATGGGTGATGAGGCATCCTTCATTATGACACTTCTTAACTGGCAAGTGTTTGACCCTATAGTTGGTGTAGTGTTATTTGAATGTAGGTATGTGTGTGTAATTGAACTAATGGATATTCGGCACATACTCATTCACACAGCTGGTTTCTGACTAGTTCTTCTCAGCTGTTCTCACTAGTCCCCAGTACCCGATAATATCTTTTGCTGCAGTCATGCTGATTGCTCAGCCTAGTTCTTAGTGAATAAAAGCTGTAATATAATCAGCGCAGAGGAAGTATAGCACATTGCAAGTAGTCAGCACAGTTAGTTCAGATCACTTCTTGCGCATTAGAAACAAAAATTAAGCTCAAAAGCTGTGTTGCGGCTCAGAATCTGTGAAGCGTGACACAGCTTTCCCAGCGCTTTCTAGTGACGCTTGTCGGTAATAAGCCCGTGGTCTGTAATCTGACTGAATGCACAGACTTGTTCCTATCTCTTTTCTGTTGGGATATTTTCCCAGTAATGTGTCCATTTACAGCCCCCTTTAATGACTGCAGAAGAAAACAGAACAGAAAAGAGAAAAATCAATGCATAATTTAAATAAAAGTTGAACAGAGTACGTGTAGCAATGCAGAGTGTAAATAATCAGGATAAACTCTGAAAGTAAACCCGGCTTGTAGACTAGGATTAATGATCTTGTACGCTAACTGGGAGACAAATCCTCAGCTGGCTTACTTGGTGCAATCAGGTTACTGGATATTACTGGAACTGTACTCACCAGCATTGTGACTTCGGCCCAGAGGGTAGGTATTCCGGAGTCCTGAAGGAGCAGAGAAAGAAAATGGTTGATCCTGTCATCTTTTCATTTCCACTTTCTTTTGATTTGAAGTACCTATGCTAAAGTTTTCTTTTACAAATTTTTATAACCAGATCAATATAAAACAGGAAGGAAAACACACGCCCTCATTTGGCCACTTTAAACGTAGTATGCCACTGCCATTGTAAGTAAATACGGGGAAAGGAACTCCTGCGTTTTTTTCATGTTGATTTCTGGAAGCTTTCCCCTCCTGCTGTCTTTTGATGCAAATGACTTAAAACAAAGCCCAAAGCCTGCCTTTTCCCAGCAAGGCAGAATTTATAGGATATATTACTGTAGCACTCCCTCTCCTGCTACGGCCACCCAGCATTAGGCAAATTCCATGTTGCAAGACGCTCTGAATCCAGGGTGAACACTGTGTTGCAGGACATGCTACTTAGCACATGAACTATTTCTCATACTTTCCCAAAATTTCTATTCTAAAGGAGTGCCTGCAGCTACAGTTTGCATTTTTTTTATTATGCAAAATTGCTTCCAAAATACACCACCATGCATGGTTAAACAGGAAGAAAGAAGGATCAGAGAATAGATATGCAAGTGGCAAAAGGTTGAAGGCATAATGTTCCATTTACATCTGGCAGAGGTTGAAGAAGGAAAGTTATCTTTAGTTTTAAGACTGGAAATTTCAGAAAAATTTAGGTGATGATCTGCCCAAGGTCCACTGAAATATGTGGCCCCAGGAGGTACACTGTAATCGGATTGAAAAGTGAGGTTTGAAGCAAAATAGTCCAAAGTCAATTTCAAGAAAAATAGTCAGTACAGCAATACTGCAATAAAATCACTGCTGTGACAGATATCAATGAGTCTTATGTATGTCTGAATTCATAAGACATACACCTATCTTTCAGTTGTGCTGTGACTGTGGTAGTTTTATTCATTTAACTTTAGCAGATGGGACACAATGGTTCGGAATAAGGAGCACTGGATTAATGTTTTAGGACATATTAATCATTTACATATTTATTACCTTTTATGTCTCTTGATTCATAGATTTTTACACCTAGGAGGGACTATTGTGATCATATAGATGGATTTCTTGCAGAACATGGACTATAAAACCAGTAATTCACGTCTCAAATCAATAAACTCTATCTGAGCGACAAGACATCTTTCAGAGCAAATATCTTACCATATTCTTTCTTCTTCTCACCTTTACCTGTTCCCTTTGCTTCCCTTTCTTGTTCCTCTGAAAAAATGTCTATTTTCATCCTACAGCTCCTAGCAACACTTTTTTTTAAATCACACCTAAAACCGAAATGCAGCTTATTAGATACTGCAATATGACAGTCATAGATACATTTATTTTTTGAGCAGCTGCTCGGTACCAACTCTGACCACTTACTGACATGACAGTGATAATCTTGCTCCTGCATTATACATAAAGACATATAATTTGTCATATGTACAGAGACAAAGCAGACAGGAAGGCAGGTGTAGATTTATCATGACCTGGCTTGAACAGTTCTTCTATGTGCTTTTGTTACTGCCACAGCCACAGAAATCTTGCCAAAGGAGGAAAGCCTGGGGAGATAATGTTACAGATGTCCTTATTCACCTTTCTGACTGCGACCGATGAATGGTCTTCATTTTTGTGTGCAGACATGCAGGGTATGACCAGAAAGGCAAGAAACATGGTTGAGATAAGACCAGAACTTGATCAGAATCAGAAAATGGATCTACCCCCACCTTTTCTTGTGTGTGAGAACCTTCTAAGGTACCAGCAGCACCCAGCCTCTAAGGAGAGGTTTCATAAGGACACAGAAATAATGATCTAGAAACACATTTATCTTTAAATAAATGTGACAGAAGAGCCAGGTCTGCTGAGAAGGAGAAAATAAAGCAAACAGTTAGAAAACAAACCTTCCCTCAGTGTTCCTGGTGGGAAGTGGAGGAGACCTTTCAATTCTGCATTTTAACGCAACAATTTCCCATAGCCTTCCTTGGACCCATCTGGTTTCCTCTGTGTCTTGAGGGATGTGTCCTTCCTTTCTTCCCTAGCCTAGCTGTGGGCTGTCCTTTATAGCATACAACCCCTATGTGCAACTGCCACAGCTGAATCCCAATCTGCCCCAAGTTCCTGAAGAGTCAGTGCCCTGGCTCCAGCCTCTGGACTTGCTCTCGGGAGGGTCCAGATCTCCCTTTCCTTCAAAAATATTCCACTGAACCCAAGGGCCAAGAGTTGAGAATTCCACAGCGTATTGTCAAAATGTGCAAGATATGCTTCTACATTAAGCGCTGAAAAACAAACTGAAGGCTCTGGAGGACGCACAGCAACAGCCCAGGGGTCCCTAAAGAAAACTGTAAGAAAACTACTCTTCCTCACTGGAAGGAGAAATGCTCCATGTCACCTTATCCTTGGTACAAGAGGCCCAACAGACAATACCTCAGACTACTGAACCAAATATATAGTAATATAAGACAGTACTCTATCAGAATTGCTGTATTTACTGTACGCACTATATATATATGCATATATATTTATATAATAGTACATATATGTGTACCATACTTGCTGTATGTACTACATTTTAATTTACTATATAGAATCAACATTTAATGAAATATGTTGTTTCATCCTATGTCCAAACCATTCTAGTCTTTCCCTTTTATGTATCAAATGGTGTTTATAAAGCCCTAATGAATGCTCCGCGAAGAGTGCAACAAGAATTAGAGCTGCTTTCAAATATAGCTGCCCTCAGTAAAGTGTATTGAGTTCCACCTTTTCTCTGACTGTTGAAGCACTGCAGTGTTTCAAAGAGGAAAGTGCAAGCTTTATCCATGAAAATCAGATGTTATAGCAGAGGAAGAAATTATGATAATGGGCATAATTAGTAAAAAGGTACATCTCATGCTTTTGTCTCAAGATACTAAACACAGGAAGACTTTATCATCCAACCATGCATAACATCTACAAATGACATGAGCAGTGCATATGGAAAATGCTGCTACTGAATTTAGTGTAAGCTGGGTGTGCTGAAATTAAAAACTTGAGTGATTCAAGAAACTGCAGTAAATTATTTCTACCTTTTCTTCATAAGCAACTTTTTTTAACATTTTATTTCACTACTTTGTGCTTATTGAGAATTTTCATTAGAGGATCTCAAAGCTCTGAGATCTGAACATGCCTAAGTGAGGAAAATTATACTGATTTTTGATAAACTATAACCAAGACTGAGTTAATGGCCCAATGAGTGAAGAAGCAGGAATTCAAACCCACTGGGCAACTTTTCTGGGCTGAGTGGCTGTTAGAATTAGACAACCACCTCCCTGGAATTATTTTAAGGGGCTTGCTGCATTTAAGACTTTCCTCTTCAGTTATCCCTCTCTAAAGAGCTTTCTAAAACATGGTCCAAATCAGCTTAGGTAAAGGATGTTGTTTTTAGAAGGAAAGAACTTAGGGAACTCGTATTTAGGTACTATTTCAGCCACCTTTAGAAGTACTATTATACGACCCAAAATTGAATTCCAAAATTAGGAACTAGTGCAGCGTTCACTGAAGCCAGTGGAGATGCATTTAATAAGTACCAGATCTGGCCTCTACAGAATCAAGTGCATCTTGCTGCATTAGAGACTTGCTGCATTAGAGACTTGTGAGTTACCAGTTTATTCCAAATGTGAAACCAGAAGTTTTATTAAGCTTAGTCCTCATCTATTGTTACATTCATTGTGCTTATAATACTGGATTTTAATGGCAAGATTCTCAGGTTAAAGACTTTAAAGTTAGTTCATCCTCTTTTCACCTAAATTGCTCCTTAAAATAGTAAGATAATAGGAAAATCAGGGACAAAGTGCTGAAGAACACTGTGTATATCCAAAAAAAATTATGTCTGCACAAAAATGAAATTTCTGTGTATCAATGTAACTGTGCAGCACATCCACGGTGCTGCATTTTAAGGATATATTTAAAAGCAAAATGAATGAAAGAAAATTGGCTTTCTGCAACCAAAAGAGAAATGCACTTTGCTGTTTACACACTGTAAGACAGTTAATGATTCCAGAAACTTAATGCTTCTGCTAAACCCAGTACACCATTCTGGTACATCCAGCATCCCCTGACTTCGATATTTTTTCAGCATCAAATACCACAGGCTCTTTAAAGAGGTTTGGGGATTTAGAAGCTTATTGGCTTGCAGATCTTACTAAGTCTCCAAACCTGTGTGGGTGTGTTAACCCCTGATGCGGGGCCTATATGAAGTGTGCAGGATCAGATGCTGTTAACCACTGTGTCCACTGGCAGAGGCAGAAGCTTAAATTTGTGAGCATTTTCAGAGCAGTGTGTCTATACTCCTTTGGTACAACCAGGGTATTATATTGTTTATACCTTGTACAAGTTCACAAGCTTATGTTATACTTGCATTGCATTCATTTAGGGGAGTGAGGAGATGGAATTTGAAAGATTTTCACCCAGGCTATTTCTTCTGTGTGACTCTGTGAGACTAGTACCCCCCCTTGTTTCCACTCTATTCTGCCTTTACAAGCAAAGACAGCCGCTGCTTCCTCCATTGCTGTACCTGCCAGAGAGGTACTGGAGAAGTACGGTAGCTCTGCGTGCAACGTTGCAACCTCTGGCAATGTTGTAACCCTAGAACTTGAATGCTGGTTTTATGGACCCAATCCTGAATATGAAAACAAAAACCTAGATTTGGGCATCTAGATTATTAATAACTTTGCTCTAGGTTTCATATTCGTTATGCAGTGTGGTGGGCAGCATGGCAGCCTGAGAAATCATATTGACATCACGCAACTGAGAGAAAGGCAATGCCTAATAAAAGTCTGAAATGTCACCGCTTTCCAGATCTAAAAGTTGAAGTCCAGTTCAGGGTGACAGCTCGGAGCACTGAGAACCAACACCCTCTGCAGGCAAGCACTTGAAGTTGTCCTATGCAATTATCAAACAAGGTGAAATCAAATTAGAATAACAACAATGACAACAAAGAGCCAGTGAAAGTGGTTCTCCTGCCATTACCCTCTGCATGGGGCTTAGGAAAGTCGTCCAGGAAATGGGATCCTGCAGTCCAGCTCTCACTTTCTTCTGAGGCAATGCAAACACAAACCTTAAGCATCACCAGGCCCCTCAAGGCCCTCAGCTGCTTTCCCCAATATGCGGATCCAGTCGGACTGAGTCAGAAAAGGGCACACTGTTCCCTGGCCATGCAGCAAATGCAGAAGTGCAAGCTCATGGACAGTCCTCGGGGCAATCAGAGATGCCTATTCTGTGTAAAACCTCCACAGTTATGAGGACTTGAGGAGCATGGTTTGACATAGAATCTGTCTAGGTGCTGTCTGAGGGGCTAAAGTAATTTGGGGTGATCGGTGAAGCAGTCCCAGTTCAGCAGTCGTAAAGTAAGTCACTCCCTGATGCATGAAAGAGGTTCAAGGCATTTCAGTGGTAATTTCATTGTCTTTACACCAAATAGAAAGTCTTTGGTCCTTGCCCAGCTCTCCTCTACTTTGGAACATTGTTCATAGACATTTTGTTCAACTACCCCTTCAGTAGTCATCTGTTACATATTTATTACATTTCTCTAAATAGGATTGACAGTAACACTAAATGGTTGCTTGGACTTTCCTGTGTGCTACAGAGCAACAACCTTATTTCATAGAATCATAGAATCACCTAGGTTGGAAGGGACCTTTGAGATCATCAAGTCCAACCATCAACTTAACACTGCCAAAACCACCACTAAACTATGTGCCTAAGCAGCATGTCTACCCATCTTTTAAATACCTCCAGGGATGGTGATCCAGTCACTTCTCTGAGCAGCCTGTTCGAATGCTTGTTAACCCTCTCGGTGAAGAAATTTTTCCTAATATCCACCCTACACCTCCCCCGGTGATTCCCCTCTTGCCTTGATTTAGAGTCTTTCATGTGTATTCACGTGATTATATGTTTATCCTACATCAAATTTAATAAGAGAACTATGTAGTTTGGAAATGACACTATTGACATCCCTGGAGTTCATTATTACCTTTTTTAATTTCTGAACTGTCCCCTGAAGCCTGTTATTTCTTGAGACTGAAATCTTAACATTGCTTTTAATTGAGCAATACTACTTCATTATTCCACAGAATTATAACTGTTTTCACTAAGACAGGTTCTTTGCAGAATAGCAATATTCAGACTACACAGTTCAAATCCCTACCTTACTGACTGTTAGACAAAAAATTTCTAAATGTGTTTCTATGGAGACCTAGTAGGAAGAACTTGCAATTTATAATCCTGGTAAATGCAGACCTTTAGTTTTCAGGTCTACATAAAAATGCCAGTTTGGATAAGCTCCTTCATTATTAAATGTTATTTTATTCTTATCTGACACCTATTTTTTCATATAGAAAGGAATTTTGTGCTTGAAAAATTGTAGACAACAAGAAGATGACCCAATCAAAGAGATGTTAGGGTATTTTTCAAAGAGGTCAGGAACTTAGAAGTGTAGAAAGTATCTAGGCTGCTCTGACTCTAGCAGAATAAAAATCATTGCAATTTAAATTACATCGTCATTCTGTTTTATTGACTCTTTGGCTATGCTGAACACCAATAATTCTTTTTCATTAACTTTTCCTCTTAAGTCACCCTGAACTTATATTTCCTTTTTTTTTTTTTTGCAGAGCTTTACAAATCACTCTTATAAAAGAGAGATCTGTCAGTAGCATGACCTCTACCCAGCACAGTTGTGCAAAGAGAATCTAGACAATATGCATGTGCACCATCAGTGATATAGGTGTTTATACTCCAGGCCTACTTGTTCAGAATTTTCCATCAAGTTACATCCATTCTTTAGTGTCTATTTGAGGGGAGAAAACACAGACAGAAAAAAATAAACAAAATGTTTTCCCCTATCATTTAGTCCATTGCCAATCCCCTTGATTTCCTTTATCTCTTGAGCTGATCCACCCAATCAATCTTATTTGGGACAGAGCTCAAGAGGCTCAAGTCAGGTTTGTTTCGGTTGAAGGGTTAGCTACATCCTCAGATTGTTTAAGCAAAGGCTATACAAAGTATACATTTACCAGTCTACCTGCGTCACATTAGGAATGTTTTACTGGCTATAACACATTTTTTTATTTTGCTTGTGGTACACCCCTGCTATAGCTGTGAGGTTCATAACTGGCATGGTGCAAAAGGGGAAATCCCGCTGCAAGGCTGGCCGGTTGTGTGTCCCAGTGTCTGACTCTCAGCCCTCAGCAGATCTTCAGCTCTGCTCCGAGTCAAACTAGCAAATGTCACGTAAATGTTGTGCTCTGTTTTGCATCATCAGTGAAAAGTATTCCTTTCTCTTTGTACTGGGCTAGTGTGTATTTGTTCTGCTTTGTGTTCAAAATTTGTTTGGTTCTTGCTTTAGTGTTTGATGTAAGTAAAAGCAATCTTTAAAAAAAAATAAAAATCCTGTCTCATAAAGGGCATAGAAGGGGAAAATATTTCCCAAAAAGTCATTTATTTTTTTATAGAAATCAGCGAGTTCTGTCAAATGTTTAAGTTACTTATAGTCCTGTCTTTGTGTCTAAAATAATGAAATACATTGGATAAAGAAAAGCACAGAATGAAATTAATAAACTAATTCAAAAACATGTTTAGTACATATAAGCGCATGTCTATAAAAAAGATTTGCACTCAACACTAAAGACGATTCCTTTATTAAACAGTTGTATTTAGCCCTCATGACTTTCTGAAGGGTATTTGATTTCAAAGTTCTCAAATTTCTAGAAGCCATCATCATTCCTGCAATATGTATATCTTCTGATGAGGCTGTGTTGTGTACATGATACTTCTGCGTATGCCTCACAGACCTCTTCAGTCCATGCTGGACCTCAGCAGTTATGCTCTTTTAGGGAAGGGATTTAAACTGTGCCCTTTGGGTAAAACCAAACACTGAGAGGTTTTGCACAGTTAACTTCCATAGGCTGATGGCTGCGTTCCCAGTGGTGCTGGCGTGCCTGCTACGTGCGGGAAAAAAGGCTTTGCACTAACTTTAAATCCTGCAGAGTGGAGGTGTACCTGCTTGTACCCCAGAGCTGTGCCCAAGCAGTTGGCTGGAGGCTGGCCACATGGTTCGCTGTGCCACCGCGGGGCAGGGGCACTGGGGAATTACAACCCACAGGATTACGTCAGCTGTATCACCGCTGTGGACCACAAAATGAACTCTACGGACTATCAAGCTACAGTTCTCTTTTTGTTTTCTTTTATGCTCCTAAAATGTCTTTCAGATGTGTTGGCAAACACAGCTCTTGCTGAAGGCAGTTGGGATTGCAAGTGCTCAGCTCAAAGCTGATTAAAGATCAGCTTTGCGTAAAATGTAAATATTTCATAGCATAGCTTTCAGCTCATTTTGAAGCAAAACCAAATGTAAGTGTTGACTAAAAGCTTCAGTTTGGTATTTAGAAGGGAACAATTCCTATGCTTTGATTAGTATTTTTTGGTTTACCATCTATTATTTTAACTATGTCTATTTGATAATCTGTATGACATAATCAATACAAGTGTAGAATTAGTTATGTGGATGTTAGGTCAGGTCGAGCTCTTTTGCCACATTATCAGGAGCTCTAAAGTGACCGTCCTTTGGTTGAGGACTGTAGTCAGCCTGATGAAGCGGCACTTCTGCCAATGCGCTCTCATTAGCTTTTCTGTGAAGCCCCACGGGAACAGAACTGCTGTCTCCTCCCAAAGGAAACAAGCTGGCCAGCATCTACCTGCATGGCTGCAACTAGTCAATGGGTCCCCCCTGCCTCTGGCAGGTTGTTGCCAGACGGGGAACTTTTTCTCCCCACAGTTATTTAGCCATAGCAAAGGATGGCTGGATCCCTCCTTGGCTGCTCTGACTACAGCTCTGAATAATGCTTTCCTGGGAAACCTCTCTTGTTCCAGATATGCTAATACGACTTGGTTTTAGGCATGTGTATTTAGAAACAGGGGTGGGTATGGTGTCTTTCTGTTTACATATCTACTTTGCTGGACTTCTAAATTCCACTAGTCAAAGCAGTTTAACCTTGACTAGTCTCTTTAGCAGTTACTAATGAGCATAAGTTACTTTGTTATGCCATTTCTAGTAGTGAGGTAAGTTATGCTCTTCTGTATTTTAATATACCCCTTGAATTTCTAGAACCTTTAGCATCTAAAGAATCAGGCATTTAAATACAGAGTTTACTATTGACCATGCTTTTTATTTACATGAAGTAGACCACACATACGGTAAGCTTTCCTGAAATATATGCCTGGAAAAACTCAGTGTTTCTTGTAGGATCTAAAATTAGATTCATATTTGGAGGTTTGACCCTACCTTCATTTAATCAATTTCTGGTATCTATTAGAAATATCTCTCCTTCGATCTTTTGTACTCTCAAAACTAAAGCAGATTTCTCCTTATCACCTATTTCTTACGTCTCTCTGTACAATAAACATTATTTTCAAGACAAAATGTTTCCCTGGATAGCATGTAATAAAAGGAAAACAATAAAATCAAAATTCATAAACTTCCAGAAAGCACATAATTTAATTTAGTTTGAACTAATTATTCCTAGAAATCAATTGTACTAGTTTTATGGCATTACCCATGGCTTTTGCTTTCGCTGTGACTGAACATGTGGCTGTGATATAAGTTATCTCTCTCTGAATTTAGAAGAACATTGAACTGTTCTGCAAAGGTGCTAGAGGAAGTTAGGGAGAGGACATAGTTTACTGTCTCAAATTTGTATTTCAGGTGATTAAGAACTCCTTCAGCAAAACACCAAGCAAACAGGGAGAAAAAAAAGTCTTAGGTGCCATATTAAACAAAAAGAAACCTTCAAAGATAGTATTTTATAAGGAACATTGGTTCAAAGGCAAGACTGGGATGTCTTGAACTTACTTCTAGCTCCAAATGTGGCTGTTTGTGTAATCATAGGTAGTTTAATTGTTCAGCTTCTGCTTACATTAGAGTGACTGTACTGGTTGATCTAGCTGGTGCAAGAATCTTAAAATAAGCCAAAATATAATTAACTCTCTCTTTTAGGCTACTTTACCTATCAGACACCATGAGAAGAGACCTACTATAAATGAAAATCAAGTCTCTCTGCTTCTGTTTACCCATTTCTAGATGAAATGGGATGGGAAAGGAGTAGAGATGAGGGTTTGGAAAAATCAATTACTTGGATCATCTCAGAGTAAAAATTTGTTTGACTTTCACAGTGGAATCCTGAGAATATTACAGGTGCTTTGTTTCTAGTTTCTTCAGTCAATTCTGCATGTATTTTTTGGTTTTGTTTTGGGGAGGAGGGAGTTGTAGGGTTTTTTAGGCCATGCAATCAAAGATAATTATTCCTTAGCATTTCTGAGATTGCTTTTGGGAAAATAAATTTGTTACTGGTGGGAAAATGAAACAATGGGCAGCAGCAATGTTTAGCATTTGCTTTATTTCTTTCCAGTTCAATAGTATACTTAAAATGTCAAATGTTTTTGTTGTTTGTTTGGGTTTTGTGGTTTGGTTTGGGTTTTTTCATTTTTTTTTTGTTTGCTTGCTTGTTTTGGTTTTGTTTTTGGGTTTTTTTGTGCTATACCAGAAAACGCCGCTGTTTTCTAGTGCTGTTCTCTTTCATTTGGCTAATAGAAATCCCTGCCTTTTTTAGATGGCTACAGTTTTCTTTCTTCTTACTAAAATTCTCAGTTACCTCAAATTCAACAATCAATGCTCTGTATGTAAATCCAAAGGAGATTCAACAGAATACAAGAAATCATCTCTTGTTTTTCTTTGCATCCCTTGTTCCAAATCCAGGAATATCTACCTTTTGGGGAAGCTGAGGTGCAATCTATTGATAAGGAAAAATCATATTGAAAGGAGCAAATGGAAGATAAACAGATCACAGATAGTTTTGGCCATGGTCTTGGCTGCTTGGATATTAAAAGTAGTATTGTAGTGAATATTAAAAGTGTTATAGGCGTATATTTTCTTAACATGAGTTATTTAAAAATAATACAACTTTAAATAAATGTTTTACTTTTTTATTATAACTTTAATGCCCACCTTCATTCTGGCTTTTATTGTAACTTTCAAGGAATACAATGCCAAGTACATTCTTCAGTTAGTAGTAACTGATTCCCTGATGAGAAAATTCTTGGTGTTTAAAGCATCTGCTCAACATCTTCACCCTACACTGTATATTGCTCATATACTATTATTGTGTGTGTGCATGTGTGTAGGCATCTGTTTGCCTATCCAGACACAATTTACATCTTGGCATTTAAAATTTTATCAATCCACTTGCTTCACATGAAATCCAAGAATAATGTTATGTGCCTCAGAAAACTTCGTAAAGAGGAGGGATTTGACCTAAGACTGTTGTGACTTCTTTAGCATACTCAACAATTGACTACACTACTTAATTTTTTTCTGAGGTATTAATAGTATATTTGATCTATTCCACACCATACCTATCCCTTGACATCAGTAGAAATTATAGCTGTAAATTCTGTGAGAGCAAATTGAAGTCTATGGTACTTACAGTTAAAGGCAGAGCTTGGCAACAGAATTTCCAACATATAAATCAAGAAGTAACTTCTATCATTTATCCCATGCAGCCTGTTATTTTGCTACACTACTGAGCCAAATAAGTGCTTCTTGTCAGTTAGAAGATCAATCTGCTTACAACATTTACAGGTTTATTCTACTTTAAACAGCATGCAGATTTATTTTTTTTTTCCTTTTCCCACTGGTAACTTATACCCTACTTTCTAGTATTCTAAGCAAATATATTCTAAGACAATTTAGGATTTCTAGTGACTATAGAGATTATATACTCAATATACTTAACATTATGAGTATGATTTTCAGTTAGAGTATGGTCTGCAGGCACTTGAATCTAGGGAATTTCATTCTGTTGATTCAAATGGATTCTGGATCAAGACCTTAACTCTTGGATAAGAAATAAGTAAGATTGCTGGGAAAACCCCTTTGTTAATTTGTCATTAATTTGTAGCTGCAGTTCATAACATCCTGGCTACATCTGCACAGACAAATTGAAAACTCAGCTTTTGCAAGAACAGTTTTACCAATGGTTACTTTACTGTGAGGTCTGTGACAGAAGCTATTTCCTATTCCAAATGTCTGCAAATGCTAAGTTTTTCAGAAAAAAGGCAATAGCTAGTGAACATTGAATGTGTACAGGGAACTACTGTGTCTGGTGTTCTTTATGAAAATCAATTATGCTCAAGCAAAATCTTTCTTGTCCAAGGGAGGCTATTTATAGAGACATCTACAAGGATTTCAGCATACGTGTAACTGCTTACGCAGTAGCTCTCTCCAGTTAAAGTGACAGAATTGCACAGTGCTGTTAAAATGAAACATGTATATATCTTCTGCAAAATTCAGGCCAATCTGGAGAAAAATAGATTTTATCTGTTTTTAATTGACCAAGAACCTTGTGCCTTTGGATAGTTTAAGAAATCCTTCTTTTTTTAGAGTTTGATGCTTAAGAAAGAAAAAAACAGATTTCAAATTGACTTGCAGGATTCCTTCTTTTCTTCTTGTGCCTCTTACCTCTCCGATTTAAAAAAAAATCAGAGGATTAAACTCATTTTTTTCTATCTTATAGTTTGATTGGAATTCAGGCCTTTGTTAATATGCTTGCAAATTAAAACATGGTAGTTATCACCATCAGCTAAATACAACAACAAGATTTTAGCTCAATTTTTTTAGGAGCCTTTTCGATTACCTGACTTTCCAATGGGACCATTACATTATGGTTTCCTAAAAGCCTAGCAGCAGTGAGCACAAGAAGTAAGAGGTTTGAATGCTGTAGTGGGACCCTGGTTAATAGCTCACTGCAAGAATAGCTACTGAAACACTTATTCTAGTTTTTACACATTCATCTCATTTCTGCAGCTTATCCCATAAATGGTCCAGCTGTCCCTGTCTCAGTCCCCTGATAACCACAAAGTTTAAATGAACACGGAAGATGCACACGGAACAGAGAACATGGGTTATGCATCCCAATTATGTTCTATAAAAAGAAACCACGAGAAAACTGAGTAGCTGAAAAATGTATTTTCCCTAAGCACACTTTCTCACCACATGTAGTCAGCAACTCTGAGGTAGCACATGCCTCATATGCCACTGGATGTCTTTATTTATAGATGAGCAGAACAGGACAACCCAAATACGGAAGGAACAGTTAACATAAGTAGTGTTAATACGCCAATAGTCCCTCTACAGGAAGGACCACACAATCTGCATGAAGCTCAGGAGCCCCTTCAAGTTACCGAGCGATTAAGGATGAAGTTAATGACTCTCAGGGAAGTCAATGTATTTCAAATTATGACCACAAGAACTGCTAAGATTCTGGATTTTAGGTGCTGAGACCAAAATGGAAAGCTCTGAAAACAGGAGGATTTTAATGTAAAGGAGACAGAATTTAGGATAAATTTGGGATGCTTTTTCATTCATTCAGAAAGGGATGTGAATGAGGTTTGAAAATCATATTGAAAGAGCATGATAAAGAAAATTATGTCAACAGAGGAGAACCCAGAGCAGAGGGAGCAACACAGCAACATGTCTTTTGACACTGTAAGCCTCAAAGCAGCCAGATATCTTTCTGAATGGGGAACAAGAGTTTGAAGGTCATTAAATGGTTGGTATTAATTCTAATGCAATTTATTACCAGTATTTCCTTTTAATGTTTTTTCATGCTTTTGCTTTCACACAGTATTAAGAAGTAGGGGGAAAGGAAGATGCGTAGAGTAAGAAAGATGCATACTGAATAAATACTGCTTTCTTTTTGTGAACTCTGCAGAATACTGTGAATTGCAACATCAAATAGTCACAGAGCTAAAAAATGTCCTGCCACTTTTGCACAGAGTGCATTGTTGACTTTTGAAAAAACAATTAAAGATAAACAGCAACATGATGAGGAATGCCGAGATCACTTACAGCAGCAAGTTCTAGGTGCTATGTGCATCATCCTGGTCAAGCTTTTTACTGTGAGGAAACTCCAGGCAAATCTCCACTTACAAAATGTTTGATTTAAAATTGGACAAAATCAAACAAAAGGAAAATAAGAGTTCATCTGAACTGATTCTTTCATTAGATTTTCTTGGTTCTTTCTACTTCTGCCAGATATATTTTCAGCTTTTTCTTAAAGAAATTGGCACTCTGAGCAAAGCCTAAAACCGTACGCTTTCTTTGAAACTGGAGAGCTAAAACAACTATTTCTGAGATTTGCACATACGTACAAACTATAAAAACAGGGAGGACATAGCAAAAAGAAATGGAAATGAAAAGTCAATTCTGTTTCCCAATGAGATTTTAGCATATAGGGAAAGTTAAAAGATCAATCACATCTTTTGATGGTGAACTTCTTTCTCGAAGCATTGATGGTCAGAGTTTTCATTCTGTATAGGAAATAGAGAATTGCTCATTTCTTCCCTGCCTACTTAGGGTTACACAGAATTTCTTGAAATACAAACATTGAAATCTCTAAATTCATAACTAAGGGCCTGCAATTGCCTGCAACTCCTCAGAAGAGATGTGTCGTTGGAGACCACCACCCCTTTCCACACAGCTAGCACACGGATGAAGGCCAGCAACAGTCTCGCCCTTTACAATGTCCTGGAACACTTCACACTCCTTGTAGCAATTGACATTAATCCTCTGTTTGTATAAGAAATATCATAACCATGTGGGAAGCATTTACTGGCCCAAGCAGCAAAGACTTTGAAAATACCACAACTAGTATGTCTGCAACTAATGAGATTTATGTTAGTGGGAGGAAACACAGGTGTTAGATCAAGAGATATTTATGCAAACTTCATTTCACTGTATATTTGGCCTTGATGTGAAGTTATTTATAGGTACAATTTACTTAACCAGTGCTTCTGTGTCTGGCTTCTGTTTCAAAAATTCATCAAAAATTCATCATCTGGTCTGTTCAATAATATATACTTTGAAATGGAAAGAAACAAACTATAGACGATATAGGAGGGAAAGAAAACACATGCTGTTATTTATTCATTTTGAAAGGATATGAAGCATGAAAGTGAGTACATGCAAAATAAATGTGAACACTGGCTTGCAAGATAGTAAACAGAAAGAGTTAAAAGATATTTCTCTTTCACAATTACTGGAATTTAATGGAGGTGAGTACTTTTACTACACTCAAAATCAGGAACGTTAACTTCAGATCATTCTGCCATCCTGCAAATTGTACTGCATTGTGCAGATCCTTACTTGGCATAAAGGGCCCTGATGTGCAAGTCCAAAGAAACTGCATTCAGTGCATAGGGAGAATCAGACCTTTGGAAGTCATCGCTTCTGAACTGGTAGCTAAAGTTTTGCTGCAGGGGACCAGTCCTGCGTTTCCAACCTGGCCCTAGGCAACAGCACAGAAGTGGTGAATGGGTTTCAATACATTATTTAGTGTAGTTTTTTGTATACCCTTGCTACCTGAAAGAAAAATATGCACTGAAACCCACACAAATACTGCTATGAGCAATGAATGTGGTGGGCTCTCAGACTTCCAGTTTTTGGTTTTGTATCTAGCAAGTGTTGAGTAAGAGGAGGCAGCACTGGGCAAATGGGGAAATGGGATATGGAAAAAGCCTTCTTGCATAACCTTTGATTCATCCTTACAATAAAACTGTGTTCATGTCATTGTTAGTGACAGGAAGATGAGTGTAATCCTTGTGGGATTTATCTGTTGGTGAGTCTTAATCACTTCTCCCCACAGGCTAGTGAAGGGCTCATGTCAGCAGTCAGAGTGCAGACAGTGACGCTCGAACAAAAACTTCTTTAATGCCTTTCTGGCAAGAGTTGTTATTTTGATTCCAGTTACTGTCAAAAGCACCAGTGAAAACTGAAAAGTCCCCAGGCATTTTTTGAAGTAATCAGGTGGAGGATTTCTCCCAGAGGAAGATGGACAGAGTTAGAGACACATATTACCCTGCATCAGGAGTGCCAGGGTCTCAGGAGAGCCCTATGCAGAGTTTTCCAACCAGCCTCCAAAACTGCAGCAAGTCCACGTCACACAGCCTTATAAAATGGTGAGACAGACAGAAAGGATCTTTATGAAGGTAACCGGCATTTGTAAATTTGGAAGAAATTAGGTCATGCTACTTTATGGATCCAGGATCAAGAGAACTGCAGAGGCCGTATATAAACATTTTCCAAAACGCTCAAACTCAGCTGCAATGTAGAATTGAGAGCCACGTTTCTCATAAGTCTGTTGTCAAAGCTATGAAATAAGAGGTTTAAACTTGAGCTGGGATTTTCTTGTGGTGAAATCCAAAGATGTTGTCCCCCTTGCTGTTAAATACCAATGTAAAGCTGTGAGCTTCGTGGTCTGAAGGAGCTCTAAGCTAACACATGAGCCTGGACCTCTCTCTGCTTTGGTTTCCTTCTGGTTTCCAGAGTCCAAGTCAAGATTTCTGCTGTTTCAAAGCCACTTCTTAATTTTGTTCTAAATGAAAGAACTTACCACACTCCTTTCTTTTGTTTCTCCTCCCAAACCTTTCTGAGGTGGGCACAGGCTCTGAGGAACTGTGAAACCACCCTTTGGCCAATCAGACAAATAGGTCTGATAGTTTTAGCAGCATTTCTAAATCAGAAATTTCACAAAAGTATATGCTAGTCGATGGACAATTTTGAGGTTTTCTGATGGTCTTTTGACCCAAAAAGTTGGGATTTACTGATTTATAGAATAGAGGTGAAAATTATCATAAACTACATCCTGCTGTCAGGGCTCAGCACAAAAATTCAGTATGGCTTTTTTACAGTCCCCTTTATATGCAGGTGCATAAACAAACTAGTCTAACTCCTTTATAGAACTGGAGTAGGAAACAAATACTTGAAGTCTTCAGGTGATAAAGTAGGGGAAGTTATATATCTTAGATAGCTAAATATACCTAAGTGACATACTGCTTGGTGGAAAGTCTGTTCTGAAAGAGTTGTTTCTTCCCAGTGTTATTTAGTAAGCTATTAGACTGACCTTCAGAAAAAGTTATGAATATGGTGTTAAACAATAGTTCTTACCAGGAGTTTAAGCAACCTTTGATATTGGGCTCAGGACTGTGATTATTGCCATCTGTAGTATTTCTGGGCTGCTTGTTTTGTTTTCTTTCTTTTCCTGGACCTTCTCCTGACATTACTGGGAGAGTATGTGGAGCAGTTTCAAAGTTCAAAGAAGAGTTTGTTCCTCAAGGAAAGATTCAGCCTTTTTGTTATGGAGGTAAAAATGTACAGCAGTTTCCCCAACATTTTGATACGTCATGCTTGATTTTTTTCCCCCTTATTGGGGTGGATGTTGGTAAATAGCAACAGTAATGAAAGAGTCTATCAGGTTCTTAATTTGGTTCCTGCATGAATCCGATATTTTTTCAGCTGAAAAGGAAGGACCTTCCATCACTCTGTCAGGTGTCCAGAGAAGACAGTCTGTGGTTGTAATCATTAGTGCCATCTTATCCTACTGTTACCTTATTATTATTGCTAATTTATGTGCTGTTTTTCACTGATGGTTTTATTTTTAGTGGCTGCCCACAGTGTAGGATTTGCAATTAAACAATGCTGAATGGGTCAGTGTCTTCAGAAGAAAACACAGCTGATGATAGCATTCTTCTTATTTGTGAGATAGGTGTTTTTATTAGAATTAAATTGCACACTCCTCCTCTCCCGCATTCCCTTTAACATGCCAGAATAATTACAGGTGAACATAAGACAAAATATTTTTTTATCTTCCCTTGTAAGCTAATTGTTCACAATGGTAAAAAGAGATTATTTGCATATTTCCATAATGAAGTACAAATGAAGGCAGACTGAGTGTGAAGGGAGAGCAATCGCAGCGGTGCACAGGGCTCCATGTGCACGTTAGGGTGGCTGGTGGATTTGCTACGCTAAGTCAAAAAGCAATGCAAATATCACTATACCAATGGGAGAGGTTTCTGCCTGCAGCCTCCTGTGAGTCAAACTTCAGCTCTGTTTCTGAGAGCGATTATGCTTACATTTTAAGATGCATTTATTAGAGTCTAAAAATGCAAATGTCTGCAGATTGGCTGTACACAATTCATTGTAGGGGGCACAAAAATCCCTTTGCTTGGCTTTGTGTGTTTAATCGGAATAATTAATGAGCCTGACAATTTAATTCTGCATAATCATATTCCCATAAGCAACTCCACAACTCCTCATTTATCAAGTTCTGCAGGACAAGCAGAAATGGTACAAAAATAGGCATGAAACAAACCCTGGGCTCCACTGGGTGCTGCCAGCACCCAAACTTTCAAAAAAAAAAAAAA
>VYXH01008048.1:486448-530670 GCA_013397275.1 Burhinus bistriatus
AAAAAAAAAGACCTAAGTGTGAAAATTAGACCCTTCCATCTTTAAGCTAAAGATTTTGTGCTGCACGTATGAAAGACTAGGTAGCAGATTGGACCCTTCACATGGTTCAGATTATTGGTGAGCGAAAATCATGAAGAAAACAGAAGTTAGGGGATGTAAATGGATGGTGTGCCCAGTCTCAGCCCCTAGGAAAAGTGTATCTCTTTGAAGACACCATTGCCTTTCCTGCTGATAATTTTCCAGTTGAGAGAGATCAGACATCGCCCAGACACCAAGACTAGAGATTCTCTCTTACCATCACCCAGATGCAGTTTTCTAGAGTAACCTGAAATAATGACAATTACTGTTAAATTTTTACAAAAGTGACTTAAACACTTTGAAGGTTAATTGTTAGTGGAAGACAGTAAGATGTGTAGTCTAATGTGGCTTGATTAATGATCATCAGGGTTTCAAAGAAAGTTGCTTTATATTGTACCTGACTGTCCATAAAGACAAGTGCTGCACCACACTTGGTAGAAGAGCTGTTTGTACCACATGGCACAAACACTGATGTTATGCATTTCCTTCCAAGGCACAATATTAAGACTCAACCCCCATGTATTAGGCATGCAGAGTTTACGAAAGATATCTGGTCTGCTGTTTTTTTCATCTCCATTAGAACATGGAAAGTCCACATATTTCTACTCTGGTCTGGTGTCTGTGCCTGTTGTTAGCAGTGACTCTCTTAAGCAAAGTGACAGACTGTTCTCTTTATGGTGTGTCAGATTTGAGGAATATGTCACCTATTTCTGGTAGCATTTTTTGTTTGGAGTGACAACCCCGCAGGACCCTGGGGCAACCTGTTGTGACTCACTCCTGTTCACAAATGTGAGGGATTTGAGGGGTTTTTTTTGGTTGGTTTGGTTTGTTTTCCAAAAGAAGCATAGCATCAGTTTCATGTTTCTAGGACATCAAATCATACAAAATGGTCTCTGCCTTGCCTTTTATGTCTTTTTGTTCTCTTTTATCCTTACTAACCAGGAGCACCAGTATTTTAACAACCCAGAGGTTCTTGTTGGAGACCTCTTTTAAACAGAAACAATAAGTGCTATTCTGTAATAAAATGATGCTAAATAGAGATCAGACTCTGACTTGGCATTCTTTCTATTTAAGATTTCTATTCTTCTGTCATTTTCATTCTCTACAGAACATTGCCCACACATTATAGAGGGTGTGCTTATCCGAGCTTCTATGCATGTTTTGCACTGAGATTCTAGGACCCACTCACTGGATGTTAATGTATGCCTGGACTTCACCCAGGGATGAACTAAATAGCTATTTTTCTGAAGAAGCCTGGCCAAGGGGTTAGCACTCCTTAGGTTTCCACCCCTCTGTATACTATGGCAGTAACAGACCTCACAGGTTTGTATGGACTCCAGTGATTGCATGTTTCTCTCCTGTTTAAAGTAAGACCTTCTCTCCATAGGTCCATATATCACTGCACAAATTGTAGTCTTGGATGGACAGTGCTCAAACTGATATATTCCTGCACCAGGCCTGTACTTGTGGCTTTGTTGCAGGAAGATTTACTGTTGGAATCTGAGGAGACAGTTAACAAGGCAGGTACACTCTGGTTTCTAGGAACCAGCATATCATGCTGGACCAAACTTCAAAAACTGAAAAGTATGAATCTGAAGTCTTAGTACAAAAGCCTTTATTCAGAGGCAAGTCCATATAGCTTCCAGAATCTGAGACATCTTTGAGACGGTAATCACCAAGTGTCTGGTTGTCCTTTTCCATCATCCTCAAAATAAACACAGAAGACTTGTTCCATCACTGGTCGTCACTAATGTCAGAGCACTAAGGTCATCTGCCTCCCCCTGGAGTTGGGCTGTCTGGACTCAGATTTCACATAGGTAATGGTGCCGGTGTCCAGCCTTGAACTCTTTGAGAGCACTCTGCCACGAAGCCTTAGTGGGAGCGTTTTCTCCCTGCTTTCACGCCCCACCCCATTTTGCTCAGGACCTGCTTTTAAGCTATGTTGCAACCTTATCTGAGGCTGTTCTCTTATCTCCCTTGCTCTGACCCTGATTCACTGACTTGACTTTCTGGCTTGACCTCAGACCTACCTCACCACTGTGGACTTGCTGGATGATGACTGGACTCTTGGATGACCTTGTTTACCATTCCAGACCTGCTCTCCTTGCTCAGGCACTCTGGGCTGTTCCTCTATCTCTGCTCCCTCCAGTCATGGAGCAGCATCTGCCCTTGCTGCTCCTTGACAATTAGGACGAAAGACTCCCCATGTGTATCCAGAGGGGACACCTGAGTTCTGAACATTCAGATATTATTTATTAGTCTTTGCTGCTGTCAGTCATCTTCAGTGACCGAGAGTGACCTATAGGATCGGGATTTCCCATACATATAATTGAGAGTTTGCTGTAGCATGTAGCATATAGCATATGGAGATGTACATTGTTTACACAGTAGTAAAATGTCTGTGAAGGAGACTGTCTGGAAGCCACACAGATGCTAATAATGAGTCACATGAAAGGATGGATAGTCTGTAAGATGCATCATCTGCCTTCTCCATGACAAATCCAACAGCAGACTGTAACTCCAAACTGGTTCCACAGCATTAGGGGAGCCAGGCTTCATGCAGGCACTGCTGTTGCCCTGGGGGGTGAAACTGTAAGTGTGTGGTGGGAGAACTCATGTTATAGCATAGATGCCAGTTCCTCAGCAGGACCACTAATGCAGCCTTTTATACCTTGAAGTTCATGCTTCCTGCTAAACATCCCAGCTGCAGTGAGCAGTATCCAAACTGAAAGAACCTCATTCTTGCTGCAGGTTGAAGACCTAGGGAGAGGACCACGATGGAAAACTCCGCTCTCTGAGATTTTTCTGGTTATTTCTAGTATGGCATGGATGACTCTCAGGTCACCTTTTGTGGTCAGCACTTTGCAAACCCAGCCAGTAGCAAGAAGCAGCACAGCTGTGCAGCAAGTGGGAAGAAGCCAAGTGGAAATATAGTGCATGGTTCCTTTCATGAACCTTGTTGATTGGGTCATGGCACATGCAGGAAGCACACGTATGAAGTCACAATGCTACAGGGCAGGTATTGTTGAGGTATGTAAGTTGACAAGGTAGTTGTGTTGCCATCCACTTCTGCCAATATGCAGCATGGCCATGACCTCCTTGATTCAAACAATCCTGAGGATTTAACAATACAGAGGAAATTAGGCCCATAGGAGTGTGAAAAACTCTCTAATACAACTGTCAAAGAACATACCCGGATTAAGTCTGAGCAAGATGCCTTCTTTGCCTTGGAAAATTCTCACTGTTCTGAGTCTTACTATTGTCTCTAAAACTGTTCCAGATTCACTTAATCGTCCATAGTCTCCTGAACAAACCCTTTTCTTCTTTTTTTCAACCCAAAACTTGAAATTGTTGGGTCTGATTTTGGTTCAGACCACTTGCAAAGTTTCCTCTAGTTTCATTTTCTCAGTATACAATTTAATTAAGAGAACATCAAGACATGTTTTTTATCTACCAAAATACTGTTCCCTTCAGATACTGCAGTTTCATCATTAATCTGTCAAATCTGAGTTAAGTAAAAACAGTTGAATATTAGTTCTCATGTGTTAGAATCAGGTATTATTTGCATTCGGAAGACAGCATCCTTATTTTCATCCCTGCCTCCGTGGTAGGTGCCCTTGCAGGTCACATGAAACACTATTTTAATTTTCTCCAGTTTTCTCTGTCACTGCCTAAGTCCTAAATATGTGTAGCTTATAACAGTTCTGTCCTTCTGCTTTCTCATATACATATCTTTGGCTTAATTTCATTCCTGACCTATGGTCACTTAGGATTTGCAAGAGATGTTTTATTGTGTTTCATTCCAAAGTCGTGCATAAAACCAAGTTGTTGTTACTTCCTCAATCCTCACTACCCCTCACCCCCAATCCCTCCACCCCAATTCTCCAGGGAAGTCTGCAATTAAAGTTCTTCACGTGGTGAGGTGGACCAGAATGAAAAAGAAGAAATGTATTGTGTAGAGGTACCTGTGACAGACTTCTTTAAAACCTACTCTCTGGGAATATAATCAATTTACCTTTTTGGACGAAGGGGGTTGGCTTCATTAGCAAAGCAAATAAAAAACTACCAGCATTATGTTTAGTTCTTGGGGTGTTATGGCTCTTATCACAATTCTGTTCATCCTATAAATAGGTCCCATTCCCAAACCATTTTTATCCTTCCTAGACTGGGTAGATATAATGAAATGCTCTCTGCAGTGAGTCATCAGAACCCGCTACTCCTTTCCTAGCAGGACCTGTATATGCTAAAAGGGAACATTTCTAGGAAAATATTACAGCCTGTTATGGTTTGGAAGAACTACAGTGTACTGTCTTTTTTGTGAGGTCTGCAAGTTAGAGGACAATGGCTTAGAGAATAAGGATTGGGAAATGATGTTGTGGAAACAGCTGGCACTGAAAAAAGCACCATCAGTGAAGTGGGGAACTAATGGCATACTGAAGGGTCTATAGCTGGTCATGAATCGAGAGCTGATGGTAGACCACACTTCATCACATATTGTTGAAGTTCTGTGGTTACACTGAAACAGTTCAGCAGTACCAGCATCTAACTAGATCAGAAAATATTACTTTGTTTTCCTTGCAAGTATGCTAAAGTAAATTTAAAACATTAAAATATTTTTTAAAAGATTAGCAGAGATTTTGGAGAACCCTCATAATGGTTTTAATTAGTTAACAATGAAGGCACATTTAATCAAAGTGCTAGCTCAGGTAGACAAGAAATGCAGTCAGCAGGAGAACGCAATGTGTTCAGTTTCCATGGAAATTTACTCAAAGGAAAAGGGAAGGTAAGCACTTCTTCCATATATAAGGCAGTAAAATATTCTTTAAAACATCATAAAGTCACCGAGTCTGCTATAAAAAAACAATAAAATGCAACAGCAATTTTCAAATTCTGTACCTATAGAGATAAGCAGTGTAAATTTCTAGAGGCAAAGCAAGCAAGGGAAGAGTTCAAAGCTATACCTGTTAATAAGTTTGCTTAGTAACAGGCACAGTCTGCTGAGTGAGCCAAAGCTGCCTTTGCCAGAGTAAGTCCTATTTTTAGAATGATCACTGTATTCTGCAAGCTCATCTGTGACTTCATTGGTTAAACCAAAACATTATCTAGCTTGACAAAAGCTAAAAACAGATTATGATTTTTATGACTACATCTACAAATATGAATGATGCTTTTATGACTTTTTTAATTCATCTTCATTTTACACCAGTGATACTTGGTTTGTTTACAAAATGCAGGAGACCCCAATTCAAGAGTGGAATATTATTTATGATGTTATTTTTTTCACCTACCTGGAGTCTGAAATACCTTAAGGGAGTTAGGATGAAGTCTTTTACAATGTGTGCATCTGCTTAATTATTGGTCAGCAGCATTCAGAAATGTAAATATCATTTTAGTATATTAAACAATGTTAATCCAAATGCAAATGTTAAATTTTATAAGCATAAGCTGTAGGAGGTGTTTAATAAAACTCAGTTTCATTTCAGTGAATCACAGTCCTTCTGAAGTCACTTCTCTTGCTTGTTGGTTATATATTAAGTTGTACATTTAATAGAAGTCTGCCAGTATTTTTTGTGGCATTATCACATTTTAAAGGTAAATTCACCTTATGTGCCTTGTTGAATGAAGGCCTCATCATGAAATTTTGTGAGAAATGGCGCTTCTCTCATGTCTGTCTTAGTGGAGCAAACATGTAATTCCTGGTGATCTTAAATCCATGGTATAAGCAACATCGGTATAAGCCGTCCTTCATCCCTTCTTTGCATTACTGAAGTAAAGCAGTCGTTTATGCTTTATTTTCATTTCAACCTACTGATTGGCAGCAAGGGTCACATGTGATAAACATCATAATTTCAACCATAAATGTTAACACTTACTACTTCGCCAGTTAGAGGTTTATTTGCCTCTCACTTTCCATGATATAAATGTTGAGCCTTTTATATGGAGCCATGCTAACATGAAATCATAGTAAATAATTAGGTCCATAATCTTCTTGCAGAGATTTTGCCATTTAAGTTAGCTACACTGGAAGTATATGAGGTCCTAAGATTTATGTAGTAATTATCTTTTACTGTTAGGGTCTGGTCCAGCTTCCACTGAAGTTAATGTACATTTTATCATGCCAATAGCAGTTGGCTTGTACCTTCAGGGGTGAACTTATTGAAAATAATAATAATTAAAAATTAAGCATCATATTGCTTTTAGATTAAAGTAGTATCATATTAAAGAGATAATTAGACTTGCTGAAACATTACGGGTTTGGCAATCAAATGTAAGAACCACTTTAGAATAAGAATTCTATTTAAAAGAAACACAAGATTGTTGTTAGTCAAAGAAAAATAGTGTTACATCAAAAGACCAAGTTGAGAGTTTTGCTAACTTAGATTTTTGTTACCTTTTGGAAGGCATTGGGATTTGTGCTGAAACAGAGCTGTGTCTACCTGAAAAACACCTCTATACAAACATTTATAGTCACACTTTGTGACTGGAACTTTTCTTTTAGTCATGCAGCGCTGTCGTGGTTTGGGCCAGATTGGCCCAATCCAGTGGAACGACAGATGCTCGCTCTCTCTTACTCCGCTCCCGAAGGGAGGCAAGAGAGAGACAGAAAAAGAGAGACGTAAGAGTTTAGAAGGAACTAAACTACTTTAATGAAATATTAATAATAAAATAATANCAGCAGTTAGAAGAGGCCTAGCTAAAAAGTAAAGTTACTGAACAAAATTGGTCCTGTTTTACCTCAAACCAAGACAAGCGCTGCCACCATATTAAGTAGACACAAACAACAAATATAACATGCTAGCATGCATTTTGCATAGTAGATTTGGTGAAAGCATGGAGCATCCCTAATGCAGTGACAGAAAAACATCATATTTCATATCTGCCCCAACGCTGAAATAAACTGCTGTGCCATTGCATGACGTTTGGCAAGAAGAAGTAAAATCCCCACAATGTTGAGGATGTCTTAGTTGTGATGTTCCCATTTTAGGTCATCCACAATGCGTGTGGCATATTTATTTCTGAAATGTTCCCTCTGAACTACTAAACTCCTGTTTTAATTACCCCCCCCAACCCAAAAGAAAAACAAATTAACTTCTCAGATGAAGATAATGAGAACAAATCAGTAACACCATTGTAAAATAGTACTAGCTTCAGGAGACAGCTGCAAGAGTAAATAGGTCCATTTGTTTTGAAATCCTTCCTGAACATCATGACTCATCTTTCAGATCTATTTTGGGCTCTGTCGTATGTGTGTGCGGCTGAGGTCACACAAGCAAGTAATCCAAGCGGCTGAAGCAGTGAGAGTTGTCAAAAGGAACAGTTTATTACGTGGATTTGCTGTATAGAAATGTCTTTTCATGCTCTGCCTGTTCATAAAAAGGATATGAGCAATAATCTGCCTCAGCTGCAATGACTTAGATCTTATTCAGAATTAGAGACAGCTTCAAATTCCTTCTCTAGATAATGTCAAATCTAACCCTTAACTTCCAGGGAAATCAGGTAAAAATAGTTAAGACAGCTTTTTATTTTATCTGGAATGAAGGTTTAGGAGGGGTCAAAGAAACAACATATATTTCTAGATTTAGATAGTACCTTTTGCTCTAGTAATGCTCCCAGAAGACTCAAAAGGTCACTAGCTGATTTCTACCCATTCATCCTTTAATTAGGGAAATTCAGTATGTATGCACTTGATGCTAAGCCTGACCATGAGTGCTTTTTTTAGCTTGGGTGTCAATTTTGAGGCCTGCAAAGAGTACAAGACACTAATGGTCACTTGCTGGGACACCGAGGTGTCGAGCTGGGGTTTGTTCAGGGCACATGATGAGTCATCTCTGGCTGGCAGGGAGTGCTGCTCAGCTGGGTGAGCAAACCTCTCCGGCGGGAGCATTACCCGCTTGGAGGGAAGCAGATGTGTTGGGAAAAGAGAGAGAGGAGACATCCACGATATATTCACAAAGAAAATGGTGTGTTTTCTCCAGTTTTTAAGCTTTTCATTTAGCCCTTTTGAGAGCTGAGAAGAGTGGTGTACTTTAATACAAGTGTCTGGATGAAATGATGATAGCTTTCAGAGTCAGACAGTGAGAAGAATAAGAACCCACTAATTTCACTAGAGTACTGTCAGTGTGCCCTGATCACCTCAGAGCAATTCTTGCTTTTAGATTTGACAATCTTGGAATTCCAGGAACAATATTGTGTTGTTACAAATGAATGCAGAGAAAATAAAACCTGTGATCTACACTATTCAAGAAAAATTCTGGGGTAGTTCACGTCTGACTTAGACCCTGACTTTCAAAGAAAACTTGGTTGGCAGTTTGGTGTGCGGTTTTTGTTGCTGTTGCTGCTCATTGTCTATTTAATTGTCGAGTTTTTATTTAATTTTTTCCCCAAAGCTCCTAAGCCCTTCACAGTATGGAGAACTACTAAACTGTCTAACCAAATTACGATGAGGATGGGTGTTTCTCGAAACCCTGAGATTTCGGGATCCATATAGGGAACTTTGTTGGACTGACCAAAAACTCATCTCTAGGTTTAATTCTTTTCACCAGTGTCCTGGGAATAAAGTACAATGGGAAGCAAGTCACCTTATGGCCAGGATTGGCAGGCCAGGTACTCCACCTGCTCTCTGCCATGTTAAGTCCTCTCATTGTTGCTTCCAGGTCTTGTTATAATGGACATCCTGATCCTACTGCAGCAAGTTTCGAAAAAACAGAAATGATTGGCAATCAACAGTAAAATAGCCAGTATAAGCTTATCAGGAGTCTTGATCGCAAGGGCATCTGGACACCTTGGAGTGAGCAGCTAATGTAGACAAAAAGCTATTTATCAAACAGTAGCATAAAGTCCCTTATGCTTCCTATTCTCTTAATGCGTATCACCAGTAGGCTTTATGGTGGATGGCTTTACAGTCTTTCAGAATATTCTTTCAGAATCACTGCTAAAGCAAGTGAAGAACCAGTGGTTATATTTTTCTAATTAACTATCCAGAGGAGGGGTCCTTCCAGTTCATGAAGGAAAACTGATGTTTGCAAAAAATTTAATGCTCCATGTAAGTTCCCATCTCTGCTACATGCGAGTGAATATATCGGTGCTGTGTCTTCCAGATTCTGAATATTTATTTGTATACGGTTACAAGAAACTATAGTATCTAGAATAGTTCTGGCAAGAAACTTTTCAAGAAGTCCGAACAGACACCAAAACCTACTAAATACTAATTAGAACAACATATGTTGTTATCAAACTGCAGGCACTAAACCATACTCCTGTTCATTCATCTGGAGCAAAGCAACCTCAGCAGCATACTTGGCAGCATTCTAACAAGTGAAATGTGCAAAGTATTCAAATGTTTATTAATTTATTTTAATTTTGTGGGAGTAGCACCAGGATTATATGCTAAAGGAACAAGGATATTTCTTTAATATTTATCCAGCTGGGTAATTCCTTTCACCCATAGAAACTCATTGGCTGGTTTCTACCAGAATATCAGGCTAGCACACATAGACTGGGAAGAAGGGGTAACTTGCTTTGCAGCTGCTATGATCCTCCAAGATGTAATCTTCACAGCAAAATGACTGAATGGTATTGATTTATCCTGCTTTCAAATAAATAGATAAATAAAAAAAATACATAAAAATCAGAGAGAATATACTTTTTCCAAGGTACAAAAATATAAAAATTACTGTGCCTCAATTTCGTGTTTACCAGGCCTGAGGTGTACAGACCAACCTAAAGAATCATCTTTGCTGTCTATGGCACAGATATGAAAAGCTCTAATAAAGTAAGCCAGTAGGAGCTACTGCTTTGACATTTGAATCCAGACCATAGCACTTGCCTACCTCATGGCAAAACTCTGGCATTTTAATTAATGCAAATCATAGACAAGTTGCAACAGAAGACAAGGTGCAATGGAACCATAAACTGTTGTTACTGCACTCTACTACAGAAATTTGGGAGCTGCAGTACAAAGGAATCTGCTGAATGCTATAACAACACTAAAAAGTAGAGATTTTTGCAGAGGTATTGGCTGTCAGCTAATAAGCTCATTTTTCTCTCAAGGGAAAATAGATTTTCCTTCTGTAAAGATTTTTTTTTATTTCCTCACAGTGTGTGGTACTATAAATTGCGTGCAAGGGACTTGGTTGGAATTTACAAAAGACTGTAGCCGTTTATTGTGTGTTATGCACTTGTAAAACTAGAATGGCTACTGTAACTAAAGTAATATAGTAGTCATTTTCTACACAATTTGATTTAGGGAAATCTAATGTCTGATAACTTATTACATGATTGAGCATTAATATTCTTTCCTGCTTTTTTCTGGTTTAGTACCTCATTTCTAACACTGAGTTCATTGGCATTCTCCCAGTCATGCTCAAGGTTATTCATTATGTGCTCACTACTGCCCACCTTCAACTCACTTTTTGGGAATTTCCAGTCTCAGACAATTACAGTGTTTGGAGAGTCCTTCAACAATTTTAAATTTTTGCAAAAATCAAAATAATTGCTTCTTCAGCGCTATCCAAAACTTCTGTGTACTAGTGAGACACCCTGTACCTCCCACCATCACCCCGCATGAGGAGCTGCAGTGACAACATCCGATGGCACAGCTGTAGCTTTGTTCCATGCTGCTACCCAAGGCTGATGGCAAGTGAAGTTTCTAAGTTTACCACGGGCCTTTAAGGGTTCCTCTACACCACTCTTGTCCTTTTGATGTGTGACTTTTATCCCTATACACTTAAGGCTATTTCTTGAAATGGATTTGTGCTAAAAATAAGGACCATTGAACCCAAATGTGCCTGAACTCTATAGGTTTGATTTGCAAGGAACATGCCTTTCTGCACTGCCAACTTTGTGATTTTAAGCTGAAGTCTCCTGACATTTGCTGTTTAAGTTAATGACCTGTCTCTTGAAGACTGGTGATTGTAAGACTGTCTTTCATTTAGGTGAAATCTCTAGGCCTGTAACAGCATGGGAAAGTTTGAAAACTTACTCTGAGGTCGTTTTATATTTTCAGAAACAAAGACAGAAACCTTCCAATTAAAAAAGAATTTAGATCTTTTCTTTTCTTTTCTTTTCTTTTCTTTTCTTTTCTTTTCTTTTCTTTTCTTTTCTTTTCTTTTCTTTTCTTTTCTTTTCTTTTCTTTTCTTTTCTTTTCTTTTCTTTTCTTTCTTATTATCATTTTGGATTGTGACACCTTTTCTAAACTCTAATCTTTTGCACTTGACAAAACAGCACGTTGCCTATATTGTCATTTTTGTCAATGTTGTTGAGAAGTTATTAACTCTTGAAAATTGCTTTGAAGATCTTTCAGATTACTACTTCTTATTAAGTCAGGCTGTAAATGATCAGAGTTAGCATAACATATTGATTAGCCAGCTGACCCAGGGATCCCTATGCAAAAATCAATGACATTAGATTTTTCAGAAATTGAATTAAATGAAAACGCATTGGGTTTGTCAGATGGACTCTTTACTCTTGACCAGACATATCCTGTCTGTAATAATGTAAGTAGTTTTAAGGATAAAAAAAGTAGGGTACAGATGTCTGACAGGAAAAAACAGAGAAAGGTGTTAGAAAGTAAGGAAAACTGAGAAAGTCTGAGTAGTTTTCTTCAAGCAGTATCAATTTCAGAGGGCTGATTAACATCGAGAAGCCAGAATTCTTGGTGCTGGCATCCTACCCCAACGCAAAGAGAAGCTGTTATAAAATAATTTTCTGCTGCAAGGAAAACTGATTTTTTAGCTGGAGATGTTTTATTACTTCACAGAAATAAAGCAGTGGGATGTGCAGGATGCTGCACTATATATACACCCTCCAGCTATACTAACTTTTGACAGATTCCCTGTAATAATTTTCTACACCTTCCCTCTTCCTAATCACTAAAATTTGAAAGCCACAAGTAGCTGGCAGCTACTTCCTAGGTGGGAAAATTGAGCAGAAAGGGCCCTGGCCTGCTTTAAAGAGGTCAAAGAGGGAAAAGTCCAAGTTTGGAGGGGAACTCCTCTATCATAGTTATAAACCAGCATGAAGTTAGTGTTGGAGAATGCCCGTGTGTTTGACTCTGCTAATGCTTATACTAATGCTTAGGGCACTTAACTGGTAGAGAAAAGACCTTATTTAAGATGCATGCTCCACGGGGATACATGAACGTATGATGCCATCACTGAATTTAAAAAAAATAATAGTTTATTTTTAAAAACACCAAAACAGACACAAGTAGGTTTTCCCCTCTCATGTGTGTTCCTTACTCCCTAGGCTATATGGCTGGGATATTTCTTCTCTGATGTCCTTCTAGCCTTCTAACCATTTTTTAGAATATAGCTCAGGTTTTCTTGGGTCAGAACCTTACATTTGAGCTGATAATATTGCTCCTGTTTAAAACTGAAGCTGAAGGTTTAGCTCCTCCTCTGTCTTGTCCCAGCTCCAGTCAGCATGTCATGGCAAAGCTTACCTTGTACTGGCAACAAGTCCACACTGCTAAAGCATAGCAAGGGGACTATTCTGTTTCAACCACTGTCATTCTAAGCTTCCCCCGAATTTCTGTGCCTTCCTGCAGGCACCAGGAACAGCAAGGTTTCTCAGCCTCACCAGTAGCTGGCTGCCACTTCACAATACCAAGAGGGTGTTCAAACAGTATATTCAGCGAGTACAAACAGCCTCATTTGAGTATTCAATTCCTGCTAGCTGGTAGCTGAATGTTAGCCAAGCCATGGCAATGCAGAAAAGACAACGAGACTTAATGCTTCATGGCTTGCCCTTTCATCTTGCCAGACTCTTTTTGGGAGTTTTTTTAACAATCATTAAGGAACTATATGATGCAATGCAATGTAATCTAAACATTTCTTCCTCATAAAGTTTCAGTCTTCGCTGACTGCCTGTTCACTACTCCTTTGAACTTTGTAGCCTGTTTGTCGAAACAGCAGAAGTACACGCAAAGTGATTTTGTAGTATAACTGTAACAGCATTTCTCATGTACTAGCAAATCACTTAGAAATCGGTTTTCCACATGCCTCCTGTCTTGGAGGGCAGACGGTCTGGCATTTGGATAGGATGTGTCAGTAGGCTTTGTAGGTCAGACCTATATTCTTATGCCATTAAAAATCAAAACATATTGGAGGTTTTCCACCTTTCCATTTCGCGCTTATTCTCAGGTTTTTATTTTGTAACTTTTTTCCTTGTATTTCCTGTGTGTTTTCCCCCTTCTCCTAGTCACCTTCCTCTTTTTCCACCTCTTTTTCCTGGGAAGTTCAAGCTTTGATGATCTGATTAGGCTTGCTCTGAAAGTGGAGTTAAGCTGAGATTGAAGAAAAATGTTTGCTCACTGCTCAGAAATAGAAACTGGCCAGGAAACCTGCACACCACCTGCCACCAGGAAATAACTAAAATGATTACAGGTGTTACTCTGGAGATGGGAGACTCCAGAGTGTCCTTGCAGGGGGTGCTAACAGACCAAGTCTAAGGAAATCTCTCACTGCACAGCTAAGAAGAAGATATTGAAACATTAATTTTCAAGAAACATTGACAATGGGAAAGGAAATATTTTGTGAATGAAAAAGTAAAGTTAGAGATTATATTGGTGGAAATGTAAGGAGGGAGAGAAGAGGGAGAATAACGTCATGCTTCATGAAAAAACCTCAAATGTCCCCCTGGAGAGAAAGTCAGATCTGTCACTCTTCCACCCAGTCAGTCAGTGCTCATAAACAGGGCTGCTGGCTGCACTTGGGGCATCTCACCAGCAACCCATTTTCATCCTCTTTCCCCTGGTCACGGACACCTTTTCCTTGCTTAGTCTAGATGACAGTCAGTGCAGTATTATGAAGAAGAAAAAGAAAGAAGAAGCTGATGATACAAAAGGAACAGAGATGCAAAGGGGAAGGGGGACAGGAATATCAGCATTCCTTATTGTTAATGAACAGTGAGCAATGGGCTGATTTAAGACAATTATTTTTCTCTTTCAGGTCCCTGAAAGTCACTTTTACGGCTAGAAATTGACTGGTATGTAGGAATCTACATCTAGCTTTAAAATAAGCTGCTAATCCTGCAACACACATACAATGAAGTCTTGTTTCACTATTTGAATAAAAAAGGGGGTGGCTTTGGTAAATGGAGAAAGTGTCCTAATTTCTGTGTCTCAACTGATCCTTGTGCTCAACTTTGTCTCAACTGTACTATAACCAGAAAGGAGTATTTTTAGTGTGTTATAAATATGTATGGCTTATTTACTCCTATGTTTTTCAAAAGAGATTTTAGTGTGCTCTGTATGAATGGATGTGAGGGCTATAGGAAAATCAAGTGGTTTTCCAACAGAAATCGTAAATACTACCTTCTACAGCAAGCAGCCACTAGTCTTAACAGTCACAAAAAACATTGGTACCAAAAGGTGCTATTTTCTTTCATAGAGGTAGATGCTTGTTATTTAAAGACCTGATGCTGAATCTGTGTAAAACTTCATTGGGAGATAATTTCTAAAACTCCTGGAGGAACAGATGAGCGAAGGTGACTAAAATACAAAGTGTTCACAAGGACTGGAAAAGAGAACAGCCCGCAGAAGACCCTGCAGCAATGCCAGCGTTGCCTTTGTAACCCAGGAAAGGCACTGCCACCAGGGAGATCATTATGCATGGGCTGGTATCCAAAAGCCTTGCACCACCTTATAAAAAAGCAGCAAAACAAAGCTATGGCATGGACAAATCTCTAGGACCAGCATGGCCTGCATTGCCTCAGAAATAGGTAATCCCTGCTTTCCCAACCCCCTAAGAGATCAATTATGGAATTCTTTTGAATAATAAAACATAAGTGAAGTTTCAGACTCAGCTGCTACCTTATCTTGCATTTAAATTGAGTCCTCGGAAAGGCAGAGGCAGTGGCACAGGAAAGGTAGGGGAAGTTTATAGCCTATAGTTTATAGTCCCCCAGCTTGGCATGAATAAAGTAGGTATCTTGCACTGAAACGCTTCAAAAGTCTTCTGATTACAGTGACTGTGGTATTACTGGTTCTGAGCACATAATTTCAATCCCCTCATTTTTAGATGATGCAGAAACAATAACTCTGGAGGACGGTTCAGTGTAGGGGGTCCCAGACTGGCAATAGCTTTCGGGTTGCTCCCCACCTCCCTCCGAGGCAGTGGCTGGTCCTCCCCAGTGCCCACATCCCACTGCCCTGGGCCACCCCGGCATGGGCTACACCAGCACCACATCACCCAGCATGGAGCTCCGCTCAGAAAGGAACATTTCCACATGAATTAGCCCTCTAGGACAGGTTTTTAATTAGTGGCATTTCTTTGTAACTGATGCTGTCTGACGCTGTAAAAGCTCTCCTTAAGGCAGAGGCCATTGTGCAGGAACGAGGGGCCAGTGCCAAGTCCTGTAGTATTTATACAGGAACCCTGTCACTGATTTCTGTAGCCCAGGATGATATCATCAAGTGATATATTTGCTTATTTTTGACCTCTCACAAACAATACAAGAAGTTCTTTTTCTGCAGGACTTCCAGGTTCCTTCTTGTACCTCCAGACTTTTTTTCTCCATGGGTTCGTGCTGGAGCACGCTGGTTTTTTTAATTGAATAGTGAGACAGTGACTGAGGAATGGAGCAGCACCTTCTGCATTGTGACTCGTGGAGCTTTTCCCTTAGTCTGCTACGCTAAGATATTAACATAGCATGCATAGTCTATCAGACTATCTTTGAACTAATGTTTGCAAGCAACGTGTGTAGGAGCAGCTCTTGTGCAATGAAGCAGGTTTGGAGCAGGAAAGTTGCAATATGAATCCACAGCTTGTTTTCCAGATCTTACCTCCTTCTTGTAGTGAAATCCCTTTGCAGAATGGCCAGGCTTGCACTTAACTACTAGAAGAAAAATGTGGATCATTGCACGCTTGCGTTTTCTTCTTTTTTTAAAAAAAAGGGTTTATGTTTACCTTGACAGAAGAGGGCTAACGGTGTGGGTCACAAGCCCTATGGCCCTGCAGCAGCTGGTCTGGCAGGCTGGTGTGATGGCAAAGCAAGGGCTCCCTGCCCCAGGTCTATGGGTCCCAGCTCATGCCCAGGCACCTGGGAGTCTCACGGTAATCCTTCAGAGCCAGGGCATGGGATTAAATTTATTTCTGTAACTCTAAAATTCAAAACTGCAGCTACTGAAGTTAGCCACCATAAATTTCACAAAGGTTCACAGAAATTTTCTAGGTGATGTATTGATGTTTGTGGAGGTGTTGCATTAAAAAGCAAAGAATTGACTGTTTAGACCTCCTTGATTGCTAACACTTAACTAAACACGGTTTGGAGAGTGAGATAATTAAAGCAAGTCAGATCATACAGGATACAGTGTCAGTATGTGAAAGGTTAACTTCAGGTAGTGAGACTGTTTCAGAAACATCTCAGCCAGAACTGACAGTTTTATAGCCTCCTAGAAAATATACCTTTACTTTGCTCAGCAGCACTTCAGAGCCTTCATATATCAATTGGCCCAGAAGGAAAATGTGAACATTATTGTTTTGTCTAAACAAAAAAAGTCTATTCCAACAAATTTTGTGACCAAAATTAATGGGACCAAAATAACATGTCAAAATCAATGTGTGCTTAATATCAGTGTCACATTCACTTGTTTTCCTTTGGGTCTACATGCTGGCAAACATTTACAGGATGCGAGAGTCCTTGTGAATTTCCGTGGTTTTGGAGTCTATAGATAAACTCAGTAATATAAAAATACATGTGATTAATGACCAGTACTTGAAATAATACTTCACAAGTATTGGTAAAGGTCAGATTCTTATATGTCCCTATTCCATCTTGTTTTCTGTAGGAAATTTTGGATATGTTGCTGAAGTCCCAGTGGGGTATATATGGGTCCACTTATGTCATTGCATGTATCTTTCAGACTTTTCGCTGACCAAATAGTTTTTCTGGAAGTAACCGTGGTTTATGAGGAAAGCTATGCCAATTCCAACCAACAGATATTAAGTTCAACAGAGTGCAAGGCACTTCCTTTTGTATTACAGCTAAAATCTCATAACCACCTCTATCCAAAAGAAATACGAGCTTTTAACAGCTTTGAGGCGAAACTCATAATAATGACTTTTTTATGTAGCATTTTTCATCTCAGGATTGCACAAAGCACTTTGATTGATGGAATTGCTTTTAAGCCAAGAGAAATCATTATGATTTTGGTCTCCTGCAAAGCACAGACCTGTGATTCTTCTACAGTGCCTTGTAACCTGTGGCCACAGTAGTAACCTTGGGAGACCCCCATCAGGCACGTTATATCAGGCTTATTTTGCAAATAGGGAAATTGTGATATTCAGTTAACTGGCTGACTCTCAGAACACACAGCAAGAAATACAATGCTCGAAGTAAATTGAGATTAATCTAGGAATTAATTGTTTTGCCAGCTGCAAAATGCGTAGCTATTTTCAGACATGCATATGATGGGGGAAAAACAAGCTTGTGAGCACAGTCCCTTCTTTAAGTCTCAAGGACCTGAACGAACAGAATTAATTGTCTTTAACTGAAACTCTAAGAGCAGTGATAGACAGTTACTGTTAATCATTTGGGGATACATTATAGTATCTGGAGTCACTATGTAGCATCGAGGAGGAGAAAGTTTAGTTTCTCTTCCTCACATGCCATTAACAAGCTGGTGGTGATGAAAACAAGTCGTAAGGAGTGCATTGGAGAGAGTTTACTACATTTCATTGCCATGATAAAATAATAAAATAGTAATAAAAGAGAGGCAAATCAAAGAACAGCAAAAGGAAATGGAGGTTCAAAGTTCTTTATGTTCCATGATAATAAACAACTTGCTTTTGTGTTCATGATGCACTGATGAGCAGAGTTGTGTGGATAAGTATGCAGTAATTCAGACAATGGCAGGTACAAAGGATTTGTCCCTTTAAAACAATTTCTAATGGAAATAATAAAATTATAAGGTATATTTTCATCTACAGTGGTGACTTTTTGAGATGCAGTGCAACATATGCTGTTCAACATCAGGATTAATGAAACACATTTAACAGACCCAGTTTATGGCTAAACTAAATACAGTTACTGTATTGTTCACAAGCTATAGGAAAAATCATATCAACAACTCAAGTTGCATTTAAGTTTTTAGACTTGGTTTGAAAGGCTATCACTAATAGCTATATAAAATATGGATAATAGCCCCAACTCTGCAAATTCTTATCATAAGGCTTCATTTACAAGGTTCCCAACAGTCTTTCTAAAATGGTTGAACAGGTAGTTTTTTGGTGAGATTTTTTTTTATTTGCTTTTCTTTGTTAAAGTTTATTTTTGCTTTTGCCAATTTATCAAGTCAGGGAATCCAAAATACCTGAATCTAGTGAATAGTTTAGGGTTTCTAGGGAACATCATTCACTATAGAAAAATTTCCACTGTTTTGGGAGAACTGTTGTTTTATTAATGTGGCATTTTTTTTTCTTTAAATCAGTACCAAAGCGATCCACTTCATTATGCAAGATAATAATTTCTCACTCTAGGAGTGCAATATAGCCTTATATCAATTTAGATTTCTGAGAAGGCCCTCACTGTGATTGTTATGTTTTGAGTCAGGTCCTGGGTATTGGCAGAAAGGCTCCATCCTTGTAAAAGAATGTCTTTCATTGTAGCACTAAGTAGATGAAAGGAGTGCTCATACAGGGTCACCTTGTTGTTTTTCTGGTGTCTCGTGATTCCTGAAGAGATAGACTTTTCCAGCTTTGCTGAAAAAAAAAAAAAAAAAAGGAAGCAAAATGAGGAAATAAAATAACCTCTTTCTTCTGTTTCTTCACTTTGCACTTACAGCCACTTGAGATCAGTCTGCTGTCTTTTATCATGGAAATATATATTCTGCATACTCCACCACAGATACTAGTTAAGATTTTTTTCACCTGAGTGGTAGAAATAGTTAATAACTGTCTTTTCACATGAAGTAACTCATCATTTCTTTTTAAGCACAAAGAGGTTCCTTATTTCCTACAGATTCAATGATATTAGGATGCCTGGGAAAACTGTAGTTTATTCTGATTTGTTTTTCAGAGTTTAGGTGTTCAAATTTTGCTTAGTTAGCACTGTATTGATTTTAGCTGCTAGGTGACCTATGATTATGGGCTTACATTCTAACATTTGAACGTAGATGGAAAAGGGGGAATGACTTTCTTTGTATCAATTTTCTTTTTTCCTCTAATGGTTAGGAAGCCATGAAAATTTGAGATAAGCTGTGTCAGTGTGACTTCAGGGGCAAAATGTTGGCTTCAAAGCATTCAACTTATTTCCAAGCATGAGATGCAACATAGCAACGTGACTTCGAACAACTGAAGTCTTTCATCTAGCGTCTGCATTCATCGCTAGTACTCTCAGAAACCAAGCTACATGCTAAAAACAGTGAAGGCTTTAATTTCAGCACTGCAGAAACAGTACACTGGAAGCAGTTTACTTCAGGTAACACGGTAAATTGTACATCGAGCACCTGAAAGGAAGAAAATAATTTGAAGTATGCCTTTGTGGTTTACTGTGGTTATAAAATGACAAATATAACAGTGGAGCATGGGCAGAGAACAACCTCTGTATGCAGTTGAAGAAGCTATCATTAATGTGTTGCAGAATCCATTAAAATAATATATTGCTTTAAGCAATGTCTTTGGTAATCTAAATGGAAGGAAAATCTACTAGACAGCAAACCTGAAGAACACAGATGAATTTAGTATTTTGCACAAAAACACAGGAGAATGGTTGTAGTTATGTGGTATGGCTGAGGCCGTCAACTGGTCTGCAGCATACTGCAAATGCTGCAGTCAGAGTTTTCATTAAGAACTCTTGTCCAGGCTCTTCAGTATCACACAGTGGTGGGCAGGTACATCACCCAGATTTGATCCTTGCACTGCTGAGTTGTTCATGTTCCCATCCTTGCTTTTCCTCCTGCTACTGCTAAAATGCTATTTCTGCCTTATAGAATTACATGATAGTCCTAAAAAATGTACTGATCAGCAACAGGATGAACTCAAAACCTTCCTAAGGTTTCTCTCCCACTTCTGAAACACTGGATTATGAGATCTAACCAAGAGTACCAAAGACTTTGGTTGTAAGGAAACTCAGGTTACAGATAGGTAACAAAGGCACGGAACAGCAAATATAACTCAGATTTCCTTGTGTGAATTATGACACCTCTGGCTTTGAAGCCAAGGTTTGTTGCTTCTCACCTGAATGTCCAAACTACAAGACAAATAGTATCTTTCTGTGATAGCTCAGTTGTCTAGACCAAAAAAAGTTTTCTGCAACTTGAGAGTCATGATTTGGGCTGGATTGGTCACTAAGGTGAACAACAGATGCTCTCCCCCACCTCTCTCTCCAAGGAGAGTTGCACTGAGATTTGTAGATGAAGTCTTTAATATTAAGTAACATGATAACCACACCTTGTTCTTCTGTTTCATTGTCTCTACATAGGAAGACTTGAATGCTATAGACTTGGATTTTGATAGATTTATTTTTTCTTTATTTAGGGGGATTGGGGGAGTGCGGTTGGTTTGTTGTTTTTTTTTTTTTTTACTTTCATGTTTTATTTTATTTTATTTTAGTCTTATTATGCATAGGCAGTCTGGAAAAGGTAGAACTATCTTATAAATCTGTGGTTTTTGCACAGATGAACCCTTCCATTGCCGTACAGATGTCCATCATGTTGGAGAAACAAGATGTTTACTGTGGTCCTCAGACCTCAGCTTTGATCTGTCTTCCAGAGCACACTGGTAGTCTGTTCAGACCAGTATGGAGTATAATGTGTTTGCAGGAACTTGTGTTCCTGGGGAATGCAATGCAACTTTCTGTACTCTTCATGTCTATGTGGGACTGCCAAGAACTAACTTATGCATGTGTAACTGAGACAAGCTCACCATCTTCTAGTGACAAGAAGCCAACTAATTGATCAGAAATGGTAGGAAGCTACAAATATAAGAAATCTAACATGAGAGCAAGATGTCCATAAAGAATGCAGTAGAGCCTTTGAAGTTCTTTGTGCTTGTCTGTCCATGCTAGTTCTAGTCACAACCCACCCCATGACTGTACTGTGACATGCTAGCATTGTTAAAGGAGTTTCACTGCATAAAGATTATCTGATCTATAACAAGATGAAGAAAGATGTGTAATAAAATGATCAAAGAAGATACTAAGTATGAAAAGTAAGCAGACACTAGGAAACTTGCTTAAAATTTGCAAACTTCATTTTATTATCAGCTGCATTACTGAGGAACTAGTCTTCCTTGCATCTTATCATTGCTGTTCTTTGAGTTACTGTAGCATCTAAGAAATCCATTTACGAATCCATCAAGGCAATAAAATACTGTACTAGATATTTCATATTTATAGCAGAAAGATATTCCTGTCCCAGAGCAGCTAGCAATGTAGTAGTTAGATATCTAAGAGATGGCAGATGTTTGGGTATGGGGAGAGTAGTCCAAGGGAACAGTTAGATGTAACCTCTCACTCTTCAAAAATACCAGCCAATATGCTAGCAAAAAGAGCATATTATGACATCCAATTGCTTTTTCTTAATATCTAATCTCAAAAACCAGAAGAACAACCTGCTGTAAAGTTCTGTTGATGATGTCACAGAAACAATCTTTCCCCTCCCCTGTCTAAAACTGCCGCTTCTCTTTTGAGTTAGTTGGGAAAGTGCTTTGGATTTGAGCGTTTTCCAAACCACTCTAATTGTGTGGCCGTGTAATGAATACAGCTGGGATTGTTTTGGAAAACAAAAATTCAGGTTTTGGATTAGAGACAAGTGGATGTTCACTCCAGAGTGTCTTTGCTCACCTTAAAATCTGAAAGACCAGTCAATACATTTTACAGATTCATACATCAAGAAATCATAGGATTAGGGAAAAAAAGGATTGGAAGAGATCTGAAAAGGTCATCTACCCGGTTCCTCTGCTCCAGGGTGGAACCAGCCAGGTTTGTGGCATTTTAAAAGTGGAGATTGCACAGCCTCCTCAGGAGTGCATTCATGCATAATGGTAGGTTGGTCCTGATAACAAACCCGGACATTTTCTCCTGCAAGTCAACTTCACCCAGGTGTTCTGTCTGCTTCTGCCATATTACAACGTACTGTATTACAAAAAAACTGAGCAATTATCAGTAGGAGATGCATCAACTTTCTAATTATGTTCCCCTTTAACACAGTTGAGTATTTTGCTAATAAGAACACTGATGCAAGTAGAAAGTGAGGAGACTGACAGTATCCTTTAAATTAACAACTTTTTTTAATTGAGGTGCAACTGAAAAATAGATCAGGGAAAAAGAAAATGTAGTACTTAACAGTTTCTGCTGATGCTTAGGATAATTGCAGTACTCTAAGTGCATTCTTTTTAAGTGATCAAGCAGAAATAAAGTTTTCCAAAATAATTGTTATGGGCAATAGTCATATCTTCCTTAAAAACAGTAGCTTCAATATCTATTTATCCAATTAGAATCATATCAAATCAAACTAGACAGAATCTTTGTTTTATATTTTTTGACAACCACTCTACAAAATTTTGTGTAGAGTGAAGGCTGAAAAGCTTAATGGAACATACTAGTTTGACAACTAGTGATTTTTATCAGGCAAAATGGCTTTTATATAATGCCCAAATATTTTATTTGTGATTCTTTTTCTGAATCCAATGTAAACACATCTGCAAGGTTTGATATGTTCATTTTCGTGTTACAAATTAATTTTATATTAAATAAAATATTTAGAAACATGAAAATTTAAGATTGATATACAGTACTATATAAATACTTCACCATTGTAGTGAATACTACAGATGTGATGGCAAAGGGTCAATTTAGCAAAGCATTTTAAGGATGAGCATAAAATCTTTGACTTCAGTGGAAGTTAAGCCGAATTGCACTCTTAATCTTCTTAACACACTTGCAATTTGTTTAATACCCATTTTGCAGTGAGGAAAATAAAACCTGCCATTTAGCCTAACTCACAGAGTTTGTCAAGAGCAAAGGTAAATAGTTTGTCTCCTGCATCTTTCTACCATCACTACGCTACTTCTCTAGAATAAAAGAAAAAGCTGCCAAAGGGGAAAAAAAAATCCACTACCTCCTAACTGTCAAGCACTAGGTATTCAGTCTGTATGTCTGGTAACTGTTGAAATAATGAAACAGACAGTGCTGTTCCTTGCCAGTACTACGAGAGCAGAATAGGGAAATGAAGGCTACCCCAAGCTTTAGGCTGACAGGGAAATGGGAGAGAGAACTTCAGTGCACTCCTCTGCTCCAGGCTTCCTATTCAGCCTCAGGTAAATCAGTCTTCCAGCTGTAAAATAAAATAGATAAATCTAACTCCCCATTCCGTGTTGTGAAAAGATGTATTATGTATCAGATGCTCAGGATCGAGGATACTAGTGATCTAAAAGGTTTCAAAAAGATGGTCAGTATGATGCCTTCAAGAAGTTTAATACTGGATGATAATTTAACCTATCTGAAAACATTCTTAAAACTCTTTATTGATTAGATGTTTAAGGGAAGGAATATGTTAAAACTTGAAAGAGAAGTAGTTAGATTTTCATTGTAGCTTAAGCTACTGAAGAACAGTAAATGACTTCATGTCACCAATATAATGTTATCAGAGTAGTCCAAACCACTGATCCTGATAAAGCTTTTTAGCAGACTAAAGACTTAAATTGCCCAATTTCAAAAGAACATTTTCTGAAACACAGTCCTTTGAATTTGTCTCAGATTGGTGATCAAAAACAGCTAGTTCAAGTCATTAGTCCACCTTGAAAATCTCGGTCTTCGATTTAGAATGGATCACCATATTTTGATGAATCCTTTGCATTCACAGAGCTCTTTATAAACTCTCCTTCAGAACTGTGGAACATGATAGTTAATGTAAGCAATTTCTACAGCATAAGTCATGGGGATAGGTTTCAGCTTAGACACAAATCCTGATACAGTTAAAGATCTGAAAAATGAGTCCAGAACAGAAGGGCTGGCTCAGGGTTAACCTTGTGCAGTTAAATCAATACTGTAATACAGACCCTCCAGCTGAGACAGCATCACCCTTCCTGACCACCCCTACTTACTGCATGCTGCAGTGCATTGTGTAAACGCTTCCTTTACCATTACAGGAAAGGATTTCAAAATAGAAATGGGGTGCAGTGATTACCTTGGGGGCTGGCTTTTGGAAAGGGAGGATGTTACAGACATTAGAGAAAAATCTTATCCTTTCCTTCTGAATGCATTGGGTGAGAGCGAGATCTTGCAAGAGCTATGCAAGCTGTATTCAGACACTGCACTGATAAAACTCACTTTTGCAATCTCCTGGCAAGTTTAAAAGCCAAAAGTAGGACTAGATCTGCATACTTGATGCAGAATGCAATAAACTACCTTCTGGCTCTGGGATCCCAGAATTTTTCCAGCGAAGTTGTACAAATCATTCCATGGTTGGTTTATTGTTGTTCAGTGACTGATCAAACAGAAGCATCAGGTAGACTCAAAATACCTTTGTTCTAGCTAAAACAAATAACTTTAAACAAACAAACAAACAAACAAACTCCCAAACAAACACAACCTGCATTTCATTTTCACTTATTTTCTACTTTTGAAAGTCATGTTTCTCTAATCAATGCCTAAATCAGCTAAATTTCTTTCTGTTTAGAAAATGTAAAAAAATATTCTGATACCTCAGGAATTTTTTTTCTTACCCATCATTCTTGTTCTTCCTAAATTTTTCCTAATTTTGTCCTAAAATTATGAATAATTGGGAGAGAGGAAGACTTCTCTGTAAAAAAGTTTTTATTAAATAAATCACCCATCTTAAAGCTGTGCCTAGCTCTATTCAATGGTCTACTTAAAATGCGTGTGTGTGCTCAGTCCAGTCTTTAGCATTATAATCGGCTTAACATCACTGTTAAGCAAAAAATCACTGTCAAAACTGATTCCATTATTGATAGTCTTGCCAAGTAGCTCAAAGACTGAATGGAGTGTGGGGCTAATTAAGCATCTGGAATGGCCTCATTTCTCACTTGGCTCATTGGAAGGAAACTGGGGAGGATGAAGGACACTAAAGAAGAGCTTTTTCTTTTGTCATATGAGCCTTTCATTTCATTAAAATATAGAAATGAATTGCATGGCAACCTGATCATATTGATTGTTATAATGAAACTATAACAAGATGACCCATGATTTTAATGATTTATGTCAAAACTCTGAGAACTATGGAACTCATTATACTGATTTCCAATTTGCCCAGTCAGAATTGTTTTTCTAAAGGTAACTAAAAGCTTAATATAATGTAATCAAATATTTTTAAATATTATTGTGGAAATAGTACTGATCTAATAAAAATGTATCAATAAAAAATAAGAAGACATTTTAATTACTGTAATCATGCAAGAAAACAAAAATAATTCATTTCAGTATATCTTGGGAGTTTTTTTGTTTTTTAATTTTATTGTCACTTTTGAGAATTCCACCCATGGGCACCTTTAATATGGAATTAGGGTTCTAAAATTAAGTTTCTATTTTTGCCCAGATATATCATTCTCTTTTCTATCTTTAATCTTATTAAAGAAAATTTGCCTGTTATTATAAGGATTAGTTTATTAAAACTCTTCATCTCTTTGCTCTGCTGCTTAAACTGATACACACCAGTAATTCAATGCTGAATTCAAATTGGTCTTTCTACATAGCTGGCAAAATGGCTGTTTTGTTAGATACAAATCTCTCATTTTCAATTATATTCTGTTTTATCAGACAGAATTCTTGGGTATTACAACTTTTTTTTCCATTTCTTCTTGTGATTAATAGTCTCTACTAGAGAAATTATTTTCAATGGCTTCTAGGTGTAGTGGTACAGCCCCCACCCCACTTCAGGCCACTCATTGCTTGGTGTGACTTACACACACACACACACACCTGGGCCACGTAACAATACGATGGACCAGAACATTATCTGAGACACATAATGATCCAACACAAAAGAAAGAAAAAGGTGGAGAGTAACAGACCAGAACGCTACCACAACCCCTTAGCATACCCGGGTCCCGTGACTCCTGTTGTTTAGGAACAATAACAATAATCGATCACTCCTGACAATGTATGGATCGTGGCCCAAAGAGGGGGGTGATACCAGTACTTCAAGATCTAGCAAATTCTGGGCTTGCACAACTGGTGGAAAATATCAGAATATCCCATTGTCCGAGTTGGGCCGGAGTGGAAAAGTACCTGATGAAAGTCAGTTATCTTGGACCTTACAAGTGGCGGTTCTAGCAAGACTCTTTGAGCTCTTCTGGATCGCAGCGGGCTGTGACCAGCATCTCCCCTGAGTTTGGATGCTCCTTAGGCAGACACCTTGAGGATTAAAAGGCCAGGGTGAGTCAACCCCCTCAAGTCTCATTTGTTGCCCACTGAGGAATGCCGATGCATTGTGACTATTTATTCCAAACTCGAGAAGAAGGAAATTTTAACTATAGGCTAGCCTCTCTTTCATCTACCTCTCTATCCATGTCTCTTTGATATACACATTAGCTTTTACGAGTGTGGATGTTCTTATACTTTACTGGATCCAAATACTTTCTGTCTATTTGTCTGTGCACATGTAAGGAGATAAAAGGGGCACCTGTCGGCTCACTGGAGTTGCCCGCTGCGAAGGGACCTTTGGTCCTAGCAGTGAAAAACTCGGGAGTGGGTGTGTGTGCAACCCCTCGAGTGGTGCGTCTCTGTATGTTTGTGCTCATATGCATATGTATTGATTGGGGATACCTTATAGTAAATTAGCATGAATCTTGTCATTTTCGAATCTGTCATTAAGTGGCTGTTCAATTATTTTGTTAAATTATCTTGTAAATTCTTAAATCAGTTAACGATTAAATGCTGCTAAAATTCAACCTCTTGATCTGCCTCAAATCATTAATAAATTTTGAATTGCCACTGAATCATAACTGTGTCAAATATTTCCATCCATGACACTAGGTAAGTGTCAAATATATTGCTTCAACAATTCTAAAAATGTATCTGAAAGTTCACCAAAATTATTTAGCAACTACGTGGATTCTTCATTATCTTTTCTCAGCATGAGGCAGAGACATAAGATACTTAAGGGGATATCAGAAGTGTCAAGTGTTGTCTATACTAACACTTGTCTACCACAACAGCTTCATAACTGTAAGACAAACCTCAGAAAAAGATGAGATTATCTGGAAAAAAGCAGGTGGTAAAATACATTTGAAATGCTTTATATTTACCTGCTCTCTTCTGAGCTTTTAGATATGCACTTCAGATATATTTTCTACGCTTTCCTTTGCAACCACTTGAACAGAAATTCCTAAAAGAAAATGTAAACTGAGATCTTAATCATAAACTTCTAGAAACTGGAAGTTTAAAGAAGATCCAGATTGTGAGAGTTGATAACTGTGCCTTAGGCTCTCCCCAGTTAGTATGGAAAGCAACTGTTACTGCCAAAATCTGACTATAAGCCTTTAGACTGGAGACTGAAGAGGTAACCAATTTAGATGTTTATGATGCTTATTAATTAAGTTACACACCACCAAGAAACTACTAATTCCTTAATTATTACTAGGAGTATTAAGTCACAGTTGCACTGCTATGGAGAACCCTTGCAAGTCACACACAGCCACTATTCTTTTCCCTTCTCCATTTAGTATTAGGGTGCAAGTCTGTTCCTTCTTACTCCGCCCTGTCATGCCAAGTCTTTTGGGCATACACTTCATGGGGAGCCCAGTGGGTTGTCTGGGGGGTTCTCCCTAGCACCCCACAGCATTTGGGTGTGCAGGTCATCACCACCACCACCAGAGTCATCTGCTCTTCCACTGTTAAAGATACCACCCCTCTCTATTCTCTACTCAAGTCTACAACTTACTCTTTTTTATTATCTTTTTTCACCACCCTACCTGCTCCTCTGTTTTCCTCGTTGCTCCCAGTTCTGCTGCATGCACGACTGAATATAGTGTTTCCAACACCTTTACTTAGGCAAACTCAGCCCATCCTGGTATTACTGATGCAATTACCCAGGTACAAGTGGTCTTGCATCCCAATTATTCTGTTCATGCAGGTTAGACTTAATTGACCTGTTCTGCTCTCTAGACATTGTAATTCTACTTCAGCCTTGACTCCCATATATCACTCTGATGAAGCACATGCACTTACAGTTTGTGTACTAGAACAACTGAACACTATGTTTTTGTGATCACACACTATCTTTGCCATTGAATAGTTTGCATGGTCCTCCTGGTTCCCATCAGACACCCTAGCTGACTGTGGGACCTGCTGTTCCACATTACATTACTTGACACACAGTGCAATGAGTCGCATTAGTCATCTGTTCATTTTCCTTCACACAAAGCAGGTTTGAGAGTGAGGGTACTCAGATGGTAGCACTGTCAGAAACTTAGTCAGTGCTGTTCTCCAGCAGATAACATGAATACGGCACTACCTGTGTGCAACATCTTGTTTGAGTCTCTGCCCTTTGCTAACTGTTAGCCAAAAAAAAGAATGACAGTGCTCAAAGTCAGTGTGGGACAAAAAAAACAGTCATTTCTGCACCATACAGTTGTGAAAATAAAGATTAATGACTGTGGTTGCTACCTGGCACATGGCCACTGTAATTCCCGCCATGCGTGCATGTGATGTCAGGAAAATCATGGGCAGTACAGGCAGATCATCTGTGTCCCTCTTCTCCTGCCTCTTCTTGGGAGAGAGCTCTCACGCTCCCAGTGCCTCTTTTCAGAGTTGGCACCACAGCTGATGGAGGAGACGGCAAAGTTCATCACACTGGTTAGTGTGTTCAAGAGCCCCTATTAGTTTGAGCTTACTTGCACTGTAAAACAAAGCAAAAGCTTCTGGCTTTACATTTCCATAGTAGCCTGGGGGCAAGGATGCTCCAAAGCCATGGCTTCCTTGTTGAGAATTATTAAAAAATATTTGGGGTTTGTTAAAGGAGGAAAGAAAAGAAAAAAATCCTATGAGATTTGCCTCTCACTTATTGGGAGTCAACATAGAGTCTGAAATCAGTAGTGTTGATCCATAGTTTGTAGCAGCTTTATAACTACCTTAAATTCTGGCTTTTGCTAAGCACTTAGGCCACCTGTGTCTTATACACTGGGAGTGTCTCTTATTCATTTGCTTTTGTACTTCTCCATGCCTTAAGAAGCATATAAAACGTTCTTCTGGTGGTGGTCCCAATGAGTCCAATCCAAACCATAAGCACTTTTCCAATACCCATTTTTGGATTCTGTATTCAGTAACATTCAACATATATATACAGACATACACACATATATATACACATACTTTGAATATGATGCATTGATTAGTCCTCTAAAAATCACATTCGTCCTCCAGACTTCTCAATCATAACAAATGCTGCAAGCTGTATTGTAATAGATACGCAGAAAGCTTTGAAAGTAGTTTCCTTTGAAGTGTCCGATTTGAAATTATAGATTTTTCATATCAAAAGCAAAAGATTTTGAAGTGAATTTAATCATGTAGAATTGTATATAAGAAATAAAGTGTTAAATATATCTAACTCATTGAAGAAGCCGTATTTATTACTTTCTAATTTATTTCCTCTGAAATAAGAAGCTGATGAGGAGAGCAGCACAAAATGGACACTAAGCAGTAGGACTTAGCTTTTTGTCTTTGACGGTGCCAGAAGTGTATGCTTTCATTTCAACATGAATAGATAAAAGATATTCTCCACTGTCTCCTTTTTGAGAGGTCCAATAAAACATCTGTGGTTCAGGGCACTTACGAGGATATGATTGTAGCCTGAATGTACTGTATTCCACAAAAAGAAGGCAAGGCTCCTTGCACTTGGAGAATTGAGCACACAGTAATAGGCTAGGCTTTGCTTTCAGATGCAGCAAAACATCATGGCTAGTACCAAATTTGTGTTATTACTCAACATACTAATACCGACTCTTCAGTTCAGTGAGTCTGACAAAGTGCCACACAACTACAAATCCTGTGTAGCTTCTAACCTGTACGTGTGGCTCAGCAGCCAGATAAAAACTTTGTGACAACACAATGCAAAATTCCTAAAAGAATAAGCAAGTTACTGAATGAACTGTCATCGAAAAACATGATATTCGAGTCCATCAGTTCTGAAATGCATTTCAGTCACCTCTGCTGCTCTCATTTCATCTCCCTAGAGACTACCAGCCTTATTTTAAAACCACTGTACATGTATTCAGGTGCTTTTAGTCATTCTGCTAAGACTAAGTTTGGTTCAAATTTTGTGATGTTTCTCAGCTCTGCTACAGCATTTTTCAAATCAGAAGGTGCAGAAAGAGACTTACTTTTCTATCTATGCTTAATGACTACCAGTTAGATTTAAAAGCTAGCTGACTAAAATAGCGAGAATCAATAAAGGAACAATTAATCCTTTATTTTAGTTACACTGTAGCTGCAGTGACTCTTAGCTAGTATGATTTTATTGACACCTTTCACATTATTTCATTTGATGTGACATGTTTTATTCGCTAGAGTAATGAAAAATAGCCAGCTGTATATTATTGTTGATAAGGATGCTTGTAGTCATCTTATTAAAATAGACTAACAGAGAATACATGACAGAAAATTTTCAATCGTAATTCCATCATCCCTTAATCACCATGAACTTCAGTTTCTTTACTTTCATCCCCATAAGTAACGTGCAAAAATTGATCTTAAAAAGTGTAGTGGTCATTACTGAAACTCTCTGTATTTCTTACAAATAATGCACATTCAACCAGTTCATCATTTTTTTTTCAAATCCTGTTTATACCACAGCATCATTTACACTTAATCATGTAAATAAAAAGATATTTATCACCTTGGTTTGTGTAATAAATGCATCAATATAAATGAAAGATAATATAATGAAACCCCTGTTAAAATTAAGAAAAATTGTAACATTTATTTAAAAATGGTAAAATGAAGTAAATGGATCTTTACGTGAAGAAATACATGGTCAAACAGTAACATGACAAGGACATGAGTATTTGACCTAAGCAATCTAAAATAAAAAGCTTAAGAGAGTTAACAGCAGTATTCTAAAGATCTGTGGCTATTTTGCAGTGTTAGATAGTTTTTTACTTCCCCTCCTCTAAACAAGTTCATGATAGTTTAGTCAGGATAACCTTCTTTGCATGAACGAAAGAAAGAAAAGAAAAATAAACTTGTCCATAATAATATGTATGACCCATGGTTCTTTTTGAAAAAGTCAACATCATCCTGAACTAAGTAGTTGTTACTGGAATTCTGAATTGTTTTAACTGAATCTGGATCTCCTGCCATGCTTCTGCATCCTCCCTGTAGAAGTCTGTGGTGTTCATCTTCTTAATTATGCATTTCTCATCATGTGTTTTGAAGGTGGGTGTGAAGATCTTCATACTACAAGGGAGGTTTCCTGCCCTACTTTGCTTATAGAGCAAAGCAGAATTCTTTTTAGAGGCAAAGGAATGATGGAGACACATTTAACATGGCTGAGGTTGGGCTGAGCTGCTACAGAGGAGGTAGCTGGAAGGTTTAACCGTCACAGGTGATGCAGGTATAGTTTTAGGTGTCTTAAAATTTGCACAGTAGTCTCTGAGCATAAAATACTAATATTATGAGCTTGTAGCATTTTATATTTATGTTACTCCGTTAACACTAGTAAATGGTAAGTCAGCACTCTTAAGAGGTGGAATCAGTCATTTGACTTAGGTTACTTGTGGTTTTCATTAAAAGAAGGAAAAGGATACTTGCCCAAGAGAGTCAAATCCATTGCAGATATGAACAGTGAAAACTCTAGTGAGGTCATTTGGCTTAGTTACAACATAAAATAACATAGCCTCCAGTGCTTAGAAAACTTCTGATCTGTGTCTAAACAACATTACATCCCTATTTAGAATAAAGAATATACAAACAATATGTTCTCTCTTGCTTTCCATTTTAATTAGGCTGGAAAGTCCTACCAAGGCCATATGGCGCGTGCACAGTTAGGCATCCTTCAGCTGACTTGAGAATGAACAACTGTTACTGTTATGGGCTGTTATGGTGTAAAACCAAACTATCATTCAAAATCCATAAAGGGGTAGGTGATAGCCCTTCCTAAACCAGGATGTTAAAATGATGCCAAACTGGACATCTCTGAAAATTGTTCTTAGGGTTTTTTCTCTCTGCAAAGGCCCCTGTTTAAAATGAGAGAGAAGCATTTCTTCCTTTTATTCAGTGCCTGGCAAATGCCATCACAAAGAGTGAATTAAACATGTAAACATGGTGAACATCCAAGGTATAATCCAGCTGCGTGCAAAAGGCTCAGTCTGAGGCCCAGGTTTCAAGAGCACAAGTGGTGCCAATATTTTCTGCTCACACTCCACACTGGACTTTGTTTTATACTTCGTGAGAACCATACTCTGTATGCTTCAGGCAGTTGAGTAAACACCAATATTTTTTCATTACCTTTTTAAACATATTTTCAGCTAATTTTACAATATAAAAGTAAGAGGACTGAAAAAGAACCCAGCACTTTGAGTTTATGATCAACGAGTATTTTGGAAAGAAAAGAGCTCACTGTTGAGCAAATAGAGTGTTACCGAAAAATAATTAGTGTGCTTTTCCCTCAGGGACATTGCTTTTAAATCTTATGCAGTTTATCCTGCTCTTGGCATTCTGCTGCTGACATCAAATGGACATTTTGCAGTTAGTTACCTCAGCTGTGTCATAGATATATGTGTCCCAGAAGAAGCTAACCATATAAAAAGAGCTTAGCAAAACCAGCAAGCCATTTATAATGTGTCTCCAAATATCTGCTGGCTTTTGCAATAAAATTCCAGCAGCAATCGCCACACCTTCCAGAGCGCTGCAGAGCCTGCTTCCGGTTTGGATGGCGAAGAGGGTAGCTAGCTCTTTTTTGTCACTGATGTAAAATTGAAGCTCACTTAGAATCATAGAATCATAGAATTGTCTAGGTTGGAAGGGACCTTTAAGATCATTGACTCCAACCATCAACTTAACGCTGCCAAAACCACCACTAAACCATGTTCCTCAGCACCATGTCTACGCATCTTTTAAATACCTCCAGGGATGGTGATTCCTCCACTTCCCTGGGCAGCCTGTTCCAATGTTTGATAACCCTTTTGGTGAAGAAATTTTTCCTAATATCCATCCTAAACCTCCCCTGGTGCAACTTGAGGTCATTTCCTCTCATCCTATCACTTGTTACTTGGGAGAAAAGAGTGCCCTCCACCTCACTACATCCTCCTTTCAGGTAGTTGTAAAGAGCGATAAGGTCTCCCCTCAGCCTCCTTTTCTCCACACTAAACAACCCCAGTTCCCTCAGCCACTTCTCATAAGACTTGTTCTCTAGACCCCTCACCAGCTTCGTTGCTCTTCTTTGGACACGCTCCAGAATCTCAATGTCTTTCTTGTAGTGAGGGACCCAAAACTGAACACAGTATTTGAGGTGTGGCCTCACCAGTGCTGAATATAGGGGGACAATCACTTCCCAAGTCCTGCTGGCCACACTGTTCCTGATACAGGCCAGGATGCTGTTGGTCTTCTTGGCCATCTGGGCACACTGCTGGCTCGTATTCAGCTGGTTGTCTACCAATAACCCCAGGTCCTTCTCTGCCGGGCAGCTTTCCAGCCACTCTTCCCCAAGCCTGTGGCATTTCATAGTGCTGCCCTTGCAACAAGACCTTTAAAATTATTTTAAAAGCGGGATGTGTGGGTGTGGGGGTGTGTGTTATATCATTTGTATATATTTATTACACTTCAAAAACTTTGAATCCAAGCTTCATTTAGTGTATGTTGAAATCAGTGACGCTGGGCTGATATACACAGATGCTGTGCATCTGACCTATAGTTACTAGTCATGTGAGTTTGATAAGCAAACTTTTATATTTTGAAGGTAGCCTCTGGTATTGAATGAATCAGTTTCACATTTATGGCGCTGTCCTAGGAGGGCTGTAGCTCCTTCCTTCACCTTCCCAAATCAGTGTACTCACTTTGTGTCCTGTGATGCTGAGATACCTGGTGTAATATTGCTTCTTCTGTTTTGTCTGTGCAGCTGCTGCTTCAAACCCTGCAACAGTGGCAGGGTGTTCAGCTATGGGCAGCCAAGCTGAAGTTTTCCAGTTGCATGCTTATGATTACATGCCACAATACCCATACTAGCATGTGTTGTGCCAACCTTAAAAGAAAGAGGTTGTTGATCACCCTAGCTCCTTTTCTTTTTCTCTTTTCCCTTGTCATTTTCTCCAAGAAAATGACATCATGCTTATTTTAATTCAAAATGGCCAGACACCTCCTGGACAAGAAATGGATTCAAGGTGGGATTTCACAAGACAGCTGAGCTGTGCTCTGACACTGAAGGCAGACAGTTCAACTCAGTGAATCTGTAGAAAACTATTTTAGGAAAACAGGGGATCGGTTCTCTTTCAGGTTAGTATATTTCAGATATTTGTCAGAGAATTGCAAAGGAGAGAGAAGGCCCATACACCTGTGGGTACTGACCATTTAAGGAGCAATGAGTCATTTAGGTGGTCAGCTGGAATTGTCCTCCTTGAGTTTTTGTCATGGTTTAACCCCATTCAGCAGCTAGAACTACACAGTCACTCACTCACATCCCCAGTTGCGACGAGGGAGACAATCAGAAGAGTAAAAGTGAGAAAAAACCCATGGGTTGACACAAAGACAGTTTAATAGGTTAAGCAAAAGCCATGCACGCAAGCAAAGCAAAACAAGAAATTAATTCCCTGCTTCCCATCTGCAGGCAGATGTTCAGCCATCTCCAGGAACGCAGGGCTCCATCACGCATAAGTTACTTGGGAAGACAAAGCGCCATCACTCTGAACGTCTCCCCCTTCTTTCTTCTTCCCCCAGCTTTTTATACTGAGCATGATGTCCTATGGTATGGGTTATCCCTCTGGTCAGCTGGGGTCAGCTGTCCCAGCTGTGTCCCCTCCCAACTTTTTGTGCGCTCCCAGCCTACTCGCTGGTGGGGTGGTGTGAGGAGCAGAAAAGGCCTTGAGAGCTTAGCAACAACCAAAACCACCAGTGTGCTATCAAAATCATTCTCTTCCCAAATCCAAAACATAGCACTATACCAGCTGTTAGTAAGAAAGTCAACTCTATCCCAGCTGAAACCATGACAGCTTTAAAGAGTAAAGTTAAATCTATTCAAATCCTTTGAGAGGCATTGAAGAGGAGCCTGGCTATAAAAGCCAACGTGCCCCACTGACACAGGTGTGCTTTCTGACGAGATCTGTCTAATCACCAACTCTGTAACAGTAGGAAGTTGGGGCATACATCACCTTGGTAAGCTATGACAGCAGACCAGTTTTATAAGGGATATAGGAAGAGACATTTCTGATTTATTCAGTCCGTTAAGCACGCTGGGGTTCTTTTTAAATTTGCAGCTGTCTTGTATAAACAAGTGCAACTGTGTCGCCCACTTTGGAGTTACATGAACGTGGGCTTTCATTTGAATTTTACCTTGACTTGCCTTGTGAAGTGTAACTTTATGGTTAAGTAAATAGCAGGAGGTCATCCCTTACATAACAGTGTGACAAAACTCTGCGCTGGAGCACCCTGGGTCCCTCCCCAGGATCTGTAAAGTAAGAGTGCTTTTCCAGCTGTATGGGCCAGTTAAAGATCTGATATCACAGTTGTCTGAAACAAGTTTCTTCCAATAGAAGGTGGTGACCATGAAAACAATCCAACATGTAGCAAGACATTGAAGTGCATGTTTGGACTCCAGGTCTCCTTCAGCAGTAGTTCACAGCACTTAGCGAAGCACACAGTTCTGGAAAGAGCTTGCATTTGTCATTCCACATAATTTATACTGACATTTATGTGATCTCTGAGAAGTGAGTAACGGGAGCAGACAAACTGATAGTGCCAAAACAAGCTAATTGGGTCAGTCTGAACCCTCAGCTTAGGAAAATATTGACCATCGTATGTTCAACATCACAGGAGGAGTCAATGTAAGAAATGGCTGGGACAATGACTGGGGCTAGAACACATGAGTTTCTGTTCCTTACTTTGTGCCAATCACCTTGAATTGCCCTGTGCAGTGGGTCATGAATATTCACGTGTGTACAGTTCTTGTTTGAGGCAGAACTAGGTCCACAGTACTCAAACTGCTGTGGCAAAATCAGATGACTAATCACAGAAACAAAGAATCACAGGGGCTGGAAGGGACCTCTGGAGATCATCTAGTCCAACCCCCTGCCAGAGCAGCGACACCTACAGCAGGTTGCACAGGATGGTCTCCAGAGTCCACCACCTCTCTGGGCAGCCTGTTCCAGTACTCTACCACCCTCAAAGGAAAGAAGTTCCTCCTCATGTTTAGAAGGAACTTCCTCCATTCAAGTCTGTGCCCATTACCACTTGTCCTGTCACTGGGCACCACTGCAAAAGGACTGGTGCCATCCTCCTGGCACCCTCCCTTTAAGTATTTGCAAGTATTGATGAGATCCCTCCTCAGTCTTCTCTTCTCCAGAGTAAAAAGACCCAAGTCCCTCAGCCTTTCCTCACAAGAAAGATGTTCCAGCCCCCTAATCACGGTATTAAAATAACAGTCATGATCAAAGAGGCTATGACAGTCATAAATTAGTGGATGTTTGTGTCCTTTCTGCATAGATGAAAAGCATCTCTCTGTCCTTTACAGTTGAATTCTGTAGTTGCTTCAAGGAGATCCTGACAACTGCTTTCTGCTCTGACTCTATGCAATGCCTAGCATAACAGTACTGATGCTGCCTGTTTCTGGATCAGTTACTACAAATAGCACAGTAATAAATCCCTTTAAAAATATTGGTGTAAATTATCTCCTGACCTTCAGCTGTGTCCTATCAGCATCAGGCTACAAATCTCCACAGTAGAGCTTTTTCACTGTTTACATCAGTATCCAAGATGTGCAAAGAGGCGGAAGGAGGTGCAGATGTAATAGAAGAATAACGAAAGACAAAGACAGGGATATAGTATTATGTGTTGCCTTTAAACTAAGCTTAATGAGTCTTGATGTTAATGTGACGGTGAAGGGGGAAACCGTAAACCAGTCTTAAAAAAAAAACAAAACCAAAAACAACCCCCCCAACAAGTAGAACAGAAAAAAAGAAGAGAATTTTGAAGACTGAGGTTTTGGATGCAAGCACTTTAATGTCTGTAGGTACTTTGTAGGTACTTAAACTTTTTAAACTTTCCTATGATCGCCTCCTTCATTAATTAAGCTAATTGCAAATAGGAGCATAGACAAGATTATGCAAGATAGACATTGATTACTGTATTGTGCTCAGAAATGCTTGATTTTCTTGAGGAGAGTACTAGCCACAGAGGAATATTTTCCAGAATTGTATATGAACTAAACACGGCTAGAAAAATGAATTCATATTTTTTTATTATTGCATTCATGCATGGAAACTTTGAGCTGTCTTCCACTAAATGAAACACAGAAAAAAGAAATAACTCCAGAATGATGAAAAGTCACTCTGTTTTTTATTAGTCTGTGACTTGAGACAATAGCTGACATTAGTGTTTATTTCCTTTTAAGTCAAGTTGTTTTGCAAAATTTTGGTGGGCCGTAACTAATAACATCATACAGGAACTCTGTAACTAACCTCAGCAATCATTTCTCTGCCTGTTAATCTGTACTATGCTGGCTTCCTCTTAGCATTTGGGTAAGCACTTTTGTGCTCATTATCATCTTAGTCGTGTGCTGCCAGTATTTCAATAAGTACCTCCCACAAAAATGTTCCTGTGTACTGTATACCAAATGCTGCATCCTTCTGGCGCACAGAAAAGGAGGGGGACTGGGAGGAGAGGAAATTTTGATTTTTAAGTTCCTTTTCTTAAAAAGAGAAAAATAATTGATGTTTTGCGGTATAAGCCATTTAGCATAGGTAAGTATAGGGAAATAGTGTGGGGGTTTTTGGGGGGGGTATTTTGTCAGCATTTGCAAGACTACTGTCCCAAGTGTAACACCTGGTAACATAAAACCAGCAGAATACAGACTAATGTAGGTATATAACTAAGGTATTTTAATAGGTACAGTGAAAACTATTATTACTGCACATAATGAAGGGCCAGAGCATCCTTAGCTTACACACATCTTTTAATGAGTCCCTTCTGCCTTAACAAGAAAAAGAGAGAGAGCTAGTAGCACTATTCGAAGTTAATGGGTATCCCTGAGGACAAAAATAATTGGACTTGAGGGAAAAAAAATATATGCAAAGCCAGGGTCTTATTTGGAGGCTTGCAGGTGGGCCCAGGTTCAAGATTTCTCGTTTAGATTAACTAGCCTGGGATGCTATTTTCTTATACTTAGTGATATCCATTTTGAAAGAATCAGTCTGCTAGAGAGAGCTCATCTGAAATTGTAGTTACAGGAAAACTGTTCACTTTGGGAATGATCCAATTATATAGTGAAATATGAAATAATGTTTCAGTTAATAAGTGGTCAAAATTCTCATTGCTGCCCATTCTAGAGATGCACCTGACATTATCTAGAAAAGACTCTTGGATTATTTGAATGTTGTCTTTTCTCAAGACAAACTTGCTGACTAGGTGTTACACAGTCTTGGGTCTTACTTGCAGTTGGGTATTACACAGAGAGACTGAGGGACTCCTCTATCAATGTCTCTGTCTGCTAAAGTTATTTCCCAGCTTTTATTTTTATTGGCCATATGCACATTGCCAAGGCTGAAATAAAAGAATTACTGCAGTCAGGATTTCTACAAAAACATCCTGTCTCAGAGGTCCACTGGTAAGTGAATAAAAACATCTCGTACATAGCTAATCTTATAGCTCATGACATTTTATGGCCTACAGTTGTAATCCAGGCTAGCTCCTCTCTCCTAAAGATCCATCCCGCACATAGTGTGAGGGTATCACTGAGCCCTCACATGACTGCACCACCAGTCAGGTGGAGTGTACTTTCTCCATGTGCAGTGAGATGCGTAGATAACACATAGCAGAGGACGCCCACAGTTTGGCAGGGTGACGGATATGTGTCTGTTTACACGACAGGAAAAATGCTCATTGTATACAGCCTGCAAATGCTTCCTGTGAAGAATCTGTGAACCTTGCTGCAGGCAAAAGACCAGTATTTCTGGACATACTGCTTCATGATGAGCCAGATAACTATAAAGGCAGCAATGCCCAATGATAAGGCCTGAACTACCGTTTGGAAAAATCCCGGAGTGACATCCTTTGGGTGACCTTGAAAAAAACTTTTTCTAGCTTCACTTTGCTTCTTGTGCTTTTTCTCTCACTTTCTATTACTGGAGATCACTGCACAACAGATCTTCAGCATCAAACAAGCCATTGATGTAGTACAAATAAATAAAAATAATAATCATCAAAGTAATAATAAACTCTCTTCCCCCCCTCTTCTTTTACCTTCCCCTCCTCTCCAGACATACTTTAGAGTAGACAAAAATAAACTGTGGAGAGAGCTTGAAATGTGTTGATTGGCTGTTAATATCTTGTAGTGGTTTTAATTACTGTATCATCCGCATCCTGTATTTTGGTATATTTTCCTTCTCTGGTGAAGTAACGTGACTCGAATTTCAGTAGGAGTGCAATAGTCCCACATAAGCTCCATCAACGTTGTTCCTAGACTCTGACATGCCCAGTTTCTGTGCCAGCAGTGCTTACCTTTATGCAACCCAATCTCCAAAGTATAATCCTACTTGTAAAAAGTCTTTCAAAAGGACAAAAGCCATGTGAGGTTAAAGGCACTGTTGAAAAACAGGAGACTGGCCTCAACTTCTGTGCTGCTGTGAAATTCCTTGGCTTAATTCATTAAAAAAATGTATAAAATAGCAAGAAACCAGGAATCTGTGAGAAGGTGTATTTTGTCTGGGGTCAAAAAAATCGTCCTTCTTTGACTATCACGTTTCTATGTTTTCTTTTGCTTTTTGTGTGGATATGTTCTTTTCTCCCGCCTTCAAACTTATGCGTGGGCAGATTTTTTGGCTGGGGCAGCCTGTGTGCAGCCTCATCAGGGGCCAGATCCTGGAATCTATTCCTGAGCAAAGAGCCAAACAAAGGGCTGAGCTCAGCCACTGTGGCACCAAAAGGAGAGCATCACACATGACTGTCCAGGGGACTAGCAAGGGGCATCCACAGGGTTTGTAAAAACCAAGCAAGGAGCCACAGGGCTGTGAGGTGGTGGGCACAGGACAGAGCTGGAGAGAAACTCACAGAGATGCCGTGCAGGTGACAGAAAGCTTGAGGAGCTGAGGCTGTTTGAAGTGGGGACCCAGCTTAGGAGGAGCTTTGGGGGAAGGAGAAGGTGCGGAGGGTTGGGGGTCAGAGGAAGTGGGGGGTGTCAGGGAAGACCAGGACCCAGGGACGTGGGTGAAGGCGGGTGGCTGAGAAGTGAGGTGGGGTTGGAGTCCATGCTGAATGGCTGCCAGCCACGTCAAGGAGAGGACACCTCTGGGGAGAAGGGCAAGAGATTTTAAAGGGAAGGCAGGCTGGCAGCATGGGTGGCAAAGGGATCTGTGCAAGCAAGGTGCCAATGTGAACTCTTCTAACCAGCACCTGTGGTGGAAAATGCAACCAAGACAGCTTCCACACAAGCCTGCACAGCTTGTTGTCACTCTCCCCATCTCAGCAGCACCATCACTTCTGATTTATGGAGCAATATTGGCCTTTCATACGCAAATAAATAATGGGAAAGGGCAAGGTCCGTTTAGTTTTTCTACAGTAGTTTGATATGTTTGATACCCTGACATGCAGCGTATATGGACTGCCACTGAAGTCATCTTGCTGGCTGGGGGTCTCCAGGTAAAGAGACGTGTTTGTGTGTATGAAAATGGGGCTTCTGACCTAAAACCTTTAATGATGCTTGCAGGCATATGGAGCCAATTCAGATTTCCGTTTCTATGAGATAATCCCCTGGCACTAATGACTAAGGGCTGTAATTTATTCAGCAAAATGTCCCAACTCCTTCGTGCTTTGTGACGTCTTCTTGCTGAGGCTTTGGGCTTTGGGATTTTATTTTTTTTTTTTTTAGATTTGATAATCCTATTTAACCTTACTGCAAATGGGACCCCAGGGAGAGCTTTTCAGTTACACACAATTAGTTTTATAAGCAGCATTATTAAACCATCCATTAGCTGTTTTTTTTAAAAAACTCCTTTATTAATAGCAATAGAGGCTTTTGTATGAAGAATAGAGGGTGGCATTATATGAAATGGTTTCAGACTCTAAAAATAACATTTCCTACTTGTGAGTAGAATTTAGAAATGAGCTTTCTCATGTGAGATTTCATTTAAAACCTGTCACTCCTTCTCCCCTCTCTGTTCTTTGCCACCTCCGTGTTTTTCCCTCTGATGCACAAAGTAGGGCTATGCTAGATCCTGAGAGAGAAGAAAGGTCATGGGGCAGGGCCAGCCCTGAGGAAGTCTGGCGAGGTTACCAGCAGTTTAGGATCATGCTCCCCGATCAGCAACCCCATTGCCAGAGGCAGCCATTCGGAGGATCATGGTTCAGTCCAACCAGCTGCTCTTGGCACTGGAGGCCATGGACGTTGCTGAATAAATTGTCAAGTTATCACCACGGCTGGGGGCAGAAGGGAGACGGAGTGCTAGAAAGGAGCCTACCAGGAGGCATGAGGACTGTGCCAGTCTCGTGTTTATAAGGGCGCTGGGAGAGTCAGGGTGAGAGCAGGCGCCTGCCTGCTCCAGCCCCACAGTCTCCAGGGGACAGTGTGAGAAACAGAGCAAGCGCAGGATAATATTTCTCGCTGCTGCATTTTCAATATCCGACTCTGTGTTATACAAAGCTGGTAGCTGTACACAAACCACCACATCCACAAGACACTGTTTTCCATAAATTTGACTAATTGCCTTTTGCACCCATTTATGCTTTTGTCTTCGACAATATCCCTTAACAACACATTCCCCAGTTCCTCACTCTGTGAAAAGGTACTTTCGCTTATTTTTAAACCCATCGCCTGATAACTTCATTGTTATAAGACATACCGAGCAGTCATTGCTTATTCACTTCCTCCGTGTCACCCCTGATTCCCTTTGTTCTCAGGGTATTGTATTTGACAAGGCTGTATTTAGATCTTGTTCTGAATTTACCACAAACGTAATGTTTAAAGCTCTGAAGTTGTGGAGTGGAGCTGAATGCACTTCGTCTTTGTCTGCTCTCTTGGGACTATTGTGCTGCCATCCCTATTCCTGGCAGTCCAGTTCATTTACATTTTAAAACTTGGGATTTAGAATGGATATGTAAATGGACCTTCCAGTCGGTATAGTAATTCCTGCTACTTAGATTTAAATTAAAATCCTGATCATAAATTTAGGATTGAAGATATAGGCTGTATTCTTGGCCAATTTGTACTGAACAGATCGTAACAATGTGATTTGAGAAAACTGAAATAAATGTTCAAACAAAACAATTCAGCAGTATTATTTCTTTCTACTCAAGGTTCAGAAGCTTGTATTAGTTTTGACTGACCTTTTCAAACAAAGATTTGCCTTTTAAAACTTGCTTTCATGATTCTGCAACAAAAAAAGAGAAAATTTGAGAGCATATTCTTGTGAGGAGGCCTGGCTTCCCCAGCAAGCTCCACAGACAGCCCTCTTTTCAATAGCAAATTAATTCTGTTTCAGTAAGAAATATAAGCAAATTACTTTTGCTTATGAACACATGTCATGGTTTAACCCCAACCATCAACTAAGCAGCACACAGCCACTTGCTCACGCCCCTCCCCCGGTGGGATGAGGGAGAGAATCAGAAGGGTAAAAGTGAGAAAACTCATGGGCTGAGATAAAGACAGTTTAATATGTAAAGCAAGAGCTGCACATGCAAGCAAAGCAAAACAAGGAATTCATTCACCACTTCCCACTGGCAGGCAGGTGTTCAGCCATCTCCAAGAAAGCAGGGCTCCATCACACGTAACAGTTACTTGGGAAGACAAAGCGCCATAGCTCTGAACATCCTCCCCTTCATCCTTTCCCCCCCCAACTTTTATGGTTAAGCGCAACGACACATGGTATGGGTTGTCCCTTTGGTCAGCTGGGGTCAGCTGTCCCAGCTGTGTTCCCTCTCAGCATCTTGTGCACCCCAGCCCACTCACTGGCAGGGTGGTGTGAGGAGCAGAAAAGGCCTCAATGCTGTGTAAGCCCCGCTCAGCAATAACGCAAACATCCCTGTGTTATCAACACTTTTTTCAGCACAAATCCAAAACACAGCCCCATAGTAGCTACTATGAAGAAAAATAACTCTATCCCAGACAAAACCAGCACAACACAGTAAAAGGAGCCTACATTCATCTTTTTAACACACAGAATTTTTAAATGAAGAAAAATGTGCAAAAAGGCGTTGCTCATTTCCCTAGTATTAACAGAACCACAATCATTCACCTGATGGCCATTTTCTTCTTCTCTTCTTTGTCTTACAAAAGCAAAATAAAATCCATGCAAGATTCCAGTGGACAATATCATTTTCCTTTGTTTATTTTGTTTAAAAATATATATCGTAAGTTAAAAAAAATAGATAATATATATATATACACATTGGCAACAAATATAAAATGGCACTTTCTGTACTAAGAATAATCACAGGTTATTTGAAGAACTGTATCCCATACTGTCTCTAGACATTCATTGACAGCAGAACTATCAAGAACAATGGTTATCACCCACACTGGACCAACATTTTCTTTACATATCTACAATTGGTTTAGGACTTCTCCAGAGAATTTAATAGGCTGGCTGGTGTCTCACACTAATGTGCAGAATGCCATTTGCTACATGCCCTTCCAAGGGCGGGGAAAAAGAATCCAAACCCCTCACTCTCTATTGTATCATCTTTTCATGGGTAATTTTCATAGCTACAACACAAACAGCACAAAACACCAAAGCTTTATATGCCCATTTGGTTCAGCTGACCATAGTTGAAAAAGCTATTAGCTGATGAAAAAGCAAGATCACTGGGTTTAGCTGGGAACATGGTATTACCATCTGCAGTTCTAAACAATAGCCTTTATTATTTAGTAGATCATTGTTGGCTTGATCACTTGCTGAGTCCAGAAGTACTTTAGGAACAAGTCTTTAGAGTCAACTCAACGCAACAAAATAGACTTGCTTCTTTGGAGCTGCTTAGTGTTTGCTTTTCACAGACCTCAGGTTTATAGGAAGAATTTGTGAAAGTCAGTCATTTTCACAAAAAAAAAAAA
>VYXH01008048.1:530708-549880 GCA_013397275.1 Burhinus bistriatus
AAAAAAAAAAAAGACTTAAAAGAGACACTTGCCCACCTCTCCCCATTTTTCTGGCCTCGGTAGGAAGAAGGATGGCTGATGTCTCCTCCCCTTTTTTTCCCTGGACAATTCCATGAAGAACACCCCTTAACCTGCAGCTTGCTCTTGGCGTCCAACCTGCTGCCTGGAGATTTTCTTAGGGAGTAGCCCTTTACTTATATTTCAAAAGAAATGTCCTTTTCCTTCCCTAAACCTCTGCTTTCCAAAAAAATCAAGTGAAACCTAAGGAACAGAATCCTTCCCCAAACCCAACTGGAGGACTGGAACTTATGCGGGGGAATAATTTGCCTTTTCTCTCTTGTCTTAACTGTTCTTAATTCAGAAATACGTCACTTCGCTGCGCCATTAAATGGTATGGAGCTGAGATGCTTCTGCATTGTAACAACAGGAATGGCTTCCAACTTCATTGGAAAAACCAGCATTTCTGACAGCTCGATTTTCCTTGCTGCTGCCCACTGTGGAAGTTTTCTACCCCATTCAGGTGCAGCTGGGCCTGAGGGAACCATTTTTCCAGCTATCACGGGTAGGTGGAACCATAAAGCAATTGGTGCGCTCACAAGTTTTTCATTTGCTCTTTTGCTTAAGAAACGTACCTATTCAGAGCTTAGAAGGATGGTGAAAGGGGTTTTTTTCTCTGCCTACACATACAAAGGGAAATGGAACTGGCTGACATAGCTCTTTTCCCCAGGCTACACAAAGAAATTGGGAAACTGGAAACAGAGGGTCATTTAAGGCAAGGACCAGGGGCTGGTATTTTTCCTTGTCTCCTCCCGAGGAATTGTTAGTCTCATCCTGCTTTGCAGAAACCCAAGAAGGTATGTGTGCAGGCTCATGGGAAAGCTGTTCTCTCTTGACAGGGTGGGAGGAAAGGACAAAAGGTCAAGAACAGAGTGTGTTTACCAAAGCCATGTGCTCCTAGCTGTGTGTTGCTGCTGAGTGCAGCTGCTTCCACTCTCAGCTGGCATTTTGTGGTTTTCAATACTAGAGAATAAAATATGGGGTTTTAATACCTTTTTTTTTTTTTTAATATATCCAGTGTGGGCTGCTAAAATAAACAGAATATTGCACGAGTGCACATTTCATTCATATGAGCAGAAGCTTAAAGCAAAAACGGGGAGTGCAATTAGCAACCAAAGCCCACAGTCAAAGACCTTGGAGTACAGCGCAACTACAGACAGATATAAATTCCCTTTTAAAGAAATACACTTGGAGGACTAGTTGCATAATTCTGCAAGCTAAGGAGAACACTGACTCACTAAGTCAATATTTGCTAAATCTACTGGGCCAAATTCAACTCTCATTCAAGGCAGAAACAGCTTTGCCGTTGTTTCACAGCAGTGAAAGGGCCTGGCCGTGAGAAGAACAGACAGCACCCTCTGCTCCCCGAGCACTTCTCTTCCCAAGTTCCTGATCACTAACCACCTTCTCAGGATGGTTTGTCCTTCAGCCTTGAAGGCTTTGGGCAGCTTGCCCTTCATATTTGGTAGAATCACACAACTAGGAATGGGTGCTTTTGGTAGCTTTTCCCCTTCTCTTTTGACTAGTAGTAATAACAGGAAAATACAGGACTGAACCAAGAAATTTCTTTTTTTTTTTTTTTCAATAAGGCATGTAGTAAACATACGTTTACTACGGTAAAAATTAAGATGCGCAAAAAAGGATGGAAGCAGAGACCTGTCTTCAGAAGCAGGAGTAAGGCTGAGTTGCTCAGGTGTTGCAGCCAAGTTAACAAAAGAGGGGGGGGAAAGGAAAAAATAAGGGAAAAAATAAAGGAAAAAATAATAAAGGAAAAAATGAAGTGGCTTAACAGGGCTTTAAGTAAGGGAGCATGGCCTGCTGGGACACATGAAGATCAGCTGGTGAGGGAACATGGTGAAGCTGAAAGATTTGCTCTGTGATCTCTGCTATTTCAGCCCTTAGGGAACAAAAAAAGTATTTCCCTGCAGTTTTAAGCAAGGAGATGGTGTGTGACCTGTTGCACCACTGCAAAATCCTGTTCAGGTTTCACAGTCTCGGCTATGAGCTGGGGCTCGGGTGAAAGCAGCAGCAGTCTGGGAAACCTACAAAAAAATTTCCCTGGGAATATGCAGTGGTACGTTGTAAGTATTATTTTTAAAGAATTTATTTTAATGTCTATTTTTAATATTTATAATTTTAATATTTGAATTTATCACTTTACCTTTAAAGACGCCTATTTTAAAAGTAACCAGCACAAAAGAGAAAGACAACAGATACTTTCTGCCATTTTGGCGGCTTCACTACCTGCAAGCAGGAAGGAACAGCTGGTCTCTGCACCGAAGTATAGATAACAAAAGAATGTTAATTTATAATTTCTCTGCAGTTCCTTTTAAAACTACATGGGGCAAGATATAAAATAGGTGCTAGCACCTGAAACAACATGGAGCTCCCATAATCTGATTCCTTTTTCTCCACCTTTCCTTGATCAGCAAAAACAATCACTGCTTTGTGGGCTGAATTCCTCATTCTGTTGCAAATCAGGAACAAGTCCACTGAAGCCAGATAACTTGCACATACGGGAATTCAGTCATGCCTTGATGCTAAAGGGTCTTTTGGTGAGTGAGCTTTCCTATTATTGAAGCAAGCACTCTTTCCTCAGCCTCCTGCCTGAGCTATGCGCGCTTTGGGAAAGCTTAATGAAAGTAGAAAAGCAAGCAGGTTAGAGGAAAGGGGAGGGGAAGAAAAATGTTTAAATGTACGGTTTTGTTTTAGAATCACAAAACCTCCCTTCTTAGTAGAGATCAGCTAAGACAACAGTAGAAGCACAGGTTCTGGACTGAAATGTTACTCCTTTCTGGTACTCCTGAGAGAATTTGGCTTTGTCTTGTCAACTGCAAGTGATGGCAGAACACCAATATTCTTTTCAACTGGTTGTCATGAGTATTTGCTGGTGTTTCTGGATGAATGTTGATCAAAGGTGCTCAAAATGGCTTTAACCTTTTAGATCTACCACTTGACTAAAATATATTTCATATCTTATGTTAAAAAATTAAATAAAGTCCATTAGCCTCTAGCTATTATTCAGCCTGTATTTTCTGTATTTATAATAAGCTACTCAGTAATTGAAAGATTTGTATTGATAGCAGCTAAGCAGGGTTCTTTGTAGAGCATATGAATAATGATACTTAATTGCTCCATAAATAAATTAAGCTAGAAAGCACCCCACTGTTAACTTTTTTTGAGAAAATAATAGCCATCACTTGTATTCTTCATACAGTAAGGTAGAAGAAAGTGATTAACAAAAGCAGGTATGAACTGTCTACAAACCTTGTACCTGCAAAGCCACTCTTACCTATTTACCCGTTTATTGACAACAGAGTAGGAATAAGCAAATGTTCAGAGGGACGGGCACTGTACACCAAGAAGGCTTCCTGAATTTCCGCTCAGCAGAATCTATACAAATTTGCTGGAATGTTTAAAAAAAAAAAAAAAAAAAGGGGAGAGAGACACAAACCCTGTTGAATTACGTCAACAAACCAATCAAAACCAATCACCTTTGACCATTAAATTGCCTGTCTCTTCCAGTCTCCAAGAAAGACACCAGAAGCTGTTTTGGAAGGACTGAGCAGCACACACATATTTTTCCAGTTCAAATAACTGTTGCATTCCTGTTTTGTGAGAAGATGAGACTCATTTTGTCCCAGTTGAGGACAAAAGAATCCTAAAGCTTTTTTCTAGGCTACCCTGTACCCATTGACTTAGAGTTGAGGGTTTGGGGCACCAATTAAAATACTGTATTAAATCTTTAATTTTAATACCCCACTGAAAACAATGTAAACCTAGGCCCCACAGGCTGAACTCATCCATGCATAGTTCTGTTTTTAAAACTGATCTCCACCTGAAAGTCAGTGCAATCAGAAATAGCTCCTTTTACAAACTACACTATAGAATTCAAGTAATTTTTTTAATCTCACTAGTTTAATCCTCAACTCTTTTCTTAGTTATTCAGTAGCTCTTAGCAAGCTCTGATAATCTGTAGCTGATAACCGTGGGATTAGACCCAACATCAACTCGGATAAAACAAACTGCATTCTGTCCTGTTCTGCAAGCGTCACTGAAAAACAAATGTCGGCAGTACAGTTTCCCAAGAGATTTTCCCAAAAACATGTCTTGGTAGTCTATTCTTCTTCGTCCGTTCTGGAGAAGGCACTTGCCCTTAACACCTCCATGCAGTTCACAAGAATTAACGTTCCAGTTAACTCTCGCCAATGTTTTGTTACTGGGTTTTTCATTTTATCCAAGGCTGACTGCAGGTCTTGTAAGACATCCCTGTAACTGTCTCCATAATGGGCACCCCATGTGTAGAGAAAGTCATATGCAGGTTTCCACATCATCTGCAAATAAAGAAGAAAAAGAAAAAAAGTTTAGTTGCAGAAATTGAATTATTGAGCAAAAAATCTAAATCTTTCCAATAGTAGAAAAGTCATAGGAAAAAAAAAAAAAAAAAAGTGTTTGATCCCTAGCCACACTGAAAAAGCATATTGATATAAAATCTGCAGTAACATTATGTACTTCATTTCTATGAAATTCAAATTCCTAGAGGGATAAATAATGGAAAGATAAATTCTTCATTCAAATGATTATCACCAAGTTGAACTATATCCCTGTTTGAAAATATAATTCAAAGAACAGAGGTGGAAGCAAAACACTTTCCTGATTGGCCATTTTTACAATGTATACACCTAACAGCAGTTTCCCTATTTGGAGTTTGACTGTGCTTTTGACGGTTAATGCCTCCCTTTGTCTCATTAATCAACATCCCACTGTCCCCCTCCTTAGCCTGGAACTTTTAAACATGTTTCTTATCTTTACAAAAATGTCTTCTGGTAACAGCAGCAAAAACACGATCTATCTATAAAATCTCTGTTTAAAAAAAAGAAAGAAAACAACTCCCCCAAACACTCTGAAAGCAGGAGAGTCAAAAGCTTTTGTAATTAATGTTTTAAAATCAGGACCTGCAATTTAAAAAATATCCTGCAAGAAACAAAGGAAATGAAAAGACAGGTTACCAGTGCTCCTTATTTCAAACTACAATATGTTTATTTTATGCCAAACAAATATGGAGCAGATCCTTAGCAAGTGTAATTTGTCATTCGTCTCATGACATTAATTAAGGTATGACAGCATGATTCAGATACCAGGCTGAGCTTACATCTTTCAAAGTGCTGATGTCCAGAGTAAGTTTGCTCAGTTTACAAACAAAAAGATTGTTTTCCCAGATGCTGCTTTTCCAAATTTAACTTGGGTTATCTGCTTTCTAGTTTCCCATTCCTCACTGGCACTAAAGGTTTTGCAAACAGCAATGGAGGTAACAATTGCAGGGATGATACACAGAGAAACCCATCACTTTCCTAAACAGTTCTGGTATTTGCTGTTTTAACAAAAACATACTTAAGCATAGTAATAAAAGCATACGGAGTGATGTGTGCACATTTTTATATATATACGCAGAAGTGATCAGGAAGTCCAGATTTTTTAACATCTTTTTCTCTTTTAACGGAAAAGCAGTTTTCATGGTTCTGAAGGATAATTCAGGAGGAAATTGGTTGTTTCCTCAATATAATCTTATTAATTTACAAATAATACACAACATAAAGCTCTACTTCCTTGATTTAAGCTTTATTTACTTGATCCCTTGAGAAACTGAGTAGCAGGATAATTTCTTTGCTCATAGTTCTGAGCTTTTCTCCACATTTGGGCTAAGAACTCTCAACTTACCCCAAGACTGATTCTACCATAGTTTCTGTAAACATCTCCCTCAACTTCTGCTGCCTTTCTCCCTCATCCCCCAAATGGAAAAACCCATCAAACTCATAACGCCAGTAGTGTGTCTCACAGTCTGATTCGTCTGGCTTCTGCCTTCAGTTTAAGACATAAAAAAGTGCCTATGTTTTCAGTGAAGTTTCTCATTTTAGGTCTACAGAGGGGAAGGGTATCATCATTTACTCAAAATGAACAGTGCCTACTTCTCGCTTTAAGCAAGACTATCTTAAATCATAACCATCAGGTTGCAAAAGGAGGAAAGAAAAGTAGTTGGTGGTACGTGGGAAGAAGGAGAGGGATGAATCCTTTCCTTCTATTAGACAGGCTATATTGAAAAAGAAGTTTTTAGTGTACTACTGTAAATACCAGATATTACAAGATATTTTAATGAACTAAAGCAGCTCACCACTGTTGTTTATGCTGAGACCAGAAAGTGTCTGTATTCCTATTTTTAGCATGATATCCAGTGTAGTCAACAAAAGAAGCTGGGATTTCCTGATACTTGGCTGCTGGCTATGCCTTTTCTCTGTCTCGTGCTCCCTTTCTTTATATTCCTGTTAGACCAGGATATTTGAAGAACTGGGGTACAGCCTTCTGTCTTCACTAAACTGTGAAGACACAGTGAGTATGAAAAGGTATGCTTTGACTTATGCTGAAGGACAGTGTGACACTGCAATCAGAGAATTGGCTGAAATTTGCCTAAAATACAAACTCTACTTTCCTCTACTCTGTCACAATTGATTTTTTTTTTTTTTCCTGGGACAAAAGAAAAGAAAAAAAAAGAAAAAGAGATGCCGGGGGAAATCAAAAGCTCTATAAACTGGTCATAAGTGATGCCTGATTAACTCAGCAATAATCTACACCTCACCACATTGAGCTAATACTGCAAACCAGGCTTCTAAGGCAGGTCATTCTCCACATCCCCATACTCTAATGCAGTGGGTAAACTGAATTGCATTTGACGTTCCTGAATTATATCCAAGCAGAATTTCAGGCAAAATATTAAATAACTGCAGCATGCTGAGCAAGTCTCATCTCAGCAGCATGCATGAGTTTTCCCTCTGCTTCCACTGCCTCTGCTGAGTAGGTAATAATGATACCTACATCATCTGTAAAGTGATTTGGAATTTACTGATGAAAAGCACTTCAAAATCTAGGCACCAATTGTATGTCCCTCAAGTTGCCTCTGTGATCATCTGTGAGAAGATTTCTCCCACTAAGAAAAATATTGTTTAAAAGTAGAAACATTTTTCAACCAATCAGTGCTCTTGATGGTAGAACAGTCCTTGATGGGTAATGAACTGGTTCACGTTTTCAGATAATCCTCAATAATTAGTCAAAACTTATTACTCCTCCATCTTTGTTTGGCTTCCTATTTTCACACCAACAACTACTATCAATGAGACAGCTTTTCCATTAGAAGATTCCAGGCTAGGATAAGATGGTTTTAATCAGGCTTCTGTTATACCTGCTAAATAAATGTAAGGATCAGCAATCATTCTGAAATCAGTCAGACTAATGCTAACCTTGTAACAACAACACTGGGAGCATCTCCACACAGGTATGAATTTACACTGTGTTAGCTACATTCCTTGTGCATCCCTGCCGAACAACATCCACAACACTTTATAAACAGAGTATTGCTTTCTCTGTGTAAAGGTTCAAATTCACCAGAGTACTGAGGAGTTCAGAGGTCAGAAGAAGGCACTGAAATTCAGTAGAAAGTACTGAAATTTAAGGTTAGATTCACAGGACAGTGAGGATGCTGAGTGTTCAGGTGAGATACCAGCGCTAGAAAGCCAGTGTGCTTTGAACTCACACCTGTGTGGACAAGCACTGGTACAAAGCTCGCTGGAAACCAATAAATACCTCAGGGGCCCATCCTAAGTCCTGAGAAACAACATAAAAATAAAGCAAAATTCTGATCTTTGATTGCTTGTTGAATGTTCTCTTCAAAAATAGAACATACTCTGTTATTGGCTTTTTTATGATGAATTTGACTGTTCTATCTTCTGGCAGCAGACACTGAAAGGCAGAGAATCTTGTAGGTGTTTTATTGTGAAAATAATGTAAAAAAACTTGAAAATAAAAGAACATGGTGTATGAGGCAGAATATAGGCTTCATGGAAATAGACACCCATTTAAAACAAGGTAAATATATGTATTTTCTATATAGATAAATAGGTATGGTGCTGGAAAAAGAGTTTTAAGATTGTTTTAATTCTGCTATCTGTTAGCAAAGGAGAAAACGTTTCCAAATACCATGGAGACCAGTAGAGTCACACATTGTTCAGGTCTATAATTCCTTTTGTAGAAAGCTGGGATTTTGTCAGACAAACACAGAAAGCTTAGTAAGTAAAACAAAAGTCTAGGAATTTAGACAAGGCACTGTGTAAAAGTTAAAAAAAAAAAGAAAATATAATGGAAATGACAAACATTCACATTCTGTTTGATTTTAGTATTTTAGAATAAGCTAGTGCAAAAACAGGGCAAATAACGGTGATTTTTTCATTAAAAAAAAAAAAGAGTAGTACACTAGGGATTGGTAGAGCTGGGAGTTTTATACGAAAAAAATTTCAGGAGGAAGGTGCATCCAGGCACAAGTAATGTACCCAGAACAACAACAACAACAACAAAAAAAACCCAGAATAGCTCAAAGAGAAAAGTAAGATCAGAGGAGGAGGAAGTGTTTACAAACAGCAATGATAGAGATAATTTTGCAGAAAAATGCAGAAGCTTGTAAGTAAATGTGTGGAATTTTGCTCAAATATTGATTGAGGAGGGAGGACAGAGCATTCAAAGTGAGTAAGAGGTGGTGTTTCACGATTAGAGCAGAAATCTCTTGATAGCTATCAGGAACAGGAAGAATCGGCTACAGGGAAAGAAAAAGGAAGAAAAAGTTACATTGAGTAGTTGTGAATCTGTGAATGGGAAATAACAATTCACTTGGTACTGAGAGGTGAAAGGGAAGGAATTCAGGCTGGATCATATGCATTACCTACAATAATCAGGGGATGATGGTACAGGCAGAGGGAGAGTCAAGGTGCTCAAGGCAGAAAGGTCAGCTAGAGCATCATTCAGCAATGGTTATAAAAGAGGATGTTCAGGGTAAAGCCCAGTCTGGGACCTAGAAGTCGTTGGCACATAACTGTGGGAAACAGTGGATCTACTGCATGCTTCAATGTTAAAGTAGGAGTAGAGAAATGCAGGAAGCAATTTGGCTGTCCGGGCAAAGATGTGCCAGGAGCACAGGCTGGCCGTCAGCTCTGAGGCACAGACGAGGGCCCACCCTAGTCTTGTGACATATCTGACATTGCAGGGATGCCATGGGTACCTCTGGGCACCTCAAATGGCACTAGAGATATAATTAGGCAGCTAAATTTCTCCTTAGGTGTGTACTCACCAAAATACATCTGAGAGGACAACTTGACTTTTATTTAGAACTCATACTTCTGTATACGCAGAGTGGTTTACAAAGGCGGGTAAATAGCATGACCTACCTGACAAACTATGAAATTAAAATATGGATTTGCCATGTTCATATAGCAGGACAGAAGTGGAATTGGTGTCAGAGCTTCCAAACTCTTGTCATGCTACTTAAGCTAAATGATGACAAATATTACACAGGCGCAGAAGAGAAAAGTGTTAATGGTGGAGGTAAGCTTCCTTTCAGTGGAAAGAACAAAAGCTATACTAAGGGTGATTTGAAGTGGCTCTTGCAAGTACTGGATGCTCCTCTGGAAGGAAACAGCAGACCTGGTCACCCGGGATACAGAAGAGGCTGAGGCACTCAATGACATTTTTGCCTCAGTCTTCACCAGGCAAGGGCTCTAACCACGCTGCCCAACTCACAGAAGGCAAAAGTAGGGACTGTGAGAATGAAGAACCACCCACGGTGGGTGAAGATCAAGTACAAGATCATCTAAGGAACATGAAAGTACACAAGTCCATGCGACCTGATGAAATCCATCCATGGGTCCTGAGGGAACTGGCAGATGAAGTTGCTAAGCCACTTTCCTTCATATTTGAGAAGTCATGGCAGTCTGGTGAAGTTCCCGCTGACTGGAAAAGGGGAAAAGTAACTCCTGTTTTCAAAAAGGGAAAAAAGGAAGACCCGTGGAACTACAGGCCGGTCAGTCTCGCCTCTCTGCCTGGCAAGATCCTGGAAACTCTACTAAGACACATGGAAAATGAGGAGGTGATCAGTGACAGCCAACACGGCTTCACCAAGGGCAAGTCATGCCTGACAAATTTGGTGGCCTTCTATGACAGGGTTACAGCATTCATGGATAAGGGGAGAGAAACAGACGTCATCCACCTGGACTTATGCAAAACATTTGACACTGTCCTGCACAACATCCTGGTCTCTAAATTGGACAGACATGGATNGCCACAAAGATGATCAGAGTGCTGGAACACCTTTCCGATGAAGACAGGCTGAGAGAGTTGGGGTTGTTCAGTCTGGAGAAGAGAAGGCTCCGGGGAGACCTTATAGCAGCCTTCCAATATCTGAAGGGGGCCTACAAGCGCACGTAGTGATAGGGTGAGGGGTAATGGCTTCAAACTGGAAGAGGGTAGATTTAGAATAGATCTCACGAAGAAATTTTTCACTAGGAGGGTGGTGAAGCACTGGAACAGGTTGCCCAGGGAAGTTGTGGAGGCCCCATCCCTGGAAGTGTTCAGGGCCAGGTTGGATGAGGCAACCAGGTCTAATGGGAGGCGTCCATACCCATGGCAGGGGTGTTGAAACTAGATGATCTTTCAGGTCCCTTCCAACCTAAACCATTTTATGATTCTATGATTTCTCACTGTGTCTGAAATGACAGCAGAGGAGTGAGTAACATTTAACAAATGGACAGGACAATAAGAAGGGACTGAAAGTGGCCTTTGGGGTGGGAGTAAAGAGCTGAAGCTCAAGACGGAGACCAGGACCTCCACAGCAAGTTAATTTGGCACGATAACACTGAACAAGTGGCCTCAAAGGAATATCTAGATAATTGCAAACAAAAGTCGGTGAGAATTCCTCGCATTAAAGGGCTTACAACTTGAATAAGGAGGCCGGACTGCAAAAGGGAAGAAGCAATCAAAGCAAGGAAGAAGAAAGGTTCCTGGCTGTGTTTGTGCAGACAAGCAAGTGTGCAGGCACCATTACACCAGAGCCTTACCTCCAGAGCTACCGCGCCATTTTTCCCTTGATGGGGTACTTCATAAGCCTCGATTTGCTGCTTTGTGAGTCGGGCTAGCTTCTCCGCAAGCTCCCGCCAGTATTTACCAAGTTTGACAGCTGAAGTCAAAATGATGGTGTCCTGGGTGAGACGTGCCACTAATCCCTGGCAATCTATTTTCAAAAGTGCCTGCAAGAATCATTTTCATTAGTGTTGCTTCACCAGTAATTACAAACAGAACATTATCATTTGTTTTTATAGCACTGTTCTGCATTTCTAAGCAGACAGGAAGGCTTTTTGTGTATTTTGTGTTCTTACAAATATGTAACTTTTTTCCCTACAAAAGGTATTGGCAACAGTTTCACAGGAAACCTGCCCACAAGCTTAAGAAAAAATTAAGCTGGCATTCAGCTGCTTCAGCATTCCAGTGTCACATGGATCCTGCCAAGCTTACAGATCCTAAAGGAAAAATATGCTTCTCCAACAAAAATAATTGGGACATCAAATTTAGCTTCTTAAAAATATGCCATGAAACTTAAAAATGAAGTTAGAACACTATTATACTAAGGTGTGGTCCTTCGTCTACTGCTTTTCCGGAAAATCGTTGATTACGTTGGCCAGCACCTTTTGATTTACTCCTCCCACAGAACTGGTAATTTGCTGAGCATTAAGCAGAAATGCAAGCATAAAACTCTTCCCTCCCCCATGCCAAGTGAGCTTTTAACAACAAACAAATTAAAATGGTTCCAGGAGTGAAACCCTGAAATGCAGATATGTTGCATTCTCCTTTCTTCATTTGTTTGGATAAGAGCTAATGAGAAAAATAGGTGTTTTTTCTTCTCCTCAAATCAACAGCAAAATGTTCCACTGAAAATGTTGACTTTTTCAGTGAAAGACCAAGAACAAAATCCAGAAGTTTTCCTTGGTTTTTAGATACTGATTTTTAATAAAATGGCAAGCATAAAACATTTTTCCATAAAAAACCTCATTGCAAACTAGAACTTTTGGTAGGCACAGTACTGAGAAGCAGACTGTAGTGTACAGTACCAAATCCCTCTATACTTCGGCAAAGTGGAGACAAATTTGTTCAGTTTGCCTTTGCTCTGATAATCAAGAACCCTATTAAACATAAAAATAGAAGATTAATTAAAAGAAATAACCAGCAAATTTACCCAAATGTAACATGGGTGGCGTCTAGTTTTAAGTCTAGCATTACAAAGACAGGGACCTGCATTGGCATTTCATAGCTCAAAATTATATACACCTCAATAAAGTGGGACACCTTGTTAATCTAATTATGCCCCACCTTTTGCCTGTTCTGTAATGATCTCTGTTTCACTGTATTCAATTAAAAGTTTGGATCATTTTCACCTTTAACTCACCCATCCCTTTTTGTAGAGAGATTAAATTGTACTTCATACTTGCTCAGTTTTATTCCACACAGTTTAATGCAGTCTTAAGACTTGTAAGTGGCCACTACTACCAAAATTTTCTGAATCCTCCTGAAATTACTGTCAGCACTTCAAAGGGCATGTACTAGTTATGAGAAGTAAACCCTGTTAAGGTTTGCAATTCAGGATAGTCAAAAGGCTTTAGATGAAAGGCTACAGTGTGAATTTTTAAATGCCCATTTTTATAATACTTTATTTTTATATGAGAAATTTAATGCTCTTCTGTCCCTAAATAGGCTGGTAGACTTTTCTGTCAGAGCCAAGGACAGTTTTGAGTGATCTTTAACTCCAAATTAATTTGTGCACAAATTCATAAGTAAATTAAGATGGTTAACAATGCAACCTATTACCTGGAAGCATTTAGACTAAAACCACTTTTGATTCACATGTAACAGCATTGAATCACATAGAAGTTGTCCAGTGGCTTACAAACGAGGTCCATGAAAATACGTACTGCAATACTTCAATATTGTCCTTAAGTCGCTACAACATTGACTATGAAGTTGTCATGTGTGGATAGAAAATCTTGTCTTCAACATGTGGGTCAGGATTTCCTTGCTTTAAAAATATGAAGTGAACTTAGACATGCACTTTAGGGTACACAAGATATATAAATAATGGAGTTTCCACACTATAAGTTTACTAAATACTTCACAATGGGAATGTGAATTGCTCAGAGAAGCAATTTACCATGATGACTTCTATGACAAAAGACAAAATTATTTCCATCATGGCTGTTAAAAAAAAAGTCAACTCAGTCAACCTCCTAAATAAGCAAGGCTCCTGGAACATTTACAGGACACTGTTCAGAACTAATTCATCAAAGTATTATTCTTCATAAGAGTCTGGATGTGTTTTCCATCTACAGGTGTCTACAACTTTTAGTAATACATTCAGGTTTGTAGAGATTCCCACAAGGTGCAGGACCATTTTGTCTTGTTCACACATTGCTATTGAGTAGTTTCTTGGCAATGCATTCCCAATAACCAAGTTAGTTCATGTAATACTTACAACAATGAGCTCATAAAGAAATAGTCTTTTTTTTTTGTTAGCATGGCAATCTTCCTTCATCCTCTTCACAACGTGCGCTACTCTCTCTGATTCTTTATCAGCATGTGCCTCATTAAAGTCATCCAAAGACATATGTGAATATCCTAGCACCTCAGCCAAAGCTCTCCAATCATAAACACTCTCTGATACTGTAGACAGAACCACTGAGTAGATGTAAGTCAGTTTTTTGAATGGCAGTGCAATTTGTTCAACAAGATTCCTGGTTGTTAGCTCGCTATCAGCAGTGTCCATGGCTTGTTCTTTGGAAATCACTTTAATGTTTTTACAATGTACAAGACCAATCTTTTTTCTGAGAACTCCTACATACCACTCTTTTACTTTAGTTTGTCCAATGGCTTTTACTTTATCTTCACCAAGAAGCGCTATTGTGTCCCCTTTAAAATATTCTAGCAAATAATCAATCTTATTTTGACGTAACACAGTTTTCAAAGCCACTCCGTAAGTATTAACACTCAAAGTTTTATCTTGAAACTTTGGATATTTAACTGTTGGTATTGAAAACAAAGGTGCAGACTTGATTTCTTTGCGGTTTTCTAAGCGCTTTGGCCTATTGATAATTCCACTTAATTTTGGAGCTGGATCAGGAGTCGTAACGTGGAACTGCGTTACTTGGCTACTTTTTAAAACTTTAATCTGAACGAGGAAAACAAAGAAATGCATCTCCCTGCATCCAAGCATGGAAAATAGGAATTGTTGGCGGACCATTTCACCAGTTTTCAGCTCCTCCTCTTTAATATTTTTACTTTGGTCTTCCCTCTTCACTTCAAAATCTGGATCACAGGATACCAAAGAAATGTTTAGATCTTGTGGCTTTTCAAGCAGAAATGTATGTTTTCCCCACAGCTGAAACACAACGGGAGGCATCCTTTTCCCCCCCTTTTTTATATCACAAATTGTGAGTTTTCCTGGAATGTAGTTATGACCAAAGACTGTAAAAACTGCTGTAAAAGATGGATGAATATATTTGGGACCATAAATTCCAACTGAGACCGTTCTATGAACATAGTCCCAGACATTAGTTGCTGGAGGCTGAATTTTGTTTGCTTGGACAGCAATCACTGCATACATCACGTGACTTAGGTCCGTTAGCTTCACTTGTATGGTATCTTGATAACTGTAGCAATTCTCTAGCTTCTTAAAAGGCCCTTCTTTATTAAGACTAAAAAAACATACAATATCACTCATAACTTGGCTGAGTGGATCATTCTTCACTTTAGCCGCGACTTTCACTTCTAGGAAAATGGCTTCCCTTGTGTTGAGGTTGCTCAGCGTAAGTTCTATCAGCGGACTTACGGTGCTAGACAGCTCATTGTTAAATGACGATGGAGGGTTAAGGATAGCCTTTAAACCAACTTCTTGGAATTCCCCAGGTAATACATGACCCACAGGGACATGAATGTTGATATCCGAGTCAGGTAGCTGTACTGAACCCCCTTCATGATTCAGTTTACAAACCACATGAATGTCTGTAGCTTGAGTTTGTGCCCATCCAGGACTATGGCTCATGGCTTCTAAATCTAGGCAAGACCGTGTGAGTTGTCGGTGACTCAACCAAGCCATCTTGTAGGCTTCGCGGTCATTTTGAAGCCATGTCATGTCTGAAGCTATAGTTTTTTGAGGTGGTGTCTTGCGAGGGTTAAATTTTCGGTTATCAACAATATCCAGGAAGTCAGAGACACTCTTGGATCGTCCAGATCTTCTTGATGAAGTCTTTCTTAGAAGACAATCAATATCTAGCTCATCACCTGAGGAAGCTAAAGAATCCCTGTTGCTAGAAACTTTAGAGAACAAATAGGGTTTTTCTTTTAAGATCGAAAGGTATTTATTATTTTCATTTCTATTTGAAGCAGCTATGTCATGTACAAAAGGATTGGAGGCTGACAGTTCATTCCAGAAAGGATTGGTCTTGGAAACAGCATGGGCATGTTTGAATACATCAGACCAGTCAATATCCAAATCCAATTTACTTTCATTGACATCTGTTTAAAAGAAAAAACAGAAGCGTTTTCTAAAGCACAGAGACTTGAGACATTCCATTTCCAACCGACAGACTGTTAAGCTAACAGGTCACTGAATTGATTGTCCTAAAGAACGTATGGATCATTTATATATTTCTCTTTCAGGTTTTTAAAGAGTATCAATACTGATTTCTAAATAGCATTAAGAATCTTTGTTAATAGAAAGAGTGCTAACAAATTAGTGCTGAAGGATGTAAAGCATCTTCTGTGAGGTGCTGCTCATTATCAACTCCTACAACTATTAATTGACATCAAGTATGCTAAGGTCCCATAAGGTTTAAACCCTTACATTTCAGTAATCTTTTGCCTCTCACAGAATGCAATGGATTTCTTTGTGTCTAACTCTCTGCAAAGATTAAACGACAAGTGTTTCATTTGTCAAATACTGTAGACAGTACAGATAAATGCATTATTCAGGACTCCTTTTCATGCTAGTGCACATGCATTTAATGGATAACAGCACTCTTACAATTTATCACAGCGTGTGTGGCATTTGTTATACTAGCTTTCCATTAAAGAAAGTCATTGGTATAATTTATGAGGTCTTGTACAATTTGAAATTTGGAGAGAAATGTTTTTGTGGCTACTAATTTTTCTGAGATTGCACTTAAATAGACAAATAGAGGTGTCAAACTGATATTTAAATATGCTTTCTGATAAAAAATACTCATTAACACTAATGTGTATTTGTTCTGAAGACAAGATGACCTTATATTTTGTACCAATAGCTGTTCACAGAAGCTGATTTGTAAGTTGATTAAGACTCACACTCCCTGCAATGAATAGACTAACTCCAACTTTTTGTGCTAAGGGTTTCTATTACTTCAGTTTGCTGTTACTTTTCTATATACAGAGGTTATACCATCCCTTCTTTGTACATTAGAATTCTAATTTTAGAGGGAAAATTCAGCATTTCTATTCTTTCAGCATATCTATATCCTTCATTATTACACTTTCCATAGTACTTTCCATCTCCAAGGTTACTAATTATTGCTCAATTGCAAGAATGACAGTGCATTCAGCCACAAAAAGAAAAAAAAAATAAAAATTGAAATTTTGGTACTTTTCTTTTTGTTTCCTTTGTCATGAATTGTGACAAAAAGCCAAAACCATGAAGTTTTTCCACAGTTCCAGAAAAATCCCAATTTCAAAGAACCAAAGTGGAATTTACCTGCTTCCCAGGTGCCCATCTGGAAGGCTCTAACCTTGTCTTGACAAGGGCCTTCCAGGTAGGCTGCCGGGGGAGCTAGCCCAGGGACAATCTCCTGCCCCTCTGGCACTCAGCCTTGACCGGGGCCACCAGACGGGGCTGGGCTGCTCAAGCACCACCTGAAAAGTCCTTTTGTTTCTGCCCACAGGCTAAAGGCTTTCCTTGCACTGTGATGCTATTACAGTCAGATTGTGATTATCTATTAAAAAATACATTAATTAATCCCACAAGAAACATTAGAGTTTGTTTCCCCATCCTAAAGGGCATATTTCTACATGATAAAGTCTGAGCAGAAAACTCTGGCAGAAACTGAGCCATTAGGCTGGACCCTTTCTCATGCCAAGGTAACAGACCACATTACTGGGGTGCAGTAGGTTAGCAGGGAAGTAATTCCTGCTCCCCAACTCACTTAGCAGGTGCCAGGCCCACCATTACTCACATCTGCTAGTGGACAAAAAGCTAATAGAATGCCTACCTTGTGGAGGGGAATGTTTTCTTAACTTTTGGGTTAAAATAGCAATGAGGTTAAATCAACTTTGCTAAGACTCCAGTTTTTAAACTGGGCTAACTCCAAAATTGCCTTGCCTTCCTGGTTCTTAAAACCCTAAATTAATGTAGTTTGGCTAAGAACTCACTCTTCTCTTCCCCATCTTGACCCCCCAATGAACATAGCCCAAATAGCATTTATTCATGTTAGGTTAATGATTCCAGCTCTTCCTCTCAACCTGCCTGACCCACGTTTGCTATGGCAGAGGACAGAGGAATTCTCTTATATGCTAGCACGTTTCTCCTAGGGGACCTTGTGACAACCCTTTATGTTCTGACTCCAAGGACATCTATGATGGCCTGAGTAGTGCAAACTACATGCGATTAAAAAAAAAAAAAAAAAAAGAAAAAAAAACAACAAAGGAAAAACAACCTAAAGACCAACTAAAAAACTGGTGTACAGGGGTTTACAAAGTAGCTATAGCTCTTGACACTATTGATATGTTTTGCAGAAATACAGACTTTAGGTGGAGAGCCTTAGTATAGAAAATAGCAGAGAGACATACCGTAGCTGACTGAAGGTGTTCGGTCATCCACGTCAATCAAAGTCCCCTCTGACCTGCTCCGTGGAATCTCTCCACTGGTTAGGGAAGCTGTTCCACTACTGGAAGTGTTTTCCTCCTAGGAAACAGTTAAACTTATAAAATATCAGCAAGTATGCAATTTGAAAAAGGGGAAACTTGAAAAATAATTGAGCTTTGCTCCTGTGATGTGACACAAAGGGGAAAAAAAAGTGAAGTTATGGTTTATGAGTAAATTTATGAAGTCTGTCCAAGAGCATCACAATCCTGAGTGAGTCTTACTATCTAATTTGCAGCAAAAACACCAGATGCTACAGCTGCAGTACAATACAGTACCCTAGTCCATAGTGAAGTCCAGTGACTCACATAATTAAGCATCCTGCAATTGGAACTGAGCCAATTGTAGGATAACTTCTGTTCGGAAGGTCTTGAATATTTTTTTTTTTTAAAATAAACATCCTAATTCCTGTTTTCAGATAAGTTTGACTAGAAACATTAAAGGGGAAGAGCTAGATTTGTTCCTTCCTTTGCCAATTAGTATAAAATATTTCTACCCTTTCTGCTTTATAGTTCTTCCTATGCTCTTCCCCGAGAGAACACTAGGTCAGATTTTCCTTTTATTCTGCACAAGAATGACTTAAAGTACCCTTCTGCAGGGCCCGTGCCAGCACAGCAACAGCCCAAGAGAGGACATTCAGGTCTCTCCTCTTCCTTGTTCTGGCTACAAGAAGTTCTGTTTGGTTTTGATGCAGTTTGCACGTGGACTGGGCCACACGAGAGCTGTAAACCAGATGCTGTGGTTGAGAGAGAGAGGGTCAACAACAAACCTATCGCAAGGGCAGGGCAGGAGGGGCATCCCGCTGAGGCAGGCAACAGGAGAATGAACCTCTCAAGGTACCACTGCCCAATGCTGTTTTCAGCTGCCCAGAAAGAAGACTTGCAGGTCTTCAAAGGAGCATTAGGGATCCTACATGCTGAAGTTACTGTGTCCCAGAAACAGAAGCTAGAGCAAATAAAGTATTCTAGATCTTTTTGTGCAGGAAAGCTCATTAAATTAGTGCTATAAACCAAGACATCATTTACTGACTTTCCCAGAATCTTCTCCCTGATCCTATACGTAGTGGGGTGTAAATGCTGATGGGCAATAGACACATTATGACTAAAAAGAATAGAAAAAAATAAAACCAACAACAAAAAAAAAGGGGGAGAGAGGAGAGAAAAGGTTAAAAAGGTTTTTTTGGGTCCGTCCACAGGATACAGTAGTCAGCTTTGTTCAGGACTCTGAAATATTGCAGCCTGCTCCTTCTGCAGCGGCAGTTGCAGCCTAAGCAGATCTCATTTTATGATCTTTAAAATGAAAAAAAAAAAAA
>VYXH01008048.1:549903-571064 GCA_013397275.1 Burhinus bistriatus
AAAAAAAAAAAAAAAAAAAAAGATGCATTGGGCTTGGTTTTACTGTGGCTGTAAGAAAAGGGAATTTTCAGTTACAGTTCTAGTAGGTGAGTTACAGGAAAAAGGAAGCATACCTTATATCAAAGCATTACTGAATAGAAACTGGAAGTCAGGTCTCTGTTTCCATTGCACAATGCAATGGCTTAAGACATCTTTTTTTTCCCCCCACTACATATGTGAATTGGTACTTTTTGTTCTACCCACAAGAGCTACTTTCAGCTAATGGCAATCTATTCAGCTCCTGGTTTGCTCTCGGGCAGGACACAAGGCTGAGGTCAGGCTAAGCCTGACAGTCACCCAGCCGCTCTGCTGTCACAGGACTGAACGGACTTTCAGGTTCCTCTGTTACCAGAAATCTCAGGTGTTGGCCTTAGAAGTCCTGATTTCAGATGGAAGTGAAAGCTAGCCTCCAAGACCAATACTCTGTGGCTTCTGCTATTAATGCCCCACCAGAATCAAACTGAAAACTAAAATAGGTCCTTAATCCCAACACTGTAGTTCCAAGATCTGACATCCCACGCCTATACAAAAATGTCACCGTTCCTCCCAGATCTAATAAGAGCTAGTATCTTTGATAATGCGTACTAATTCCTTCAAATCAAGCAAGTTTTGCTTTCATGCTGTGTCTCAAAATGTTGAAAAACTGAAGACACTGTATGAACATGCAAAATTTTTATCTCGGGCTTCTACTTCAGCACCTGGGGAGGTTTAATCACCAGTGTAAGGTATCCATAGTCTGAAATTCCAATAAGTGTATGAAAAGAAAGTCTACTTTTTACAATACCAGTGTATTTGTTGCCAGTACTAATCTCTGATGACTTATTGGTAAATTGACATACTAATCTAAGAACGGTTCTTTAAATAGTTAAAAAACCCACAATTCTTTCAGTAGCTGTATGAAGTGGGAGGCACTAAGTAAGGATGAGGAAAGAGCACAAGAGTGCAAGTAGATACACAGGGGCTAAAATACGAAGCCCTGGGGGAAGGGAGAGGGAGAGAGAAAGAAAAACAATCTCTTTACACAGTGGGAGTATATTGACAGAGACATGACAGCAAGATTGCATATAGAGGTTTTATAAATGCTAAGGATTTCTGCAAATAGAATAAGCCATTTCCTAAAAGTTCCCTCTGGGAACTCCTTAAAACCTTCACCTTTAGCCTGGCACAAAGACAGAAAAGGCGGATACTGAAAAGGAAAACCACTTTCAAAAATAAGTCACGCCATCCCCCTCTCCCCTAGTCCAAAAGCATTCCTTGGTATGAGAGCATGATGAGGGAGCCCTCATGATTTAGGCATGTCTTCAGGCCAGCCAAGAAGAGGATGAGAGAAGGGGGAGATATAAACATTCCTGGGTAAAAGATGACCACATTTGGTCAGTATGTCAAGGGATGTGGGCAATGCTGGGGAAAAGCTGTAAACACGCCATCAGGTACCAGGCAACGTGCCTCCTGAACAGAGTTACATGATCTGACACCAGGGTTGTGTCTCATCTCTCCTGTGTTCCAGCCTTTGTTCTGGGAATGCATGAATCCCTGGTGCCTTTATATGAGACTAGAAAAATAAGAAAACCCAATGCTCACCCTTTTCCATGGGTACATTCTGCAATAAAATAGCATCCCAGATGAAATCTTTGATAGAACAACCCTGTTAATTAAGAACTCACCTGGACAAATCCAGAAGAACGATCATCCACAAAAGACGAGAGATCAGTGCACATGGGGTATAAAGCCATGCTGATCAATGGCTAAAGGGAAAGGTATGAAACCCTTTTGCTGCAAAAAGAGGGAATTATGTATAGGAAGAGTTAGAAGCTAAGCTTTTCATTTGCTGTAGCTACTGAATAAGAAGGATGAAAACTGACAAGTGCTTAATGGTGCGAAAAATTATTTGACTGATGGTGTGTCAGCTCACAGCGTGAAGAGAGCAGGGAATGAAGAAGTGAAGAGGTTGGAAAGAGATCAACTACAGAGGTGACCAGTGAGTGAACCTGAGTGGCTTCTGAGAGATGTGGCATTTTTCTGTATGAGGGCAAGAAACAGTTTGCCAGGTGCAGTCTGCTGTTCAAGCACATTGCTGGACCCATAAAAGCAGGGGACTCGGGACCCAGCATGCTGCTGGCAGGCACATTGCAGCACTGTTACAGAGGAAGAAAAACACATTAGAGGAAGAAGAAAGTCTCAGGTAGAAAGTTCAGTTTCACAGAAGTCAGATTTGCTGCAAATGGCATTTTTGCTGCATGTTAAGCCTCCAGAAATTTCTTCCAGGTCTTTTAAAATTTAAGTGCACTTCTTTTTTTTTTCTTACTTTTTTTTTTTTTCCCCCTGTTTCCAGTCTCTCTACCAAAGAAAACATGTCTTGCTGTACTTAAAATAGTGGTAAGGAAGAAAATTAAAAAGGCCCAAAAGCAAACACTTCCCCACTGTCTTTGCCCTCAAAAATGAAAGAGAACACATTCCTTTGTGTTTTTAAAGTATCAACATCCCAGAGCAAAACACTAGCAGTTTGCCTTTCATTCAACCTTAACCCTTCTTCAAAAGCAGGGTGTGTTAAAAGCAGAGGTGTCCTGTGGCAGCATCTCCCCACGGACTCCTACATGCACCTTACACAAACAGCACTACCCAGCCATACCATTATTCACAATGATTCATGGCCTTTGTATCCAGAGGATGAAGTTTATGCATTTGCAGAGACAGGACAAGCAATACAAGCAGGAGATGGAGATGTACCTCATTCCTCAGGCTCGCTTTTAGCTGTCACGGGGAAAAATGACTTGCTAGTTATCTAGGTTGGGCTGTTAGACTTACTTTACAAGTTTATTTTGGAAAAAGGAGCAAGGTATATTCACCAGAATGTTCCTGATCTGACCAAATACCGAGTATACCAAATTATTTAAATTTTATTAAATAGAAGAAAAGGAATTCTAAAGAGAAAGCAATACACAGAAGACAGATGGTTTCAGAAGGCACTACGCATGGCCATCAAATCTAAACCACTGCCTGTTCTCAGCACATGAACATGTTTCTAGCTGAACATTAGTTACAGTAATAGGTAATATTTTACCAGTTCCTTGGTGCTTGTGGCCTGGAACAGCTTTACGCAGCTCAGAGTATGCTGAGAGGCAGTTGGACCCGAGTGTACCAATCTTTGACTACAGGCCTGAACTGTGGTACTGTAGCTAATGGTAGTACAGGAGAGCAAACGAAACCTTCAGCTGGAGCGATGAAGTCTTCGACTTATTCTCTTACCCTGGTGCATGTGAGGCAGTCAAGAAAATGCAGCTGTATCTCATTTTGAACAGAGACAGAAATGGCTTTTAATGTTCAGCCTTGCGAGATCTCAGCCCTTACCTTACTAACGCTTGGCAGCAACCTTAACGTTTTAGTACGACCCTATTACTCGTCACTTGCCTGTAATGACAGAAAAGCAATTTTAATTGATATATCTACTAGTTTACTCTGTTGTTTAACAGTTGGCAAGTTTGGTACCTACTTTTTCAAAGTTCTGAAAATTTATCGCCCTGTAGGAACTGCAGAGCCATTCACACTCCTTCCTGAACCCAGGGTTTAAGCTTTCTGCAGACCCCACATCTGTCTGCAGTATTGCTTGTAACTGACGTAACTGCTGCTCGTAATACTTCATCTGAGCTAGCGTTAAAGGGTAGATCTAGTAGTCTCAGCACGACAAAAACAGGACTTGAAGCGGGTCATCCTCTCAGTAGATTTCCACAAGTTCACAAGCGGGTTTTTACAGCCTCTGCTCAGCTCTGCACGACCCAGAACTGACTGCTTCACAGCCCGGTTGGGGAACACTATGCAACCAAAAATGACTATACCCTTAACAAGGCAAGTATCCTTCCTTCCATTCCACACATCTACGCTTCCAAAATTGCTTGTTGTGAGCATAAGGGCTAGAGCATTTATTTTCAGTTATAAATTTTACATTTGGGAATATTGCTTTCCAGAAGCCTCAAGAATGTGTAGTTAAGTTTTGATGTTGTCTTTTGGGTTTCAGCTACCATTCTGAAATACTCCATGGTTTATCTTTGGCCTCAGGAAAAAAGAAATATGTTGCCTTCTACTTACATTACTAAGTAACTTTTTAAAGAACAGGAAACGGAAAGTAAAGATGTCACTAACGAATTAATTAAAGGATCCAACTTTGTACTATTAAATTGTAGTATTTCTTCTTTTTGCTGATCAGAGAAAACTTTGCATTTTATTAGCTTCATTATTCTATGAATTCATTTCCTTACCACCTCTCAAAAGCCTCTAAAAATAATAATAGTTGAAAATCACAGTAGATTCTCACTTATTGTATGTAACCATACATACTTTGGAAGCACAGCTAGTTTCTTGACTTTTGGAGGTCCTATGAAAACACTTCTGGCTCCTATTGTAGTATTACAATACTACAAGTTATTACTGACTGTGATACCAACAAAGTTATTCCTTCAAAATGGGTGTTGAAGGCACTCTGTAAGGAACACCTTTTATTTAGCTGTTTTGTTAAACATTAAAAGTTTCCTTTTCTGGGTGCTGCAAGTGTTTCAATGCAAACATCAACCTGCAACATTGCAGAGCAAAGGCAAAGCCTCTATGTACCATGTTGTGCATGTAAACTAGAGCCCTGCTGCCCATCCTTGGGTACTTTTAATGTTTGCTAGGATGAAACAAAAACCTCAACTGTCAACATTTTTGAACAACCTAGAGGAATAGGAGCAACTGGGAATCTCAAAATCTCTGCTAGCTATTTATATGCTTGTGAACTATAGCTGTGATCACAGGTTGGTAAGTACAGGATACCTCCAAAGTACTTAATATATTATTCTGTTACCCTGATTTCTTCTTCTCTTTCTATTAAAATAGACTTTTACTCACATCCAAGCTGCATGCAGAAGTTACACTGGGTCTTTAGCCAAGCAGCTTACCTGTCAGTGGCGAGTGGAGATAAAGCCTGCACACTAGCTTGGCTTAGAGAGCGCTCCCAACTCTGCATAGTATTTATTATGCTATTCCCCAGGAAAGGCTCACGTCTCTGCCTGTTAATGCCAAAAGTTAGCTTTGCAGAGGGACAGATACGAGCTGTGGTCTTTGAGGGCAGGAAGCAGTGTTGGGGGACAGAAGTAGCAGTAGCATTAACAGCAGTGAATGATTTACAATCTCGGAGCTAACTTCAAGGATAATAAAGGAAATGTCTTTTTTTAAAAAAACAAAAAGCCTTTGTATGCCTCAGAGGAGCATGACCAAAGAAGAAAAAGAGGCTTCCTCTGTCCCAAAGACTTAATGTGGCAACATCTTACTGTTTAACACTCTTCCAGTTACATATAGAAAACAGCACATCTACTCTCCACCCAGAAAGAAGCAAGTAAAGGGTAATAGTTTCCAGACAATCAAACCCAGGTCAAGTAGCAAAGTACTTCTTCACTAGGAACTGACAGCCAGGTGCTTATGAGTTACATGTTTCATAGAAATAATTACTTTTAAATTTAAGGGCTGAGCACAGGCAGGGGAAAAACTCCTCTTGACTTTCAGCATTTAAATGTCTCATCTGGTCCAGTGATGTGATAACAGAAATCCTACAAAGAGCTGTGCTCTCTTCACAGCATCAGGGCAAAGCAGAATGCACCAAGGAACACACCTGCAGAGAAGGGCCAGTGTTTTACTTGCTTATGGCTCTTAAAGTTCTTAAAATCATAATTTTAATTAACGTTAACAACAGATTTTAAGCACCTGTATCATCTGGGTATGTTGCAAACTTGTAGGGTGGGGTTTTTTGCTATTCCAGGCCAAAAACGATGTAACAAAGTGATGTGGCTGACACTATGCCAGGACCCATTCTTGAACATCCAACTGTAGAACTGAATTGCCTGCCAGTATGCTGCCTGGATACTGACACTTTGTTTCGGACAGATGTGGATTGAAGGTGTATGGGCAAAACATGCCATGTGAACCTTGGAGTAAATTGAACCTGATATCCAGACACTCTTCTGGCGTTCCGTTTTCAGGAAACTGAGGTGAGCGCCTGGAGAAAGAGAACTAGAAAGGTCTCTTTCCATAAGCATGACAGACTTGTGCTCCAGGGGAAAGGAAAAGCACGTCAGAAAGCCTACACTGTCAGGTGGACCTTTTTATATGGAACCACTTTGGTTTGGTGTTGGTTAATTTGGGGNCAACAAAGCCACAAAACATCCCCACCCTCACCAAAAAATAAGTTAAGATGGCAATACACACTGAGAGTTTGTTTTGCAATGTTTAAATTGTCAGGCAAGCTTTCAAAATGTGTAAACTAGCCCAGAAGAAATCCCAGTTGTGTAGGGCATGAATGAGGGGCAGGAGAGAGGGACAGGACTGGACTCAAGTCAGTCACTTGATCCATCTCTCCTGGGGAGTATAAAGGGAGATCGATACTGAGAGGGCAGAAACAATGGAAGATGGGTGACACATGACCAGCTCAACATGGTAAAAAAATGAATAAAACAGGCAGCCACCTGTGTTGGGAAAGTGATTCAATTAAATATGGTAGAAGAAAGTAAATCCATTTGGCAAGGACGCCTCTGGTTGTCATTAGAGGTTAGTTTAGAGAGTTAATAACTGTAAGCAAAATCATTCTTCACCGCATCCACAAATTACATTTTGCTCTACTTCACTGACCACACAACAGACACAGGGAATGTGTAACAGCACGAATAGTATGTTTGATAGATTGTGATAATATTTACAAGGAAAGACTGATACCCATTTTTTGTGTATTGATCTGTTTTGACTGAAGAACTTGTTTAATAGTCCTTGGCACTTTAGGAACATAGTGAAGAGAGCATCAGAGGGGGAATCTTAATCACAGGGACACCTTCCAAGGTATACTGCAGAAAGTGCACTTTTTATTTATTGCTTTTTATTGCAATTATAGTCCCCAAAGTTTGGTTGGAACTCTTCTCCAAGAGTGGGACATCATCGCATTTAAAACATTTGTGCCTGTGTTGCTAATAATAGTCTGAGCTGTCCATTAAGTTACACCTGCCAATATTTTAAAGTTATTTTTGACACTCTAATTTTGAAGGGAAGAAGGGAGGGGAATTCATAAAAATGTATTTTGTCCTCTGAAAGCCAAACCCAGTACCTCTCATTACACTGCAGACTCTCCCTTTGCATCACAATTACACATGCTCTTGACAAGCAAAAAACCCTCTTATTGCTATCAAATGGGATTCATGTTTAAATGGATAGTTTCTCTACTAATGAAGAACATTTGAATCTCTGAATTGGGATCAACACCTCTATGAAGCTGGAGTTCCTCAAGCTGGCCAGTTTCAGTCTGAACAGTAATAGCAGAGTAACCTTTGCTTCAGACAGAAAGAAACAAGGTACAAGGTTACAAGAGAAAGAAGCTGAAATCCAGACCAAACTTATAACGGCTTTTTAGTACTTTGACTTTCCCAGTTAGGAACCTGAAGGAACCTGCCATGTGTTAGCTCAGAGAATTCGGCTTATTCAGCAACACCTTCCAAATGTCAACCATAAAGAAACACTTTTTCTGGTTTCATCTTCATAAGTTTACTCTCCTTGCTCCATTTGTACTGAAATGTAGGAGGAAGCATTCACAGCTTTTCCAAAAGGTCACTGACTTTGACGATCAAAGCATTTCCCTACCCATCTCACGTCCTTGGCAGCAAGTCCCGAGTTTTGCACCTTTAACAAGCTCCTACCTCTCAAGATAATAAGGGTTCAAAACGTGTGTTGTGTTATGTGAAACACTGCAGAATCATATATGCAAAATTCTACCGTTTGAGTTTTTTTCTGACCAGATTTGTTATTTTGTGGGTTTTCTATAGAGACAAACATACACAACACATTTACGATGCAGCTGAAAGACTGTTTAGATCAAGCAGCTCACTCCTACCATTACACATGTATCCTTGCCATCACTGTCAGGGGTTCCTTGATTAAAGTATACAACTGTCATAATGTGTAGATATCATTTTAACATTTAACTTATAAATGTCAAATCAAACACATACCTTGATGTGTTATGGCAAGTTACTTTACTTAAGACATTTTTCCTTGGCTGTAGTGAGACAGGAGACTACTGTTATATCTCTTTGCTACAGACACACGTAATCCTGGCTGTGCAATTTATTGGATGAGATTTTCAGTCTCCCTTTGATGGCAATTATTCTTCTATGGTTCAGGTCATTGATGGTGACGAGCAGATATTTGCAGAACATAGGATCCATACAATCATAGAACGGTTTAAGTTGGAAGAGACCTGAAAGATCCTCTAGTTCCAACCCCCCTGCCATGGGCAGGGACACTTCCCGCTAGACCTGGTTGCTGAAAGCCACATCCAACCTGGCCTTGAACACCTCCAGGGTTGGGGCCTCCACAACTTCCCTGGGCATCCTGTTCCAGTGTCTCACTACCCTCACAGTAAAGAATTTCTTCCTGAGATCTAATCTAAATCTACCCTCTTCCAGTTTGAAGCCATTACCCCTCCTCCTATCACTACATGCCCTTGTAAAAAGTCCCTCTTTGTTGGATTGTCCAACAAAGACCTGTCTAGTACAAAAAAGGAAAGAAAAGGATGAGGTGTGAAAATCAAAACTCAAATTAAATATATTCTGCTTCCAAAGCTTGATCTAAACTTTAATTTGGTAAGTATTCTTGGAGGTGCATGGTCCAAATGTTGTCCAGCATGAAGTTAGTTTAGGTGAGCTCCTGATAGATCACAGCCCAGGGTCATATTTCTATAGGTTGTTTCACCTCTAATAAACAGAAATGTGTACAACTTTGCTCAAAACTTGAATCATCATGATCTAAAAAACTTCTATAATGTAGTGTTTTTCTGTTAGCTATTGTATAGCTATGTCACATCCACCAGAATTGAGAAGTATTAGGCAGCAGATCATGAGTAAGAACATGTACAGTTATTTGTCTAATTTGGTGCAATTTCTAATCTTCAGAACTTCAGGAGATTCTGCTCAACTTCACACCAAGCAGAAATGACCATATGCCCAGACAGTCTTGACAAAGTCAGCTAAACAGTTTGTTCTGTTGTGAAAGTTAGTTCAGATCATTTATTTCGTGTCACATTGCTGATTTTAGCAAGATTTTACAATGGTAAGTCAATGTCTGTCGTCATCATTCAGTATGCCAAATCACTAGCGTCCACAAAAGTAATTTCATTTTAAAGTTCTTTAGAGATTAGCATTAAAAAAACCCTAAGGCTTAACCCATAATCCATACGTCAACATTTTGTCTGGAGGGAGGGAGAGTGAGCTTTCGCTCCATGTTCTCTATATTAGGAGAGGTGATCTGCCACCTAAGAAACATGTAGGTTTTTCAGCCTCCCAGATTTACATGTCCCAAGAGGAACGGGGCTCAAGACACACCGATTTTGGCACCACAGGCATAGAAGCTCAAAACCTGGCAGCTCCTATAGTTGCCAGACTGTTTCAGAATCACTAGATTTGATTTATTCACAGATTTCAAAGCCAAAAGAAACAAAGCAACCTCTTCTTATGCAGAATCAAGGCCACAGACTTTTATGAAGCTGTTATTGTGCCAAACTGAATACTCTTTATTGAACTGACACTTTAAAAAAAAAGAAGAAATCTAATTTTGAGCCCCAGAGGTGATGTTTATATTCTGTTGGGACCCAAACTAGGGTTTTCTTTTACCTTTTCATTTATATGCTTGTAGAACTAGCTGGAATAGTATCCCTCTGCTAAACTTTGTACAAACACGTAGCAAGCATAGCCTGGTGTCAAGGAACTGATTGTTTAATGCACAAGACAAGGAAGGGCAGGGATGGGGGGGAAATGAAGACAAACAAGCTTACAGATGGAAAGACTAAAACACAAAGAGACAGGTAGCCACATTGCAGCGTCTTCCACCCCTACCATAAGAACTGCGCAAACATGTACTAACCCCATAAAAATCCTGCTCCAAACAACTTGTCCCAGACCACTCAGGAAATTAGTGACAGAGCGCAGGACGTGCGAGTGCATGGGAAGAAAACTATCACCAAGACCAGGGCTTTGAAAGTAACTGCATAAATATCACAAAAGCCCTTCTCTGTCCCTAAGTGTTCACACCCTGAAAAGGCAATTAACTTGAGAGCAAGGCAGGTATTCATAGCACCTCTTGATAACGTTTGGCATTGCTGGGTTTGGACTCCCTTTTCAGCTATGTGCAGAAATCACATATCAAAATCAGATACAAGTAAACTGTAGCTATGTAAAACAGGTAGCAGAAAATTACTGACATATACACGCACCCTCCACACTGTTTTCCCTCTACAATGTTTTCATTTGTCTGGTAAAACAACTGAGCAGTAGCCAAACTTAGAAGTCTGAGATCATTTATTACTTAAAAAAAAAAAAATAATCACAGTGATGGTGAATGCAACTTCCATTAATTTCAGACTTCAAGCAAATTGTCCTCCTGTTTATGCTGCCATATACTACATGAGACGAGGAAAAGTCTAGGGAAATCCTTACTTTTCTGGGGAGCACGCCAGTAGTGCATACAGTACCTCCTGTCCATATGTTTTGTGACTGGAGTACAACTATTACTGGTAAAAATACACCAGGGAATTCCAAAGTGCGAAGAGGTCTCTTACATATTTTCCAGATTAGCAGAACTTTTCTGCTCAGCCATATTAGCATCCATCCGACAGTGCAAGCCAAGCAAGTAACTGTGGGTGGGATCCAGCTGGCAGGGCACAAGTACCTGTGCTCTGGCAACCAAAAAAGTAACTCTGAGAGCCATTAAATGCACCTCTTGCTCTCCACTGATGAGATAAAGAAATTAAGCTATTTATGTTAGCATGATGTATGCATTAAGAACTTAAAACTAGATTCACACACAAACCTCAGAGTCATAATGCTTCTGAGCGCTCCAAAAAAAAAGCAGTTATCTCACTGGGGAAGCCACACTAGCTTCCCACACTCTCCTCAAAACTATATGGAGTTTAGCTTGGAGGCTCTTAAGCGTGGTTCATTTAGTGTAACCCATGTCCTGTGTACCATCTAGCTGTAGGACTAGACAGCTTTTGCTCCTTCTCAGTTTGTCCTATATACAGAAAGTGAGGGAACAGGTTTGAGTTTACCTTTCTTCTTCTCACCCCTTAAGACAGATATTATGAACGTTTCAATCAGAAGCTGCTTCTGCTGAGAACTGTTAGATGTTTCCTTGGAAAACTAATGAGATTTTACAAATGTATTTGTGATGCTATTCATTTCACTTGATGGTTGTATACGACTTATTGGAAACAAGTTAACAGTCTCACTCTGGAGCTGAAGAACTAGTGTCCACACTAAAGAACAGACCAAATTTCAAATAGGAAGAACAATACAAGAAAAGAAAAAAATATTAAAAAAAAAAAAACACTGAGCAGAAGAACAAACTGGCATTACTCGTGTTTGTAGCACTATAATTTCACACGGAGCAACAGGTGACAATTTGTGCTGCAGGAATTAGGCCAGTACTATGAATAAATTAAGAATTCTTGTCTCCCTGCTGCGTCACACCCCTCCACCTTTACAGAGATCCTGTTAAATTAAGGCTAGTGGATCAGAGGGAGCAAACTCATAAAAAGGTTGTCATCACATCATAGGCTTTTCTTCAGGGCTTAAAGTTGGTATTGCATGAGGTCACGTATGAATAAAAACGAACTACCTAAAAGTCTTGCCAGCTGCCTCTCCCCTCCCCCCAGTTATTTCAGACAAAGTAATTTCCTTTTAATTACACAGCTAAGTACCTGTAGAAATACAGCTTATTCTCCATGTAAATGCATATCCAAAGTTTGGTTCCAATTAGATTATAGGACAAAAATTAGGCTGTAGGATTTGCCACTGATGGGTCACAAACTTCAAGTCTAATGGTGAAATTTTTGGGTTTGTGGTTTGTTGGGTTTGGGGGGGGGGGGGGGGGGTTTTTTGTTTGGGGTTTTTTTTGGTTTTGGGGGTGTGTGTGGGTTTTTGTTTTGTTTTGTTTTGTTTTTTTTACAGACATAGGCTTAGGTGGGAACTCAAACAACTCCGTCAAGTTGTTGCATGAATGTTTTGTGATACAGCCTGTTGCAGCCAGTGGGAAAGGAGCTGTTTGCTTTGGCATGATTGCAAGATGACTGGCACAATGGACGAGCAAGGCTGTTGGCAGTTTGTATTAGTAAGTAAAGACGCAACCTGAATTAATACCATTATATCTAACTAGAGGTCAGTGCAGATTACAGTATGAGCCAATACACTTTAGAATCAATTTAAATACTTGTGAACTCCCATTTAATGCAGGGAAGTATTACATGCCTCCATAGAGAGACAGACAGAGATTAAACAATTAATTCAGAGCAAACTTGAGATAGAATTAGGGTCAAATCTCCCAAGTTTTTAAGGTATCAGACAAGAGACAAGATCATCTGGCAGTGCATTTGAGGCTAAGCCTGCTCTTGGGGATGCCATCTGACTGGGTGGCTGGCTGTCTGGCTGCTCCAGAAAGCAGCAGTCCTACGTCTCCTTTGCATCACCACCGGTGCTTATCTGGTCTCACAGGGAGCTGGCCCAGGCACGGTGAGTCAGTGTTCGCCTGCGCTGGCCTGTGGGAAGTAATGGCCAGGTATGAGAAATGGGACTGCCCCGTTCAGCAGCAGGTAGCCATTACGGCAGCTTAAACGTAGTGCAAGAATTTACCCAAAGTAAAATGGCAGCTCCCTATCTCACAGGTATGTTGTAAAGAGGAACACAAAGACTAAGTACTCTTGAGTCTGCAGTGAAGGCAGACTTCCTCTAACGATTCAAAAAGATCCTTTCCCCTTCAACAAAGCTGAAGGAAATGGCAAAGGGATTCAACTATTTACATTTTGGATTCAAATAATTGTCATCCAGAGTCTTTTGTAAATCCATATACCAAGCAGAAGACCTAGAAGTATCTCTTTGGGGCTGCCAGAATACTCGCTGGTTTTCCAGAGCATTTCAACCTGCAGAGATACTCACACAGCAAGGGGGAGACAGCATTTGGGGGTACATAACACAGCTTTCAACAAAATAATCAGCCAGCTTCTTCCTGAGCAGGTTGGCTTACGGGCTGAATCTCAGCTACACAAGGAAAGGACTCCTACTGTTAGAGAAATTAAGCAGTATACGCCTCCTATAAAATACCTTGAAAAGGATGTCTGGTTACATCCAAACCTAAAGCTTTTCCTCTCCACCATGAGGACACCAAAACAGAGCCCAAAAGGTCACTTGCAAGCTACAAAACTTCATTTCAGTTTTCTGAAGTTTTCAGTGGTTCAAGACCCTGATTCAGCTTCACCACGGCTCCTTGGTGGGAAAGTGCTCCAGTGCTTCCACTTGTTGCGCTATACAATAGGCGCTTTGAGTAAATTCTGGAGGGTGGGACAGGAAGGTCAGCAGAAATTGATATGACCGTGTTTGCTCATAAACCGAAATTACGGAGATTACTAACACTAGAGGAGACTATGAAGAACTACTTGAAAGCCTAATGAATTGAACAGCATAAGAGTAAGTTTGCTGTAGATAAGAACATGAAGAGGTGCTTTCAGAGGAACAATTTAAAATTACTCATACATGTTGATTTCTAAACTAGTGGTAGATTCTTAGAAAAAGTTTAAGCGTGATCCTCAACAGTTTAATAAGGATGTTTGCTTAATGTGCAAAAATGCTAATAAGATACTGGCCTGTACTGAGAAGCAGATGAAAATATGATTAAATATTACAAAGCCAGTACATATATATGTTTTCCATGAGTATATGACCACACCTTTACTCCAGAATTCAGTTTCTGAAAAAAAACCCTATCTACTCCTGAAAATACAGAGTTGAAGGAAATTAACTGAAAAGAACTCAAGAAAGAGGTTAAGAGATGAGAGGAGAAGACTTCCATAGAATAAGCAGTCAAAAATACAGAAGGTCAAATTAGACTAAACTTTTTGTGGTAGCAGCAGAGTATGGGAACATCAGGAAAAGGATGCTGGTGAAATAGCTCCTTTTCTCCTCCCCAGTCATGTTCCATTTCCCATTGTGGGATCTGTGAGGTAACTTAGGATCCCATGCAGGATTTCATAGAAGAAGGGATGGAAGAACCTATAGTTCCAGACAGAGCTGTGTTTATTCTTTTACAAATTTTCTTGCAAGCACACAGCATAGTTTGGGGTGCAGGCGTTTGCCATACTGCAGCTATCACTAGCATAAAGCTCAGCTCTTCAGACAGGACATCCTTTAGAGACCACCAGATTAGGTTGACTAACTGGCTGATCTGTCCAAAAAGCCACTCTTTTGGCTTTTACAGCAACATGATTTATTTTTCTGCATGGTATGTGCCCTTGGTGTTTCTTCCACCTATTTTGTCCCTGCAGGGACTTATGTCAAAGTTTACAGTAGCATAAACACGTGTATTTTCTCAAGAAGCTTGAGTTTATCTGTTGTGGAAAATAGAGAGGAAAGGCATCCAACTTCAGAGATAGTGAATTTCAAAGTTTTTTCTTCACTGGGATACCCTTCATAGAAGTGTCTCAGAGACAGTCCACCAAACACAAATATTCCTGGGCCACAGGCTGAAAATCACTGTGGTAAAGAGTTAAAAGGAAGTTGAATAACTTAAAGAAGAGTGCAATTGAACCCAATTAGCCATTGCCACAATAAGGGGGGGGGCAGGGAAGAGAGACAGCACGACATTTTAAACCAAACATTTAACTGCTCAGTGAGCCTTCTATTGCAACATATAATTAGCCTGCTGAACACATTCCCACAGGATATTGTTGTACTGTATAGTTTAGCGAATACAACTGTAGGTATTCCTCGTTTTTAATGTACCCAAGGTAAACACTATTTTATGGCTTCTAGAATGACAATAACCAGCTTGTACTTGTGTTGTAAATGTCATTGTGTATCTCCCACCCAACACAGACACTGTGCAACTGGTTTCAGTGTGTGAGTTCTGCACTGGAGCATTTCACATTAACCACTGTCAAACACATGGTTTTGGGCTAGGGAAAGCGTTGCCAGTGTGGCAACTTGCACCTCCCCAAGTTCTAGTGGGTACAAATGATCCCCTCCATCCTTCCCTCCCTTCGTCACTTACTCAGGAGGGTGCCTATTGCCATTTCATAGTAAAGCCAGTCAAAAATTATTCCCAAGCTGTTCAGATTTTGAACCGGTCTCCTTAAAAAAAAAAAGAAATGTATATCAATGAAGATGTGTTATTAGCTGAGTGGTAATAACAGGCGGGAAGAGAACAAGAACTGTTTCTTTCTTGTCTTTCATTTCAATGTTTCTATTTTTAAACAGACTGGCCAGCTCTGCTAGTCATTTTTAGCCGTAAAGGGAGTTGGTTCAAGGTCTGTCAGCATGATAGGTCTTGCCTCCACAGAGGTCTTGCCTCCGTTTAGACTGGAGATATTACCTTTCAAGTACTCTTAACGTAAAATGAATATTTTAAAGTTCAGAAATATATGTGGTCTTTAAACTCTATTTTTCTGATTTCTAATAGCTGCCTTGTTAGCAGGGAAGATCGTTATGCAGTGTTCCGCACCCTATTGCACGCTCCCGGTCCCCAACGCACAAAGCCAGGGGCCAGTCCAACTGCTGCCTGCAGGAAGAGGAGGATTTCAATTCATATAGTGCCTCAATAAAACCAAACCAAACAAACAACTACAAAAAAACCCCACACCCCACACATGCACACACACAACTACAGCAGCTTATGTCACAAGAGAAAAAAGACAGACAAGGCCAGCTTAATATTGATTGATATAAAATTGTGAGAGGTTCACCATTATTTGCGCTCTCAGTAAGGGCAATCACCAACACTTAGCAAGTGCCGTGCCTTTCTCCACACATCCCAAACCACCGTAGGGTACAATATCGTGCAATTCAAAAAGTACACGGGTTCTGCACCTCCTCCAGAAGCACTGGGCACTAGCTATGGCCAAAAGGAGGGTATTGGACTGCAGAATTAGTGCTAGGTAGAAAATTACTCCAACATTTCAGCCCTTCCAAAGTATTTTAAAAAAAAACAGCAAAAGATACTTGAAAGAAAAAAAAAAACCAAACTCACCATTCTGGAAACTAAGAGTTTTCTCCTAGATCCAAATTATGTTGTTGCTCAAGACATCAGCACTGTTGAAGGAGCACTTATTCTTGCTCCAGCTTTGAAAAACTCCAGCATGCTCAGGGTTCGGGTAGGTGCTGGGAGCACACCTGGTGAGCCTCCCTCTTAGGGGTGCTGAGCAATGCCTGCTGGAATGTGCAGTCTAGCAGGTACTTGCTCAAACCGGCAGGAGGGAGCAATGGAACTACATTACCCATGATTGTCTTCAGCTGGTTTATGATTACACCTGAAACCAGGAGAGGTGGTGTGGGAGTTTCACCTTAGGGAGGAGAGATAGGCACGCTCAGGAAAGAAGAAGGAAGCATGTGCTTCTTGTGTGCTGCTGGAAGAGAGTTAGGGTTTTCTACTTGCATACGCCATGTTGTAAATATATTGAACGTGCTGGGAGGGGGACAAAGGATGGCCGCCTGATAAAGGTTAAGGTTAGAAATAATTAGATTTACAAGCAATGAATACAGCAACCAGAATCGCATGAACCTGTATGACCGGTTTGGGTATCTCTGTGCATGTGAGAGGATCAGACAACTGGGTATGAGGAAGCAAGTGAAGGAGGGGTGAAATGGCCTGAAAAGACATCTACAGAGGAGGGAAAGCAGAGGCGTTTGGGAAGGTGGGGGGGAAAGAGTTCCTTTTTGGCTCCATGAGCTTGAGGTAACAGCAAGTTTTCCCAGACGTTGTATTGCAGGTGTTTTTCTCAGTGATTTCAGCATTTTGTAGAATAAAGTTGATAAAGATTAGAGGAACAAAGATTATAGCTGCAGACAGATAAGATAAATGATCTTTGCGCCAGGAATGTCACAGGGAGTTGGAGAAGAGATGATTTTTCTGTCCTGTTGTTATTTGCTACCTGTGTTTTTGTAGCACTTAGGACTCACAGCTGAAACTCCCCTTTGATGAAAAAAGGCTGCGCAGGCTTTTTAAGCCTGCTTCTAAAAAGCTGAAGTATAAATCAAATAGGATTAAAAAAATGGAGAAAGGCAGAATCCGGCTTGTTTGGGGGGGAGATAGTGTCAATATTGGTGGGCAATTTCCACCAAATAAGCTACTTGCTAAAATAAGTGGTTTTGTTTGTCCAGGGCTAGTAGCAAAGTGGGGTGAAACTCTGCAAAGAGTTTCATCTGGAAAAAAATGAAATTGAAATGGTGCCAATGCTATTTCAACATTTCAATGATCAATTTATTGCAGCACCATTTAGTTCCTTCAGATAACTCAACGCTTTACCTCCCCACCCCCATAATCCGGAAAACAGCCATTCCCACCTGACCATATGGGATTTTGGGGTGGAAATCTCTTCTAGTTTGTATAATAAAGTTAAGATGTTGATGGTGACAAAGACAAAAAAAGAGATGCTCCATCTCCAAACACTTTAACTAACTAGATATATTGTTGAGAAAGCTCTATCCTGCTGTCAGAAGCAGGAGTTTAGAGCAACACAGCAGGGTTATTCACTTTGTACTAAAACTACCTGAAGTAATGAAGTAATTTCTACTCCTGCTTCCTCTCTAAAGGTGTAGTTTAGAAATTCAAGATCTGGAAATAGAATATGTAGGGCAGATAAAGCCCTGTCAGGCACCAGGAGGAGAAGGGAAACATTTCCAGAGACACTCAGTGGCTTACTCAGAGCTATTAAGAAAGCAAGTATTTAATTTTCTGGGGTTTTTGAGGTAGGTACTGTCTATCATGTGTCTCTAATACCAATAACAATGACAGCCCAAACCAAATGAAACTCACTGTTATACTAATACAATTTAATAATAAATGAAGATCTCAGTATCTTAAACTCTAAATTTCAATCCCTTTCCTGTCATCTCAGAATACTCCTTAAAATTAGCATTTAGACAAGATACTTTTCCACAGACTTCATTTTTCTGAATGGACCATTAGCTCATAACCGGAATGTTGGTTTCCAGTAGAAGTATATTTCAGAGTCAGGTGTTTTTGACAATCCATTCTTTTGATTCAAATAATAATATTAAAAATATTAGTGGTATTTTACGTTAAACAGAAAGACTCTGGAGCACCTCTCCTATGAGGAGAGTCTGAGAGAGCTGAGGTTGTTCAGCCTGGAGAAGAGAAATCTCCAGGGAGACCTTATAGCAGCCTTTCAGTACTTAAAGGGGGCCTACAGGAGAAGTGAGGACAAATATTTAGAAGGGCCTGTTGCAATAGGACAAGGGGTAATGGCTTTAAAATAAAAGAGGGAAGATTAGACCAGATAGAAGGAAGAAATTTTTTACAATGAGGGTGGTGAGACACTGGCACAGGTTGCCCAGAGAGGTGATAGATGCGCCATCCCTGGAAACATTCAAGGTCAGGTTGGATGAGACTCCAAGCAACCTGATCTAGCTGGAGATGTCCCTGCTCATTGCAGGGGAGGTTAGAGTAGATGACCTTTAGAGGTCCCTTCCAACCAAAACTATTCTATGTTTCTATGACTCTGTGATTAGACTGATGATTTTTAACATCCCTTTTTATAGGGACAAATCAAAACTCAATCAATCTAATATGCTTCTCAACTGTTTCTCAGCTAGAAAATCACTACAGAGGATATTTGTACCCATAGCTTTGTGGGACCCTGCTGACCCACATAAAGCATCTACAGGATTTCACTTCACCTCTGGGCTTCAGAAAAGGGCTTGAGTATTAACATAGTCTATCTGGGTTTTCTGTACAAGAGTGACAAATTATTAGTTCCCAAATTTTTATTTAACTCTGGAACTTCTGTCTTGTTGCGTAATGGAGTTTACCTTGAAGGCATCTCAAGTAGGTGTTTAAAAGACAGCACTGCATACCCTTCTACCTCTCCAAAAACAGAACTGACCAGTCAACTTCTGTTTCCAGACTCTGCTGAAACCCATACTCTGCAACAACTTTTCTTGGAACATCATTTGATGAGACACTGTGGTTTTCTGCAGTTTGACTCATTTTCAAGGCAAAGTCTTCCAGAAAGCAGACTTAGACTGTTAGGTCTTAGGAATGCTAAGTATTACGTGGACAGTTAATGAGCAACTTCATGTATTTAATTAACTGCACTGTTTGTGTACAGGGGAAATCCACATGCTGTACACGCAGACAAAAGCAATAGCAGATGCTTGCAGGCTCATTTGGCAATATATTTTTCACATTTTTTGTTTGCTAAGCTCAATCCATTTCTCAGATATGTTTCTGTCGTTGAAATCAATGGAATTTGGGAAGGAATATTTTGGGACAGAAGTGGGACCTATGAGGTTAATTTTGAGATGGAAAGTTTGGAAGCTGAGAACGCATGTATGTAGGAAGCCCCAGGTGAAAGCTGGAGGTGATGGGTCGGTCCATGTGAGCGCAGTGACTAGTGTAGCGAGAGCGGGAGAGCTGGGCTGCAGCAGCTAGGGCTGCCAGCTCCAGGGCACAAGCAACATCATGGGACACTTACCTCACTTTGGAAGTGGGTGAATGCCACCAAGCCACATCCCTTGGCTTTTGCAACCTTACTGGTAGTGGTGGCAGGATCCTGGAAAGCTTGGGAGTGTAAACAGTCACAGTCTGACTTGATGTAATGTAACATATATGGGAAGTGGCAGCCAAATCTTCACTTTTCATTTGATTACAGTATCTGCTTTCCACTTCACTGTTGGTTTCTTTTCCCTTTGTGTTTGTTTGTTTAAATAACTACATATTTTGATCGCTAAACCTAGCAATGATTGGAAAGTTAAAGGACTTACTTCGGTTCTATCTGTAAATGTATTTTATTTGCCTGCAACACGTTGAGTAGTTGGGGCAGAAAGTAGCATATCTTTTTGAACCTGATCTCAGTTTTGCTGCGGTTCTTATCAGAAGAATGATAAACACCAAGGCTTCAGTGTACATTACATATTGTTCTCATCCCGTTTGTTTTGCTCGTTCCTAGAGCTCATGAGAAAACAAATATGAACCCCCTGCCTGTCAAACCGTTAGAAGAGGGGCACCATAAACCCTAGGCTGCGTGACAGTTACCTGTACAATGATTTCCAATGAAAATTAGCTGTGGCCAAGACACCATGATTTATGCATGTATGTGTGAGAGGAAACAAAGAAGCCACTCAGACATGATCAAATATATTTTTATTTTTTTTCTCTCTCCCCTCCCCAGCAGAGGAAGAAAAACTTCCATGGCAGACAATATTTTGGCCAAATATGTTTACACGTGAGGTAGCAGCTTAGGTATACCTCCCAATGAAATTAGATTTAATAACTAAGAGAGGTGTGGTGGTGAAAATTGGTTTCCTGCCAGGTCTATGCTAGAAAATGTTTAATAGTATAGTTATGCTGGCAAAAGTGGTTTTGGCTGGGTTTACTGATTCCAGAACCCTGAGTACAATCTATACCAGCAAAAGCACTTCTTCTGCCAGTTCTGTGTCCACATTAGGGCTGTTGCCAGTATCAAACATTGCCAAAAATCACATTCCTAAGGGACATTACTTATACTAACAAAAGTTTCTAATACAAAGCAGGCTTTACAAACACCAATGAATACTCCACCCAGGCAGGCAAAACCACCTTTCTTGATAAATAGTGAACCAAAGCAATCAGAAAGTTTTACCTGGTTTCTGAAGGGCAGGATACAGTTCTGGGCAATGTTAAACATCAGAAAAACAGCTCTCAAAGCATGTTGTATCCTCAGTGGACTACCTTTTAGACTTCAGTCAAGGTGAAGGCTTGGTTTGGAAAAAAATCTGTGGCATCACATTTTATTGAACACATAGAACTTGTGGCAACAGTACCAGAGTATGGGAAACTACAACAAAAATATGTACCCAAACTGCTGAAGGCAATAGACCAAACTGAAACAACGCTGTGGAGCGTGGAAGTTAGTAAGGAAAATGTTATATTGAGCAGCAGAAGCTATATCTGTGTTTACTCTATCTGCTTGCACTCTGAAAAAATATAAATAATTGGAATCAGTTCTCAATGGTGAGCTGGACTAAGAACTGAAATTTGTTTTAAAAAAAAGGGGGGGGGGGGGAAAAAACCCCCAAAAA
>VYXH01008048.1:571078-613942 GCA_013397275.1 Burhinus bistriatus
GAAATAACACCCAGAAAGTCCTAGTGAAAGCATAGTTGTTCTGATTTGCATATAACAACAACTCAAGGAAAATTGTTGGTTTCCCCTAGTGTTTATGTAGAAGGAATGACTATACCATGCCCTTATCCTGATTGAACATTAAATTATTTTTAAAAGAGATTTTTTTTTTCTAATGAAGAGAAAACTTTAAAGAGGATCATCCAAACAAAACATTAATATAAATAGGTAACTGGCAAATTGGACTGAAGAATATCAGGGCAGGAACTTTCCTGAGTGGTCAGTATATGGTTGCCAAAAGGGACTTGGAGGAAGAGCTCTGAAAACAGTAGAGAAAAATCTCTTTCTCTCTTGAAATAGCAAGTGGGTTGGAACTTGTGCCCTAGGGAAGGACCCACAAGATGTTTTTTGTACCATGAAAATATTTGCATTTCCTCTCTGTAACTAAAGCTGTTTAGCTTGGTTAGTTGCTAGATTACTTTATGCAAAGTGTGCTCATTAAACAAACAATTTCTTTTGGTGTTTACACCGTTTTCACTCTGTTGCTGGTAAACCTCTCGCTCCCACAGCAGAATCTGCTGCGCTCTGCAGGGAAGGCTCATTTACTCCATTCCCACAGAGAAAAGGCACCAGGTGACCTCGAAAGAAGGAAAATAGATTTGACTTTAGTACACAAGCCTACCACCTCGGTCAATAAGAGACAGGCAAAGACCCCTGTGGCCAAAGCAGTGTTTTGCAGAGACCCATCCTGGAGAAGTGCTTGCAGTGACGCCTCCAGATCCGAGGCAGAAGCAGCAGTAGACGACAGGGCCACACACCACTTACTCCTGTAGCATTAGACTGGGCAAAAGGATAACATCTCTCAGTTTAGGAAAACCTTATTTTTGCCCCAGTTCCTCATTAAATCCTGCGGACTCATTAAGATGGATGGCTTCACTTACATTGCATGGCACCAGGGAAAATGTTCCATGTGACAGTAAAAAAACACGCAGGTGGGAGTGACAAGGCAAAAGAGCGGGGTCCAGGCCAAAAAGTTCATGCCTTAAAGAGTAATGAGCAGGGGGGCAAGAAAAATACTGTTCCATCTCAGATTTTCTTATATTATGTTTCCAGAAATGATTAGCACACTGTACTCAGCCACACTTGGGTAGAAAATAACTGATTACTAGAGATGAAGTGAATAAGATTTTTTTATTGTTGTTTTTAGCCAGATTTCCTCAGGCAACAAGGTCTATACAATCATGCTGTGTTTGTGTATGACTCCGACTGATCCTACTCACCACTAGTTTGTGAATCCATTAGTCAGTTCAGCTCAATGCAGAGACAGAAATCTCAGATTTGGTAGAATGCTGCAAGTTTCATGAAAAGGCTCATCCAAGGAAAAGAGAAAGCTGAGAATCTCTGTGGAGGAAAGGTTACTATGTTATTAGACCTCAGAGAATCGGACAGAAAACAAATTAAAGAGGGACTGTTATGAAAGCACAAAATCTAGAGAAGGTTTCCTTTTTTAAGAGTTAAAAATCCAGTTCAAATCACAAATTCATGAGAAAGTCAGCTCCAGAAGCTCCTGTTGCTTATAGGAATACATTTTTATTTTTATTTTTATTTTTTTTATTTTTTATTATTATTTTTATTTTTTTGTTTTTATTTTTGTTACTCAATGTCCATACAGGGGGAAAAAAAAAAAAGATATTTTTGTGCATTTATACAACATAGACATAAAGAATCAGAACCTAATCTCATTGTAGATCCCAAGCAGCTCTGCTGAATTAAGTAGTAGGTGGCTAGCTTTGACCATATAGGTTGTCAACATGGACCAGTTTTTCAGCAACAAGTATGTTAAGAACTCGAAAATCTGGCCACGGGTGCCTCACTGGGAGTCAGGAGACGCCAGATGCTTTTGAAAGTCAAGCCTTTGCTTAGGTGCCTGTATGGAAAGCAGGTGCTTCTGAAAATCAGATTTGAGCTACCAGGGTAAGACCTGAAAAATGTATTCTAGCACCATTACAAACTTAAAACTGATTGTCTTCATGTTAGATAGGGGTTGGACACTGGCATAAATAATAGGAGTTTCATGTTCTTTATGCCATTTAAAGCTGAAAGTAAGTATTTACTAGCTGCAGTTTCTTCCTTTTACTTCAGATTGACAAAAATGCAATTTTGGAAAGGCTCAAACACATTAAATTTTTTGTATTATACCTTCTTAGCAACTTGAATATTTATTTGCTAAATATCTATCAATTACAGCATAATTATAACTTTTTACCTATAAACCAACTATTCATCCCTTTACCACAGATTGTATCTCCACTAATATAGGATCTAATAAGCCTTGAAAACCTGGGGCCACAAATTCAGTGTTTTCTTCATTGTAAAGTGAGGGTTGGTTGGGTTTTTTTCCTCCAGTTGAGAACATTTCCTCAGTTTAGTAGAAAACATTTCTCCTGTTTTAAGTTTAATAATGCTTTAGCCTGTATTTCATGGTAAACCCAAATGTAACTTATTTGCTGAGCTGTGGTCTAAAAAGCAGCTAAATACCAAATCTGCAGTGAAGCTGTGAATGGAGCTAAAGGCTGACTTTGACTCCCTTCTCGCAGTCACCTGGCATCCTTAATCACAGCATATTGTTGCTCCCTGTGACATTTCCTTAAAATGTGGTCTATTACAGCAAGCCGCATGACTGCATAGTTCTGCAATAACTGAAGCAATAGTCTAAGCCCACTACATGTTTGACCTGTCATACATGGTACCTCATGTCTAATACCTTACGTATTCGTTAGTCATATCTACTGCGCAGTATATCAGATAAAGAAGTGTAAAGATTTTCTTTCAAATGTTGCATACAGCTAGAAATTGGAGTCAGGGTTTGGATAATGTCTGTAGCTTGAAAAATATTTTATCCATGAAAGTATCATAGAATTGTACAAGAGACCTGGATTGATCAGGTTTTCTACATCAATTACTTACACATAATTCTTGTAGATTAAAAATGTACAGGTTTTGGTTGCATTTTTCATCTATTTTCCTTAGATAATTTCATCATATTTATTTTTATAGCAATTCTAATCAGTTAAGTTCTACTATGCCTTTGTCACGGATTTGACATACAGAACTGCGGATCCGAGCTCTCACTTTCTGTGTACTCATTACCTGAAAAAAGGCATTCTGTTTCTCACCGTCAGGTACATCAAGCAAGGGAAAAATAACAATGCAAAGAAAAAAACCCACACCACCGGTAAAGAAACTATTCAGCTATGTAATCACTCAGGTGTTCAATTAGGTTTCTGAGTCAGGAAAACATCAGTTAATCTTGTTGCTGTTGATGTAATTCAGATGCATATTTAACTGTGTATTTTGGTGTTTTGCTCTTTAGGAACGGTATTATCATACTTACATTGCATATGTATATGTTTTTTTCTGAGCTGGAATCTAAGCTCTGTGTATCTCTCAGCTCCACAAGCAACCGATACTAACAAGACACGGTCACCATCCTGCTAATACCATCTCACCTTTTAATAACTGAAATGTAGTTTTCCAAAACCTCTACAAACACCCACCTGATCTGCAAAACACTGTTTCTGAAATCTTTTTCCTATAACAAGAAATTTCTGGCGCACTATGAGCACATCGCACTTCCTCGGAATGCAGACTGACCCCACTCCTTTCAGAAAAGGCCTGGCATTATCGTCCTTGCAAGGGAAAAACAGGAGCTGGCTGTAATTCCCAAGTGACCTCACATGGCTAAGCTGAAGCACACGTAATGGCCCTGAGACCTTCCTAGACAGTCTTTAACATTGCCCATCAAAAGGGAAAATCATTTCTGGCTGCCTTAGGAGCGATAGGGCTGGAACCAAAGAGCATTTCAGCTGAAAAGCCACTCCCAGACGTGGCCAGCTCCGGGAATAGCTGCTGTCACCTCCGGGCCCATGGTATTTAAAAGAGATCCTCTTATTCGGTAATACCACCAATTGCCTCCGATTACCATAATGACGGCAATTAATGCCTACGCTACCAGAGCAGTGTGTGCTTGTACAGCAGCCCTCCACCCACTGCTGGCGCCCCCGGCCATTCCCCACAGCGTACAAGGCAGCGGCAACTGAGCGCTCCCTGCATGTCCCGACATTTTCTGCATTAAGGCTGCTAATATGGGAATAATGGTAATGCAAGGCGACAATATTCTGACATCATCTTCTGTTAATGTCATGTTTCTCTTTGTTTTAAGTTTTCTCTTTCAAGGCTTTCAAAGGTTCCGACTAAAAATGCTTTGCCAGCTTAGAGAAAACCTGCAAGGTGTAATAAATAGTATGATTTAAGTACAGCATATGCTGAGAATGCAGTTATAAAAAAGAAATAATGCCAGATCTTCAGCTGCTATTAATCAGAAAAACTCTGCTGAAGCGAAGGGTGTAATTCCAGTTTACATCTTCTGAGGATCTCATTCCTACGTTTACCACCAAAGCTGCTAAACGTGGAACATTGTTTCAGCACACTAGGTCCCTGTTAACTGAAAGCTGTGGAAATAGAAGCATACTTGGTTTCGAGGCTTTTATGGGACCTGTTCTGGAAGGCAGGTTCCTGCAACGCACTGAATATTTTCAGTGCTGACTGGCTCAAGGGAGTGCTCACCCAGAAATCTTGCGAGGTTTGTTCCTGTTGCCTTCATTTTGAATGTAATGATTTATCTTTGTTGACACCTACAGGAGCAGGATAAGATCAAATAACAAACTGCTTTAAACTTCATTAAATGACATGGGTGGTTTCAGGAAATATTTTCCAGCAAAATATTACAACCGTCGCTTAACCTGGCATCTTCCAGTGTCGTACACAATTCTCTTTGGCTTTTAAAACAAATGCAGTGAGGAAACTGTGATTATTCAGGGGTGATGAAATTGCAGTTCTGCGCCAAAGCTGATTGTGGTGTTAACAGCTGCGACTTCGCTGACTTCAGACAACTTTGAGTTTAGACCAGCAGTGACACTGCCCTGTGGGTGGAAGTTCAAGTAGGAACTGCAGATGAAGAAGGCTGAAATGCCATCTCCAAATGTAAGAAAAAAACCCAGCTGCCTTTCACTAAACACAAACAAAAAAGTTAATCGGTTTATGAAGTAAGATGGTTTCGAATAACAGTTTGAATCGCAGAGGATACATGAGGATTGCCTTTGCATGCCTTTCTTGCTGAAGGCCAAGTTCAAAAACATACATGAATTGGACAGTGATACTGGCATGCTTCAGTAAAACTTCTAGACTATAGTAATGCAAATGCAGAAACACATAAGAAGCACTCATAAATACTTGCCCATATAAAAACCTACATCTTTGCTTTTGTATTATTAGCTACTCTTTTCACTGGCTTAATTTACTGGCATTTTGGACTTCATCACTATATAAAGAAATACTTTTGGAATAGTGGCTCATTATATCACTTTATTAATAGTGGACAGACTTAGTCATAGTAAAATACTATTCATTAAAACATTAATCTTTTAAATATGAGGGAAAAGAACAACTTACAAATCTGAAAAAAATCCAGAGAGTGATCTTCCCAATGAGCATCTTGAAATGAATTCTTCAGCAACATCTGCAAGCTGTAAGTCACCATTTTTTTCCCCTCATAAACATGTAAAATCATATACAAGTTCAGTCATGATTGTTAAATTGTGGATCAAAGCCACAGTTCGTTATAATGAAGGGAGTACTTAAATACGCCCACAAACAGCATTCATTATCAGTGCCACCAGGCCTGTTGTTGCTGCCTTCACTGCTTTTGAAAACAGACAGTATTGGTGTTTAGTTGAACAAATATACATATTCCTGATCTGAGTTTAACAATTCTGTGAGCTGACACTGTCTCACACCAGATATGACCTGTCAGGTCTCACACACTGAGAGGGAGGCTCATGCATGTGGCTGCCGTCTCCTGCTCCTCTGTAGCTTGGGCCACATCTCGCACGCTGGCCATGCAATGCCTTCACGCTGGTTCCTTCACTGCTGTTTATTTGCTGACCAAAGTATTCGAATGCCCGTGGAGCCTTCGTTACAGTGTAGGGAAGTGTGCTGGGTGATTGCTAAAGACGATGAGAAGACAAGTGGTAGCTAATAGTTGCCCCATGTAGAGGGACTTCTTCCAGGACTCATTCCTCTGGTTAAAACAGTGCTACTCCCATGCCAGCCCCTTCGACTCAGGTCTCAACCTCACATCCCCCATCACCCAGAATCTTCCTCATGCATTGAAGCAGATGAATCTTGAAAGGAAATATACTAATAAAGTTGGAAAATCAGTCAATCATTGCTGCAATTAGAGCCATTCATCCAAAGCATGTCTGCATGCATGTTGGTATTAAGGTTGACATCATTTTGAATTTCCAGATCTTATATAATTGGTGCCTCTTCTGTTCAAAGTTTGACTGAGTGCTGGACAATGGGAAATGTATTTATGAGCCAATGAAAAAGTCATAAAATACTTTGATGAATTTGAGTGTCTAGTTTTGTTTGTCAGCCACGCTTTCTTTGGAACTTTCTTCTTCCTTGGAATCTGAGGTACCTCCAAGAATTTCTAACTTCACATCTTTTTGTCCTCGAATATAACCCTTGGCAAATCATTCCTGCCAAAATGTCTGTGGCAGTTCAGAAATTACACCCTTCACAGATTTTTATCCTTGCTTCTCTGCCAAGGATTCTGTAGCTAGGGCTCTTCTAGGATAACATATCAGGTGAGTGCTCCTCATTGCATACATAATCTGAAACTATACCATGAAAAACCTCTTACTGCAGCCCCATTCTGCCATTTGAATTACGAAGTGCTAATCTTTGCTTGGTATCTTATTTCTAGATTTCAGTAATGCGAGTGGACAGAAATCAGATTTGCCTCCTTTTACTGCAACTTGTGTTGGAAAGAAGGTCTACCGTCTTTGGAATTTTTCCATATAACTAGTATGAAAGAGAGTGATTTTTAAAACTCACAATACTTTGCAATCAGTTCAAACAATCATTTTAAATTATGTCTTTGCATGTCTCCCGGTTTTCCTCTTGCAACACGTTCTAGTCAGTTCAGAAATTAAAACCAGTGCTCCTCCACACGTATGCTATCCTTTTGGTCAAATTCCTTATGATGTCATCATGACTCTTCTTTATTTGGCCTGAAAAGCAACATTTCCTTTGTGTCATTTAGATTAAATTTGATAGTTTGGTACAGGGATATCATATGCAATAGTAGTATTTTTACAGTGTGAAGCCATGCCAAATTCCAAGCATGGGCATTGTAATGAGCAAAGGGAGCCCTTGCCAACTCCATTTTGCTACATATGGCACTGAGCTTTCCATAGTATTGGAATCCTTGCAGAAGTTTCCATGACAGTTGTTGAGCCTCAAGACTGAATAAAATACTGTAACTTTACCATTACAACTACTTCTCCACATTGAGTAATCTTGTGGACTCTATATGAACCTTCTGTCATTATCCACGTATGCATGAATAAAGTCAGTTGCTTTTTCTTGCAAGTTTGCTGTTTCATCAACCATCATTGGATACTGTTTACAAGAAACCGTTGCGAAAATAGCCCTCAGACTTAACATTCATGATTTCTGTTATCTCATTTTGAGTAACTGGAATTGCGCATTTGTTTTGACCCTTTTCCAGTTGTTGTAAAGTACCAGGATCACATCTGCTTGCAAAAAAGCAGTTGAATCAAATTGCACTCAGCTTCTGAGAGGCAGGCATGTCTTCAGCTTATTCAGTACAGTGATCTTGTGGTGCAAATCTTTGTCTTGCAAGATGTTGAATACAACTTGGAATTTTGTTATCATTTGCCTTTTTCCTTCTTTCTCTTGTGAATACTGAAAACTTACCAAGTCACTGGCATTATTTGCCCTTGCTTGAAGAATAAGAGCTTTGATGCCTCAAACTTCTTTTCTGATTAGGGGATCCAGGCTATGTAAATGCTTCTTCTGAGTAGTTTAGCAGAAGTTATTCACAATTAAAAGCTGCATGACCACAGAAATGGAGTGCATCATCACAGACTTCAAAATAGAAACCTTGAAACCCTTCAAATTACAGTGAGCAGAGGAAGGGTTTCACTTCCCAGAGCTGCCCAGAAGGAAAGGCTTCAGTGGCCCCTGATGAAATGTTTCAACTGTTTTCCTGGGATCGAGCACTGTTGTTCTTGTTTCAGGTGCTGATAAGTATAGGCCATTACTACACCAAGAAAAAAGGTTCTCTTTTCGTTAGAAATAAAATTCCATTTTTTAATTAAAGTTTTTAAAATATATTTAATTTTATCTTTAGAAAAACATTAAACTTTATCATTATTTTGTTCAATCACTACTTATTACATTTCTTAAAATATATAGGACTCCTGACAAATGAAACCGTTTATTTGAATTTGGGTTTACTTGTTAATTGTTCTTGATAAAGTAATCTGAAATACAGCAGAGCGATGAAGGGAAATTTAGAAAGTTAGATTCACGCTTGTCCACAGAAGAATTAGCTTTTCCTGATTCTGAGATAACTAGTTGTAACCAGTTTGTTAAAGTAGAATTTTAGAGAAAGAAAAAAAGAAAAAGAAGGAGGGGAAAAAAAAGGTTAAAAAGATTTCTTGCAGACTTTTTTTTTTTTTCTAAAAAGGACTGGAAACTTCATAAAAAATACTTTTAAAATATTTCCAATAGCAAAAAGTAATTAAGCTGAGGTTTTGACAAAAAACTTTTGATCTCTTCTTCTGCTTAAGAATCATCCCAAAGTCACACATAGATTTTGCAAAAGTGATGCAGATTTTTTAATCATAGTCTAACCTCACCACAAGATCCACCTTTACCTCAGTGCCTCGTATGAAGTTCCCAAATGACATAGGCCAAACTTTCACCGAGTATTAGCCTTTCTGCAATTGCCACTTGCCCTCACTTTTTATTGTTCTTTTGAAAAGCAGGAAACCAGGAAAAGAGCTATGTCTGGTAAAAGAAAAAACCTTACTATTTATTTACTTTTGGAGATGTCCTGCCAAATGCTTCAGGTTCGTTTTCATGAGAAAGAGCAATATTACCAGAAGTGAAATATGTCTTTGTGGCTCTAAACATCAGCAAAACACTGATGAATCAGAGAGACAGAAGTATGCTGCCAAATCATAATTTCAACAGAGTATTTTTTGTTTCTTTAACCGAATACTTTGTCAGAGATAAACCACTATTTTACCAAATCAGAGCACTAAGAAAAAGATCTCCATTAAACAAAGAGAAATGAACTGTCCTTTCTTCATTCCATCACCAGGAACACAGTGACTCTAAAAAATAAAAAGCCAGGAGCCACATCTCAGGGTTTTTCGGTCTAAATAGAAAATCTGGTTACATCCATGAAGTATGAAAGGTATATTTTTCTCCCTGTCCCTTTCCTTCCCCTTCTGATTTCTTTTTAAATTATCCTTTACTCAGTCAGTGTTCACCATGAAGACCAGCAGAAGCCCACTTATAAAAGATCAGGAAAGTTTACGTTGTTCTATAAGTTCAGGAGTTAATAGAGGTTTAGGCTTTTATTTGGATGTTACTGCCATGTTTCTTAATAAAATAAATGGTCATTTTGGCATGCCTAATGACTTTCTGTATACCGTAACAACTTTCTTAATATTATGATTTTCTTTTTTATTGTTACTTTTTCTATAAAGAACTTATCCCAATTAGTCATTGAATTCACAGTGGTACTGATAATTTTCATTATTAATTTAACCTCTCGGGCATAAAAGTTTTTAGTTATATATTTAACTTGAAATGTTTGTATTTAATTGAAGTGTGCATTTCATGCTTTTCTGATGTCAGATATTTAAACAAAAAAAATTGTTTACAATCCAGTTTCTACAGTAACACGCATTATTTTAAAAAATGGACTCTTCTGTAACAGATGTCATATGGAAAGCTGAACAAAAAATGTGATGAAGTGATTTTTATCCACACCAACTTACTTTCAGATTATTTGAACCAAGAGATTATTGACTGTGATCTGTATGTAAACATTTAAAATCAGGGTTAACAGACATCTTGAAAACAAAAAATACTCTAACATCTTTTACAAACGTTTCCACTGACGAAACACCCATGAGTCATATTTTAAAAGCTTTGCAATAAAAAAGTTGCTATAACAGGGCTCTATTCCACACGCACACACAGAAACGGTTGGAAACTCACATTAGTTTGATAGTGGAATAATTCTATTCCAGAACATGTTCTTTTGCCAGCTTTTTTTTTTTCACCCTATGGAAACAGCAGATCTTTCCCCATGAAACACAAGGCTGGAAACACAGTGTACTCAATCACCAGAAAAGCATGTGCATTTTTATAGAGCCTCCTTGTAACAGGATAATACAATTACAAATAAAAGCATATTTTACTTTTATTTATATTTCAGTCAACTCACATTTTAAATGAAAAATTTATGCTTAGCATTAGATGTAGAATTAAATATTATTGATGAGGAAAACAGAAGTGAAAAAGAAGTTTACAAAGCATTTTTTAAAAACTTAGGATTTTCAAAACCTAATGAAGCTTTGGTTTAGTTTACATAAAATTCTTTAAAGCTTACATTCTGTGTCACTAATTAATATACTAAAAAAAAAAGGAGTCAATCTGTCACTGGTTTACATACTCCAACTAGACACAAAATGAAGCAAGCAGATGTAAATCAGAGGTGTTTGTGCCTTGCAGCGTTTGTTCCAGGAACAGAGCTTTTTAAGAGAGCAGCAGAGAGATGCTGCACACTACAATTGCTTGCAGGTGATGACCTTCAGAGTACTCAAGGGGCCTGGCACCTGGCCACCTTTGATAAACCATACAATTTGTTATGCAGATCTTTTCTACTGAGGTACTATCAGAAATGGTGCCAACAGACAAGAGTCCAGAAAGTGAGGAAAGTAGTATATCAAAATATTTGCCTGGCATTCCTGGACGGGATGCATACAAAAAGCTATCAGAGAGGCCTGGGGCAGATCCTCCAGCACAAGCAAGGTTTTATGGTTCAAGTGCAATCTTTTTCAGAGAAATTATGTGGAGTGTTTTATCTGGGAGGGCAAAACAGATGATCACAACAGTCTCTTCTACCTTTATGATCTATGAAAAATGAAGGAGCCCATAAATGCCAGAAGAGTATTTGAGACAAAGATATGGCCAGGCTTGTGAAGAAGAGAATTTATAGAGCCAAGACTGGCCTGACATGCTACAGCAACAAAGAGCAGGCCAGGGATGGTTTGTACAGAGAACACTGTGCTATCACAGCTGAAGGGTTTGGGAGAAAGGGCTGAAATAAATCAACTCTGGAATTTTTAATGGGATTAAAGATGTAGAAAGGCTTGGTAGGGCCGTGTGATAACTTTAACTGAGTGAGACGCATCAAGAAAATGCTTGTTATGGCAGCTTCTCTTGGCAACACACTTTTCATGCAATGATTAACAGTAAGGCAGTTTTTCAAATGATTTTTTCCCTTTTTAAAAAGACCTAAGGACCCACTTTAAATCCCATTGAGCTGAAGAAAACAATACACAGCTCGTACAAATAGTTGAAGTCTGATTTGTTTGCATCGGTGTCATGTTGAGTGTAATTTATCACTAGCTCCCCTATAGTATCATTCTTTAGAAACAGGGTGAATGCAGACAGCACACAAGAAGATTTCTGCACAAGTCGTGACATCGCCGTGAGCAAAGCAGCGTGCTCTGGGGGCTTGTGGCAGTGCTGGCTGACTGAAGTAACCTCACCAGCTTCAGGAGCCAAGGATGACAAGAGCAGAGTCTCTGTTGCCATGGTACCCTCTACCCTTTAAATGGAAATGATCCCTGGGTTTCGTAAATGACGTATCCCAATTATCCAACCAAAGCGTTGCTAAACATCTTAAAGTTAGCAGAGTTTATGCATCCTTTTGCTTCTTTTTCAATTGTCCTCTTTGATGTTCAGGCTGCACATGTTGTCTTAAGGGAGAAAGGAAAACTTTCTTCTTGTTCCAGAGCAGCTTTTCTGTGTTTTCTTTTCATAATACTGACTGAAGATAAAACTCAAGGGTTCATACTTGATCATTGCCAGATACATTGCAAAAAGACGCTAGTGTTGTTCCAGAAAGCCTACAAATATTTGGGGGATACCTATTTCAGATGTGCATCTGCTCTGTTCTCTAATAATAATTATACTCCAGAAGAAACCCACAGAAGAGAGGGGGAGAATGAGGACACTTTTGGGGTTGCCTGAAATGCCCCTCGCTGGAGGAGTTGTAACAGGATCTTAAAGGAATTTGAGACCTGTTAATCCCGTGGGTCACCAGGATCTGGAAAGAAATTGCCTCCTGGAACAGAGATAAAAATACTTTGTAATCATGTAACTGTGCACAAAAAGAATCTTAGCTGTAACATTTCCTAACTTCTGAGCCCTTGATTTCGCAACATGCATTTTCGATGGAGCAGGGAATGGGAGAGAGGAGTGGGCACGCAGACCACCTCTCTATGGTCTGAATTAGGTGGAGAGAACACAGTTTTCTCATGTTCGATGGGATATTTGCCAGGCCTCTGTGGGATTTTAATCATAGCACCTTTTCCTTGGGCTAATGACTGTTAGGAGGAAATTTTCACTTTCAGGATACAAGTAAAGGCTCAGGAAAATAGATAAGGTGCCCTTAATGCATGTTTGGTTCCTGGTTATCCAGTAACTCTGGGTGACTAAAGCTTTTTAGTGCTGTTCAGAACTAGTGACTGCTATCAATCTTCCAAGTTTCTCATGGAAAACCTCTTGGCACCAAAATTTGACTTGTGTATCTATTTCAATGTTCAGTATGGCTGCGTATTGGCCACCAGTGGTCTGCAGACCACAGTTCAGGAGTCTGTGTTTTAAAATACTGGCTAAATTAGGCAGAACTGGAAAGCTTTGGAAGGTCTTTCATCATTGTTGGTATTTTTAAAAATGTTGGTTTGCTTTTTTTTTAAAAAAAAAATAAAGGTTTACTGTGTGCTTTGTAGGGACAGTTTGTCACTTTGAAATAGAAAGTATTGGTCTTGGGAGCTGATTGCAACAAGTTAGGTGTTCCATTAAAATGTCTCTTTTTCAGCATGATTAGCACCCGGAAACTTCTCTGTTTACAGAACGATTCCACATCTAGCCTTCTTTTGCAGTCTTTTATCAGAGGTCTCAGTTGTCCGTCAGAGCTGCTACAGGTTTTGAAGGCAGATCTCTCACTGAAGTACAGTAATACTATTTTGTATGAGGGGGCCTCTGTGTTATACTCCTTACTGTTTAAGGATCAGAGCATGGATAAAGTAAACTTGCTATAAAACCACTTTGAATAAGAGTCTTACTTTCCTTTTCAAGACTGCTCAAAGGAGGTAATATACCAAAGAGGTTTCCAAAAATAAATTAAATTCCAGCTTACTTTTGTCTTTGGGGTGCAGAGCCGCTTTAACTTGGAGAGAAGCTTTTGCTGCTCAAGCTCCCTGGCATGCAGAGGAGGAGCAGCCATTCCCAGCCGCCTGGCTGGCTACTCAGCCTGCAACACGGGGCAAGGAGAAAAGTGCATTATAATCATGAGAATACGTACGAGTAACGGTTTATAGTCACGCCTTCCTACTGTGTGTCTGTCAATGCAATGTATAATCCACTGAGTGCCCTTCCAAAGCCCAGCCTAGATATAAAATGAAAGTGAAAGATGCCACATGCATTTGTACACTGCAGAGCACATTGTACAGCCATTACTACTCCTTTAGCTCAGCAGGTTCAAAAGCGATAATAATCTCTCACAGTATTTAAAGGACCGTGTTTTATAACAAAGTCAGTAATAGCAGTTGTACACTTAGAAGGATAATCTTGTATATTGGGAATTTTATTAGGTTAGAGCAGAATAGAAAGTGAACGTGCTCTTCACCTGGTAAATTAATGTTTGCCATACAGGTAATGTGCAGAATATCAAAGACTCTGTTGTGTAATTTTTAGCCCTAGAAATAGTAACGACTAAGAGACTACAGGCTCTTTAGACATTAAGTTTTGTACTTTGGCCAATCATCAGTACATCAGCATCTCATACAAGAAATGGACTGATAGACTCCTTTTTCATTTCTTAAATTTGGGGGTTTGGAAAGTTTTCGTTTCTCTAACAGGTAGAGAAAAACAAAGGTAGCTAATAATGGTGTCATTCTGGTTCTCAGAAAGAAACTTTGTCAAATAAAATGCTGGTGGTAGTTCTGTGCATTTCTCAGTTAGCTAGTCTCCTAGTGAGAATGTACAGGATTTACACACTTAATTTTTGTTTTGATGATCTGTATTCCCTGGAATAATACAACCTTCTGAATAGTTCACAAGGTTACTGTAAAAAATCTTTTAGTGTACTTTTATGTCTAAGTTTTTGCATTTGCAAAATCTTGAATTCAGCATTTGTGTTTGTTGTTTCCCATGTCTGATTTGAATTTAAGAAAGAAAAAATGCAAAGTCTGTTTTTTCTTTGTTGGGAACAGACTCAAACCCATACATATGAAAAACGGTGGGTCTAAGACCTGAGGAAGCTTTGGGATGGGGATGCTTTGAAAAATTGAACTTTAATCAAGTGACTTGTCAAATTCTCAGAAATGGGTTGGGAAAAATCTGGGTAGAGAACTCCGTTTATTCAGAGAAAGAGGTGCAATTCAAATACATGAGTGACAACCTACCATAAAGAATGCTTGGAAGAGTGATTGCACCCTGTAGCATGCATTTATTTGGCAGAACAAAAAGCACTCATACATTTCTGAACAGCATAAGGAGTGAAACATTGTAGTACACTTGTAGGTGAACAGTCCTTCAAAATACTCTGTACTTTCTATTCTCAAAAAAAAAATAGTGGGAACTGAATGCAAGTTCAAGCCTTTATACAACTAACACCTTTTTTCTAAAGGATATGATTCCTTTTTCTTTTTTTTTTTTTCCTTTATCTAAGGGGATTTCAGTAATCTCTCCTAGCAGTATATTATTTAGCATATTATACAATGTGTGGAGGGCACTAGCCTGGAATCTGAGACCTTACTTTGCTCCAGATTTCCCATATGACCTTGAAAAAGTCAGATTTTTAAAATATTTTTTTAAAGAAACTAAAACTTTTTGAAGGTCAGCCCTTCATCTGTCTTCTCTATCTTCTCTACCATTTTTTGCCATGGAAAGTGGAGATAACAGGAGTTTTCCATGTTATGGGTTATAAGAAAAAATAAATTAAAAAATTTAATGCAGTCAGATACTGAAGGGTTTTTCTAATAAGACTGTTAATGAAGCATTATACATGTAGTCTGCATATTTGTTCTTGCTGGGAAAAAATGATGAAATTATACAAACTATAATTACCGACTTGTCAGTCTCTGTCTCTGAAAGCAAGACACTGCCCATAAATTGAGTTAGGATACTAACTTGGAATTTAATATATGATAACCACTAAAAAATTAGGCTACTTCTAATTGTCACGACAAACCTGTTTAATTAGATAATTTTGAAAGATCTAAAATACAATATAGGTCAGTGTAAATGGAAGATTGAGAATATACATGCAGACATGAAAGAGTTCATACAGCTCCCTGTTATCATGGCCCCAACAGAACAAAGTATTTTCTGCCAGACGGGCTATGGAAAACAGACATTTTGGGTGTGTGCAACTGGGAGTGATTTTCCTCTGGAATTAATATATATATGGAACAAGAAGAACTATGCACAGACTTTCACATGCTTAGACATGAATATACAAAAGTACACATAGGTATGTGTATCCAGTTTATATAGATTGAGAAAAGCTTAAAAAACAAAACAAAACAAAACCTCAAAAACAAAAACACAACTGTAAAAGATTAAAAAATGACAGGAACATTAAGATGATATAATTTCACAATTCTGGGAAAATGAGCTACGGCTTATTATTTTGAGGGCTTGAGTTTGACAGTAATGACTCTGTAATAGAAACACCAGTAGTTCTCTGTTTCTTGTCATATTACCTAGGACAGAATGAGTCTGGAATTTGCAGTTTGTGGCAGCATTTTCTCCTTTTTATTTAGCATAAACTTCAAATTCATTTAGAGTTTACATACTGAAAGAACAGGGCCATATACACGTGCACAAACATATGACATATGTATGTAATACTTAACTCAGCAAGTGGAACATGTGCTGCAATTGATCCCTCACTTCATAGCTGTGAACCACACCACAGATTGTTTATTCATTTTTCTTGGTGACTGTGATAAAGGACATAAATGCTCTTGTCCTAAAAGCCCATCCATGAATGGCAAGAATGTAATTACTGCCCATCGGAAATAAGGTTTTCTCATTCTAGAAACACAAAACACATATACACACACCAGCACTTCACCAGCATCATACGAGAAAATAAAATCCTGTTGTACCTCTCAAATTGTCAATCCTTTAAGTCTAGACAGTGGCTTTAAGTCTCTAATATGGCAATCTCTGATGCATCTTTATCAAACACAAGGTTTCTGTATTTCATAAGCATTGTTTTCCATGCATGAAATAAACTGCAAAACATAATGGCAGGCACCAATTTATTGAATAGACATGGGTGAGGAAGAACAATCTAGAACAATCAACAGAATAAAAACTTTAGTAGAATGACCTATCATGATATGAACATTCAGCTGCATGATTAGTCATTAGAGTTTAAAATATGTACTCAGGAATGAAGAATCATATTATTTTATTCTGAAGTATATCTTCAATTAGGAAAACAAAATCGTAGCTCTATTTAGGCTGTAGGGAATATTCACTCCAGCATATCAAAGAGAATTTCCTCTAATGTGTTCTGATGTAGAAGACAAATATCTAAAATTCTAACTTAAATTTAAAACTCCTGTATGATTTGTCCAGGGGTGATTTCATTTGCAGATGACTATGGAAGGGTACATACTGGAAGGAAGGAGGGCAGTAAGATTAAGCAAGGAAAGAGCAGAGGAGGCCTCTCACAACACGTGCATGGGAGCTGAAGACAAGCTCGTTGTGATGGGTTTTGCAGTGAGGAAATGAGAGCTTGAACTGATGCATCACTTTTTGTTTCTTCAAACATGCCTTGACAAAGAAAGTATATTATATATTATTATATTAATTGTACACGGCATGCTACTGTCATCCAGTCTGTCTCCCAAAACCTAGAACTTCATTTTCTCACACAGTAGACAGCTTTTGGTCACCTTGGTCACACGTCACATTCTTCCATCACGACAATTTCTTTGGGAACCTGGGAATAATAAAGCTATTGGAGATGCAGAGAGAACAGAACTTGTAGGGAGAGGAAGGATGTAAGAGACATTTGAGGTGTTTCCCAATGAGAAAAATGAGAGGTGGAAGGATGAAAGTCACCAAAATACAGAGAAACTCTGGGGCTAAGCAGAAGCAACCTCTCAGTCAACTTTTCTATGAACTTGACATTTTGTTTCATTTTGTTTCAGATGCTTTTTTCTGTCTCATATTTTCCATTAATTATAATTTTAATTTGGGTCATACTCTGCCTTTTTAATCACTTGACTCAATAGAGAGATCCGTTTATCTCTGATTGCAACCTTTCTAACCTTTCAGCCTCTCTAACCAGAAGAAATATGTTAATGATGCAAAAAGTGAAATATTGAAAAGGTCACAAAAATCTACCAAAGAGTGAGATGTAAATTACACATCTTGGGACAGATGTGTATGCTTGTCAATCTATCTGTATTCACTCAAATTCCAAGCTTATCTTAGCCTTCTACAGGCATGCACTTTACAGACCTCCATGTCACCCTTCAGCTAAGTTCTCCAGCGCTTTGCTGGTCATCGCTACTTCCAGTTTCCTTTGCGCCAGTCTGACTTTTCAGCCTTTTTCTAGACTAAGCTGTAGGCCATGCAATAGGGAAGAAACCACAGCATAAAGCTGCTAGAGAGGGATGTGAAATCTGGGAAGGTTCCTCTGCAAGTGTGGCAACACAAAAGGCACAAAAGATGTCCTGATGCTGTGCTGTGTGGGAAAGCAGGGACGGAGATGAAGGCACAGGTCTGCCACCCAGGATGTGAGGCTTGACAGGTCTGCCCTGTTCTGTGTCTGCCGTGGGTTCTCCCTTCTTGGCTTCTGGTTCAGTTTTACGTCAGATGGGGAGTGCCACCTACTGGGTGACCTTCTGAAAGTAAGTCATTAGCTTATGATTTAACATAATTGTAACAGGAGTTTATACAGAGCAAAAACGCAGCAAGGGCCTAAAATTAATGAATCAGCTAATCAGACTCGGTGAGGAAAAAATGCACTTAAAGTAGCTCCCCTACAGTTTCAAGACCAGCTTGCTGCCACTTTTAGTAATCCTTTTCTGGCATGCTGGTCAAAAATCTGTAGAGCTGATCATAACTTGCCCTCTTTATGTGTAATGAAGCTTTTCAACAGCCAGCATGCAGAACCTACCTGCCTGCTAAATCTCTCACAAATCTTAGGGTTTGATTCTAAGTTGCGATACCGTTGTCTTTATACACAAAGGAAAAGAAAGAACTGTCCATCAGCTCTTGACAAGGTCTTACACCTACACATAGCAAAGTCAATAACAAAATATTCTGAGTCCTCCTGGAGATCCTGTAGGAATTTTCTATGGTTCACGCAGTATAGCAGTGAAAAGCCAATGGATGAGATAGATCAAACTTTTCTGATCAGCGTGTTTTAAATGTGCACACATATCACTCTGCTAATCTCGAGGATTCCCAAAGCGGGGAGACTCACAGCACACACCAAGAAAGGCAGACTGCTGTATTTGCTGGGGACATCAGAGAAGATTGATTTTATAAATTGTTTTAGGTTTTCTTAGCTATTTAGTCTCTTAGATATGCCTCAGAAAGCTGGTCTAAGGAAGTTTAAAGAATAATTTTATGTATAGAAAATGTTGCAAACTACATATAGAAACTGTGTTTCCCGTGATGAAGGGGGGTCTTTTTGCAGTGGTGCCCAGTGATAGGACAAGAGGTAATGGGCACAAACTTGAGCATAGGAAGTTCCATCTAAACATGAGGAGGAACTTCTTTCCTTTGAGGGTGGCAGAGCACTGGAACAGGCTGCCCAGAGAGGTGGTGGAGTCTCTGACTCTGGAGACATTCAAAACCGGCCTGGATGCCATCCTGTGCAACCTGCTCTAGGTGTCGCTGCTCTGGCAGGGGGTTGGACTAGATGATCTCCAGAGGTCCCTTCCAACCCCTGTGATTTTGTGATTCTGTGATTACTTTCCCTGTTATGGGAGGTGTTCTAAACTAAGATGAAGGTATAAGAATGTGGCTCTCTATAGCCAGATTTGAGCAGCTGTGACACATCAGGTACCAGCACATCGTCTGCCTAAGAGAAGAACAACTATGATTTCCAGACAAAAATATTATGCTTGGTTAGTTGATGAAGTTCACATTACACATGATATCTCAATCTTTATCTGCAGTTATCTGGGGGGGGGGAAATCAAAACAAAATGCCAAAAATACATAATATTGAAAAGAAAGAGGAAGAATTGAAGACATAGCTGAACTAAGAGAGTGATAAAATCCCAGAGGTTCAGCTCCTGATGATAGATCTCAATGGGCTGCCCAGGAAAACACAGCTAGGTCTATAGTGATTGTCTTGGCTTCAGAACCAGAAAGGAGACTGCTCAGGGAAAATCAGTCAGAGTCCAGTGCCCAACTATTGCAAAAATACACATTGGAAGGGTGGAGGTGAGTGCTTAATTAAATGCAACAACAGTGATATCATTTCCCAATCTGACTACCTCCTAATAAGAGAAAATGGCCTAAAACATGGCAAAGTAATCCTGTGAGAGCTGACTGGAGTAAATTAATCAATTTCTGTGTGAAAAGGCTAGCAAAGGACACAATGTGACTGCAGCAAAGGGTAAAGCAGGAGAAAAATCACACACACTGGCATTAGTTTAGGTTTTTAAGATGATGGTCAATGATCAAAAAACACAAAGGTTTCAGCTTAGTGGCCATCTGTGGCCAAATAAAAGGACAATATCCTGCTAAGGGGATTTTGAAGGGACTACCTACAAGAAGATGGAGTGGAATTGAGAGAGTGGAGCCAGCAATTTCTGGGTTCACAGCAATTCATGGGGGAAAGATGAGAGACAATGAGCATAAATTGAAACAAGAAAAGTTGAGAGTAGATATAAAGAAAAACTTTCACCACAAGGACAGACAGGCAGTTGAAATAGGTTGCCTGGTTATGAGGAGGGTGTGTTGCCTCCATCCTGTGTTTTCAAGACCATGATAAAGCCCAGAGCAACCTGGTCTGCCCTCGTAGCTGCTGTGAGCAGGAAGTTGGACTAGATGCCTCCTCAGGTTTCTTTCCAGCAGAATTTTTTGAGAGTTTATGATTATATTATACTGTGAAAGTAAATAACTGAAAAATTATTTAGACTGATAGAAAGAAAATGATTTAAAAATTGGTCAGCAGAAGAAGAATTATATGTTATGACTACAAAAACAAAAAAAAGCCCAGAAAAATCCAATTATATAAAGATCACACAAGTGTTCAAATACCTCAGCTGATGTATAAAGATCGCACAAGAACTGAAATACCTCAGCTCATGAGTAATGACTGTGAATAACAATGTTGGTTTAAATGTTAGTGGTCAGGATGAATAGAGAGAGAAGTTGGAAAATCCCTGCAACAGGTATATGCTAAATAAACAGCAATATCAAGTGAACTAGACGATGATTAAGCAAGTCATAAAGTACATGTCAAATTGGTGGCCAGCAAGGAAGGCAGAAGACTTACTACTGCGTAGAATGAAAATGGGATTTCTCAGGAGAGTTCTGCATAAAGGGGCAGATATGGAGAAATTATAATCAAAGTCTAGGGAACCCCTCTTACAGAAAAGCTGGGTGGAATGAAAAATTGCACCATGGCCAAAAAAACCCCAATTTATAAAAATTTAAAGAAATCACAGGAAAGAACAGAAAGAACTGAACGATACTGTGGTCAACTTGAAGGTAATGAATGAGATCTGCTGACTCCAAAAACAGGATAATAAGACTACATAATTTCACAGATCTGCATAACACTTCAAAAAAGAAAATAGAATGCAATAATAGTCTCATTAAAAATAATAGTCGCTGATATAAATCAAGTCAGAATTTCACCCCTGCGTTTTGTTCCAAAAAGCTGATAATCTTGAGATGCACCCTAGGAGGACTATCTTTTTGTGAGTAATTCTGCCCTTGGTGTTACACTAATAAATGCTATGTGAACATGCAGCTCTAGGCTGAATACAACAGATGATGATGCAAAGGGAAAAGACAAAAAGAAAACACAGATATGAAATTGCTCCATTTTACCTGCTATTATGAATATTTTAAAAGGCTTGCATTGTCATGGTAGTACTAATACATTTTCTTGCATTTAATACCCAGCTGATCAACTGTAACAATAATAATTTCCAGCTTGTCCATCTCCACTTAGCTTTCCCATCCTTTGTCTTAGATATTGTTTCATATATTTGGGTGCTTTTTTTCATTTTATCTTCCCATCATTTATCTCTGGTGATTTTTAAGGCAACATTTCTCTTTGAAGCTGGTCAGGAAGCATGGTTCTGCTTCCACAAAAAAAAAAAAAAAAATATTACTTTTTAAGAATTACAAATCAGGATGAAATTCTGAAAGCTGATTATTTTTTCTTCTGAATGGGAGTCTAAAGCTATAATTTTTAAAAAAGCAAAACATTCCACAGGCTGAGTCCATGTTTCTGAAGCCAGCTATGTTGCCTGGGTTCCTTAGTGGGTGGGTGTTTGGGCAGTGAGTTTCCAAGGGCTCTAAGCTTCCCAGTCCTTTCACTCGCTGCATTGCAGTGGCCTGGAAGGACTGAGCTCTTGGGACTCAGGAACCAGCAAGTTTCTGGAGAACCAATTGATGAAAACTCTGGGACCCTGGTGCCTAGGTCAGCTGCCAAGGTATAAAACCCACTTTGCAAAAAATCCAAACAAGTGCCTACAGAGATCAACACCCCCCAGAATATTTCCATTTTCAGCAGATTAGTTTTCTCCAACAGAAAAACTTCACATCAGAAAATGTCCAGTTGTCATTATCACCTTATTTGCACTTCAGCACAACGGTCCTATATATACAAAATACAGCATTTCATCACGGCTCTAGCTTCCAGCTTCACTGATCATACATTGACCTCTTCCCAATGCCAAATCTGAATTTGCCTTTCTAGACAGTTTGGAAGCCTATTTTACTGTAACATACATGAACACATCTGATTTCTTCAATAGTGTTTGATCTAGACGCTTTGGGGTTTGTGCTAATAGAAGGAAATATGAGCTTTTTCTGTCAAAACATTGTGAAGCAGGCATTCAGTAATCACGTTGACAGCTTGCTCTTCCCAATAAATTCTTGGGGCAGGACATCATTAGCTCATGTTATATATCACAGGAAAGGGTGTCATGCCCAATAGTGCTTGGTGACAGCTTTGCATTAGATATAATGAAAGACAAAAAATCCAACACCTACCCCCCCACCAAAAAAAAGTGCCATTTAAGAACTAGAAAAGAGCTGTTCAGTTTTCTTGTGTAGTTACCATATGTTTGTTCCGCAGCAGTAGAGTAATGAGTCTCCTCTTGGAATAGAGAAGTTACGGCCTCGTATTAAAGAACTGTGTTTTTCCCCTTGGTTTAGAAAAAACTGAAAGATTTTTTTTGATGTCAAAGTTTCAAGATGGTACTGAACCTGGTTGATAAAGAAACTGTAACATATCAAACCATTGAAACCTAAAAGAGACAAGGAAAGGTTATAACTGAGGTAGATAGGGAACCGAAAAGCTGAATACAAAAATGGGGGAGAGATGTGAAAGTTTGGGGGGGACCAGCTGGTTATTTATAAGTGGTCATCTGCTGTCAGAAATATGCATAATGTGAAAAGAGTCTACTTTATTGCTCCCAGTTCTCATCTTTTTACACTCCAATCTGCCATTTGCATATAGGACATCTGATGATGAAATACCTGTTGATATATTTATTGTCTTCTGTTTGATTAGCAGTGATATAGCTGGAACAACATTCTTACTGACTTCAGTCTCACACCCCTTTTATGACATAGGAAGTTATACTGCTTGCTTTGAGTCAAATCTGTTCTGACACTGGCCCCCTGCCTTGAAATAACACTTCATTATACCACTTCAGATATTTTACAGTGGGTTTTTTTGACTAATGTTCCCATGCAAGACAAAGTGCAGTTGTAGGAAAACAATGTCTTGTAATTATTCTAATTATTTAAAATAGTTTAAATTCTGATTTTTTAAATTCAATGAAATTATCTTGTATGGTTTTCATCACTCTAACAAAAGCTCAGTCTTAAAGAAAAGTGATACCACTTAATTTCTTCAGAGTTTTCATTATAGCTTCTAGTCGTTGGGGCTCTGGAGACAGAGAATAGAAATACTGTCGCTAACATAAAAATGTGCCCTAGTCAGTTCAGGGCTTCAGTATTTACATCTAGAAAATAGAGAGCATGTGTACTTGCCTTTATAAAATATTTGAACATCTAAAGCAATCAAATTTCAACAAGCTTAAGAGTAGAAAGTTCCCCTTGGGATTTATTTCATGGTAAAATCGTGCTCCAGTTACATTTTTCATTTTTTGTATTTCCCTACATCTTGCTTTTCTCACTTTTACTCACTTCAGTTATTCCAAGATGAACCAAAATTTCCTTGTAGTTCACTTGTAAATTTAAGTAAATTTTAAACTGCTGAACCCCAAAATTATATATATCATTTGGATTTTCCCACTAGAAGTCTGGACACCTGTACAAACCAAATTTTCCTTTAAAATATAATATGGATTCCCCTAAACTGATATTTGATGTCATATTTTGACCGAAAAATCTACACAAGCATTAATATCACTAGATGTCACTAAACAGTCATTTCCTTTTCAAAGATTCTACTTAATTGTTTTCCATTCGGTAAGACATTTATATTTCATTAGTTCAGATTTCAACTCCAGATATGACTTCATCTTCTCCGATTGCTTTGCTTATCACCTACGTTGTGTGCAAACCACTGTGCTGTACACTTCAGTGCAGGGTAGCTTTTTTGGTCATTGTGTATAACTGTGTGTGGGGGCAGGTAAAGCCTTCTTGTGGGTCTGCTTTTATAAAGTACTCTGTTTTCGCATACTCCAAGTACCATAAGAACCTCAGTTTCTCATAGCTTAATGTGTTTTTTTAAACTAAAACACTAAAAACTCTCTCCCCGTTGAGAATATGTAAAGAGACTATTCATACCTGGCTTTCCGTGAAACTCGCTTTAGGTTTCATACGTACCAAGCTACATAATTTGCTGAAGCTCTGTAGAGGCAGCAGAAAATGAATAGGCAAGAGCAGAAAGGCAGCCATCCCCATGCTTCCCGTGTTCTAGTTTTCAACAAAAGCTAGACTGGCCCCTAAAGTCTGCTTTGGAGGGGGTACGCCAACTTACAGTTGTCTCTACACATCCGCCTAAAAGTGACAGAGGGCTACATAGTCCAAAAGACCTCTACCTTGAGGCTACCCAGGGAAGGTAAGGAACTATCCTGGCGCTGCTGAAATAGCCCGGGAATTCCAGGTGTGCCACTGTGCAAACACCTGGCAGGCTCTTCACGCACCCTAGCAGCACCCAGCATCAGCCCTGGAGACCTCGCCTCTGACTGGGAGACTGGTGTCACCAGTGACAGCAGAATAACCAAGGGGAGCTCACTCTGTGCAATGCAAGAGGGGTTCCAGCATTGCCTCTTACCTCCCGGTTCCCGGCTCCTGGGCTTCCAGTTATCTTATTCTATGCTGTCAATACCCAAATATCTCACTTTTGTGCCATATTCTACTGTCACTAAAAATTTGACATGGTCCAGAGTACATGGTGGTGTCACAGCTTGTTTAGAAATAAGCGTCTGGTTTGAACATCTCTCTTGCTAACATTGAAAATGCGTTTGTTCTGAATATAGTAGCTCAGCTTGCCTGACAGTGTCATCATTTTAATGCATTGCTTCCGCCTGAAGAACCTTGCCACCATCCACTGATTCGTTATGTATGTAGCTTGGAGCGTGCATTCTTTGCTTGATGGGATTTTAATATAGCTGTGGCTCTTCCTAGTTCCCAGAGTCTAGATTTGCCATGTTTCTTTTTGATCCCCGTTTTTCCTGTCTGTCTGTGGCATATATATACCTTTTTCATTAAAAGCAAAACCCAGCTAGTGTTTAGGTAAAGCATGGGCTCGAATAATATTTCTGAAATTCTATGGGCATTATTTTAACAAACTACCTCCAAAAGTGAATGAGGAGGTGACAGTCCATCTTAATCAAACATTAGCGATCATTTTTGAAAATGGTGTCAGTGTGTTCCAAAAATATCTTTTTAGAAATGAAAATGCAAAAGGTCCAGAAAACTCACATGTAACCATCAAGTTCCCAATTAACTAGAATTCATTAAAAAAGAGGTATTTCTCCATATACAGAAGCACTCCAGAGGAGAGAATTTGGTGCCTACTTCCCACTTGATCCAGCAGTTATTTGGAAGGGCTTCCGAATATTTTAGTTCTCTAATGAAATTAATTCTGAGCATATGTACACATCTGTACTAGGTAATACATATGATATAGAGGAATTATAATAAAACACAGTCAAGTTCACTCAAAAACCTGGCTGGTGGTCGCAGCTGCAGAGAAATATTTTAAAATCTGTGCCTTATTGTCTCTAAAACATCCCTGAAGAGAAGTCCAATTGCTTTAATAGCTTCCAGATGTAATGTTAAGAATGGGGTATCCATGAAGGAGGTCTATCTAATTTATAGCTTGAATATTTTCTTCTTAATGTTCTGATGCAATGCTATAAAAGGCCATAAATATTGAATTCCACAAGCTACTTGCAGACAATGAGACCTATGAAAATAATGCTTATGAGAGAAAAATACAGGAGCGGTTTTAACCTATCCTTTTTGATGCAATGTGTTAGGATTCTCACTATTTTCACAGTGAGCTAGAAGAAAGTGATAATGCAGTGAGATATTTAACCTGAAATAGAAGCTACGATTTTAGACAGCATACACAGGTACAGGAGTGCAGTTCAACAAACGTAGCGCTGACCTTGGCATGAGCTTTCTCTTTGGTGAATTACTGTTTAGGAGTCCTCTTATCCAAAAGCTTAATGAAGATTTTTGCTTATGCCAAGTGGCAGATGCATGGGTTTCAGAGCAGAAGCACTCGTCCTTTCCCTCTCAGAAGTTCCACATGGGCTCAGCATATCTTATAGCAATGAAGAAAAAGGCATACATTTTTACACGTCTGTTATGAATATTGAACTCACAGCAAGCAAGATCTCTTCGTATCAGCAAAGTCCTCACCACTGCTTTTTCTGCAAAGTTTTATCCATTTTATTGCTGATTTCTCCTTTCCTTTTAATAACACTTAGGCAATAACAAAAAAATTTCTGTATTGTGTTTTGTGGAAAAAAAAAAAAAAAGAAATGTTAGAAGAGTGACTAATCTTTTAAAAGCTATTCCTAAAACAACAACAGATCATTTAGGATTAGGGATATTTTATTGTACTTTTGGTGGAGAAAACAAGGCATACCAGGACAGTGTTTATACTGTTTAAGCAGTGTACTTATGCCTTGAATTACCTTCCTCTGGGGAATCTATCTGTATCTATATTTTGTCTTTGCTCTGGTCCATCTCCATAGCAACGTTTGTTCCTATGGAGAATCTGGGTGAATAATTTCAAATTGAGCCTGAAATTTTTGAAACAAGGTTTCTGTTCTCCATAAAATAATTATGGACAAAAGTAATTTTAAAAAACCTCAAAAAATAAACACAATTTTGCCCTTGTTTCTTTTACCCTACCCTAGACACGGTTAGCTCTGAACAATCCTTTGATCTTTCTTTCCCGTGATGTTCAGACTGGGAGCAGTCTTATCCACATGACTTCAGCAGCTGTTATAAAATCTGGTGGGGAATTTTTCATTCCAATTTGAATGGCTCAGTTGCTGTATTTACTAATTATGTTGTTAGATATACACATTCCAAGTTTTTTCTCAGAAACTGGGATCTTCACTTAAAAAAAAAAAAAAAAATCTCATGAGGAGAGGGGGGAAGAGAACAGGGCACGATGACTTTAAAATTACTTTCAAAGTAATATAGGTCATTTTAGATGTGGTCTTTAAATTATAGCCAGTGTCACTTCCTGCTCATATTTGTAGCTGTTCTCTCTTGTATCTCAGGGAAAGATTCTATGGCTGAGAACTATTTATTGCTACAAGATAACAGTGTTAAAAGATAGTTTTTAAAAAAGATGACTGCTCTTTAGCATTTAATGCTAATGAAACAGTTGTTTCTTCATATGTACGCACTCAGAGAAAACAAAAAAAAAAAAAAAAAAAAAGGAGGATATTTCCCTCAGAACCTACTGGAGAATAAAATAAATTTAAAAAAAAATCAGAGAAAAAAACACTAAGAAAAAATTGTCCTTAATTATATAGTATGTTTTTTTTATCATTAGTTTTCATAGACCAGTACGTCTTTTAAGTCTAGTAGTAAAATGATCCAGCTAGTTTTTCACTGAAATAATTTCAGGAATTCTCATGGAATTGCCAAATTTGTCTGACCAAAGTCAGCTTTCCTGCATTGCACAATACAGCAAGACTGAAAATCCTGTGTATAAGCTGGCATAAAAGGAAGGACCCTTGTTTTGTTTAATTGCTCAGGTGGTGTCAGCCTGTTGAATCCAGCTCAGATAATGCCATTCATCCTACTTACCAGAGTTACTGCTGTGAAGTTTGAACAATTCTGCAATATTTTAAGGCAGGCCCAGCATCTGCATCATCTGGAGGTAATGAAGCTTTCATTCTCTATGCCAGCTATTCAAGTCTTATATCTGATACTCAAAAGTTTTCACAGATGGTCCATTCCAACCTGTTCTTTTTCTGCTTCCCCTGGGTTTGTATTTTTTTAGGCATTTCCCATCTGCCTGCTTTAAGATCTTTAAATAGGTGGAATATTCTGGTGAAAGGAGTGAACACTTTTATTCTGCCTCCAAATTCTTTCCCAATGATGCCACATGCACATTAGAGCTGGCACACCCATACTTTGAAAAGAAGCATAAAGTTAAGAAGCAAAATACGGACCTGTTTTATATAACAGTGAGTCACTGCTGCATTTCAACCATAGACTACAGACAATAAAAGAGAAATGAAGTGTCAATGATTTAATTGCCAGTAATAGACAAAGGCTGTACAGAGACAGCATTATCTCTTTTAAACTACAAAAACATGTTCATTTACGGGATAGGTGTCCTGTCATCAGCCAATGAAGACAGCTTTAAAAATCTACATGATGTAAGTAAACAGGACATACAATTATGGAAGTGGTTTCTGAATATCACTCAGAACAATATACTTCAATGATACAAAAATAACTGAGAAATAGCTTCTGAGTAAAGAAAGATGGTATCATTCATTTTGAATAAAAATATTGAAATACATTCCTATTCCACAAAATAAAAAAAAAAAAAAATAGGCAGTATCTGTGATGATTTGTTGTTAATCATTTAAGCCAACTTGCCTAATTCAGCTAAGAAAAAAAAAGGAATGTATAAAACCGTGGCAGCTTTGTTTGGAACCAAGATTGGATTTCTGTAAGAAAAAATCCCATGTGGCATGTGTGGCTTTTACTATTGCAATGTGCGCACTGAACTAGTCAAGCATCTTCAAATTTCAGATTGCAATCCACTTGATTTCAGTGGGAACTAGAGGGTAAATCAGCTCCTGCTTAAATCCGATACCCAAAATTGTGTTGCTGAGGCCTGAGGTACTGAGCCAGGGCATTTTTGAAAATTTGGGTTCTGTGTATAGCAGAGTATATTCACTTGCCAAGTCCACTCATATTTGTAATTCAGTACTCCTGCTTGAAAAATCTATGAACACCTGCAGAAAGAAAGAGAAGGATTCATCAGAATTAGAGGTACTGAAGACAATTAAATTACTACTCCGGTTCATGCAGTTTTAGTGTTTTCTGTCCTAAAATTCAAGCTGATAAATATATCCTGCAGTGTAACATCTGTGTACCATCCCACAGTGAAAATCATGGGCATTCATCAGCTCTGTGGAATACAAATTAAAAAAACAAGACAGTGAAGTACTGAAAGATGTTTTTTATGTGACATGAAGAAATAGGAGAATTAACAAGCAAGTCTGGAATAAAACACTGAAATGTGAGAAGAAGAAACAACAGGAGACTCATTTCAATAAATTAAAGTGATCAGCAAGTCTCACAAGCAGTTTTTTAAAAGCTGGTGGATAGATACTTCAATGAGATGTTATTAAAAGGCTAAAAGCCTTTTCCTGACAGAGGAATATTTGGAGACTCGCCATCTAATAGCAAACAGTCATGGATAAATAAGTTCTTCTCTTCAAATCCAAGGACTGTCTCTAAATGTGTGGAGACATCATAGGAAGTCTCTGGGAATATTGTATGTGTTGTGGATCCCATAACAACTAAATGACTTAATTGTGGTTATACTGGAATCTGTGTCATACTAGTGGTTATATGAGGATACATAGGATAAAAATTAAACAGCTAGTTAACCGAACAAAATGAACCATATTACTATTTATCAGTCCTTGGTACTGTGTATATTTGTAGAGCCTCTTCTCATTCTAAGTAAATACTACACTGTCCTCATGAAGGACACAGTGGCATGTCATGCTAGAAAGGTTCTTTTCACAAACATCTTCTCTATATATCTATGTTAAAGAAAGCTAGGCCAGACAAATATGCTTTGCACTTGGAAGAAAATCTGGAAATATCTAAGGTGTTTTAAAACCTGTGGAAGACAATTCCACTGTTCTTTTGCATACATAAGTTTTACTTCAAAAAAGTAAGAAGAGTTTTACAGAGCTGGAATAAGGGCACAAAATACCATACCATTCATGTAAGAGACAGATTGATATTCCCACTCACCAAAATAGTAAACCACAAGTTAGGGCACTTGCCCAGAATTTGAAGCTTGTTAATCCAGGGAGTGCCTTAACTAATACATTAGCTTTTCCATCTTGGGTTGAAGAACTTTTCCCCAGGACAATGTATCCAAGCCTATGTATTGCCAGAAAATATTCTGGTTTCAAAAGAAGAAAAAAAATGTTAAGAACTTTTTGCTGGCTCTACTGATAATGAATTAAAAGCATATTATCGACTGCTAGGATAGGACCTAGCTAACTTGGGATAATATTAACAATCAGAAATACTGCTTTCTGTGGAGCATTCATAAGGAATTGAAAACAACTAGCCGAAAAGATAAACCCTTCAGACTCCTTCTCTTTAACATTCCTTCATCTCTTTTTGGTTGACTTCAGCACAGTCTTCTTCCACGAAATATTCTTATCCAACATCCAAAATCATCTTGTTGGCAGCGTGGTCTTAAGTGATGAACATTACTTACAACATTTACATTTCACGCTAAACATAGATACACTCATTCACATAAAATAAAATCCTTTATGTGCACATTTATATACACACACATAGACTTTACATGACCAATACATAAAAAGACATAACAAAATGTGTTAACAAAATAACAAAGTTACCTAAATACAAATTATGCCCCTGCCAACATTCCCTAAAGTCTACCCATTGCAGTGAGTACACTATGGGTCGTGCTTTTCTCTGTAACAGTTCTTCCTAAGCAGTTCTTCCTGAAAAGGCTTACCTAGAAATGTAGACGTAATTTCTGCTTTTTCTGTTTCATCACCTCTTCTGTAGCTCTGGCCCTCTGTTGTGTTTCTGTTTAGAGAGTAGAAACACTTCTGCTTTAGTGTTTCTCTCCATTTAATGCTGTTGTATAGCAGACTATGGGTGTTGCCTAATTTGAAAGCCTTGGCCACTTAAAACATGGCTGTCAGCAGCAGTTGCTAAGAAACTACAACTTAACTGCTTTCAAATACAGTTTTACTAAAGTGCAATTACCCACACCTGCTATTATTATTTATATGAGCTAATGTGTAATTCCTTCTTCACCATACTGGACACGTCCTCTCTTACCTCCCATTGCACTAAGCCCCTTCCTTCCAGCAATTTGTGAGATCATCTCTCATCTTGTCCAAACTAACATTTTAAACCACCCCCATATCCCAAATATTCCCTGGGCAGGGAAATGTGTCATGAAACATCTTAGTGTAGCTCAGCATGAGACAGAACATAAATGCCCAGCTGGTCACTGTCACTTAGAAAGCCATTATTATGAGGCAGAACCTCCAAAGAAATTTTAGCCCAAGAGAGACTGCAAGGCTGAATAGGAGGTGAATGGGCATTTTTTAATTGAAGAAAATGTTTATGTAGTAATAAATTCTTTAACTAAAAAGTAAGTGTACCGTTTAGTAACTCTGCTTCTAGTAAGTCAGCCACCAATGTTTTGTTATACGAACAAAAAAAAAAAAAATGCCAGAAATAAGGAACATACAGGCAAGAGGAGTGGGTTCTTTTGGGTGGAAAACTTTTGTCTTTACCTTTTTTTCTCATGTAAACATCTATTGGTGCCTCTTGAATAGCAAGGGCATCTTTTATACTATCTTGGCTGTACTCCACATCAGCTCAGACAATTCTGTTTACTGAGTAATTTCAACCACGTGAATTAGATGCCGTATTCTTTGCTTCCTGGAGGTGAATGCCATCAAACAGCGACTTGAATGAAAGGAAGTTTGGGGCAGATAATGGGAGTGAACAATTAAAATGCAAAAAAATTTGTAAAGCTTGATGCCTGCCCTTTGTATGCAACGAGCATGCAGCAACACAGAGCAGTAAGGGGATAACAGTGTTAATAAGAACAGCACGGCACCTCTCCATAGGTGGAAAAAGCTAGGCTTACTTACCTCTTTGCTTCCACTCTGCTTCCACTCAGAGCTAACTAGACACAAACCTGTGAACAGGTTCTGCAGGGAGGCACGTGTATTAGCCTCAGTCCAGGTGTATATTAAAATAGCTGTAAGTCTTCTGGAGAGACCCTTGCTCGTACCTGAAGAGTCAGAAATACTGAAAACGGAGCTTAGGTATGTCCTCAGTCATTCAGATGGGTACACACAAAATAGAGAATGTGAAAGAAAAAAGAGAAGGAAAAGGGGAGAAAAAACAAATCTTCTTACCTAATAAATACCCACATACTGAGACAGACCTTCTACACTTACAAGCTGTTTAAAAGAAATTTGTATTTTCTAATGCAAATCTTGATGTAAACCAATCTCATTAATCATCGAATCACTAGTCATTTAAGTTAAACTACTTGATTTTTAACATCTGGTTTGTAATCAGAGTACACAATTACTTGTCTCACTGCTGAATTTGGGTGTTTGTTCTGCACATATGTAGATTTCTGGCACCACAATGTTGAATACTTCAGCCTGTCTGTGGGATGGTGAGACGATGTATGCTACATCAGACTGCAGAGGTAAACAACGTGATTTGTAGCTGCATGTAATTGTTAATTATACAAAGAAAAACTTAGGGAACAGTACAATAAACAGATGAGGTTATTTGTAAATCTCTCATTTTCTGGTTTTAACTCCCAAAATAAATAATACAAATGCGGCCATGTCTTCTTGCATGAAAATGACAGTAAGTTAAAAAAAAGTAAGTTCTGTGTCAAAAGATACCATTACGCAGTCATTTGTGAAAACAAAGATGCATTTTCTTCCCTAAGAGAAAGTCTCTGGAGTCAACAGTTTCTTTCAAATAGTTTTATCTTCACTAACAAACATTTTGACATCTCTAGATGACTTAACAGCATATTGTAAGAATATATTTCAGCAGAATTTCAACACATCTACTGCATAACTGCAGCAAACTAACCTCCAGATTTTGACAAGTCCATTTCATGGGGAAAAAAAAAAAGAAAAAAACCCAACCATTTTCAGAAAGCTCTGTTTTCGAGTGGCATGGGGATAATAAGCCTGAAGATGTAATTCCTGAAGATATAATTTGAATGACCACTTTTGGAGATGCAGTCTCCCATGGAATGCCCCAAATTGCCCAGGAGACTGGCAGAGGCATTACTGTGCCAGGGTGGCAAGGTGACCTGCAGCCCCTGCTACTCTGCTGCGATGGGCCATGGGGCAGAGGAGGTGCATGCCAGGGGGCCACCAAGTGTTTCCAACCTCCTCCTGGGTCCAGACACACGTTATATGTCATGATCTGAATACAACACGAAAGCGCTATATTGAATGCCATTTTTATAACAACAGGAGTAAGTTGTTAGGCTTGAGGGTGTGGTTTTAAGAGTACTTCGAAGGAAATAGAGGGTGGCAGAAGGGCAACAGATCACAGGTGCATTCCTCTATATCCAAACATGTCCACATTTTTAATGCTTGTTCCACCTGTGTGAAATTTCTTCTGCTTTACTTTTGGAATAATTTCTAATCCATTCTTCTCATACCCTCTTTGCCACCTGAAGAAGAGACCATAAACCACACAACTAATAAATCTAGGGATTCAAACTGTAGCCCTTGGCTGCCACCTAAAGGTTTCATATACTTTTTTAGAGGGATACTATCAGACTACATTCCTATCTTTGGACTCGAAAAATGCTTGCCTATTATCGTTACAGGCAGCCTCTACAGTTGCTATTGCTGAAAGAAGTTAAAGGGGAAAAAATTTGCTCTGGAAGAGAAAAAAGAAAAAAAACATCAAACGTTAGTCCAACAACACTCCAGAAAGAATAATGTCTTCTCTCCACATATAGTTTGGATTTGAAAGCCAATCTAAAAATTAGGAAAAAAATAGTATACATTACTTGGTTTTGGTAAAAGAAGAAAGCCAGAACGGGGGCAACGGGGGCAGCAGGCAGGTTGGCTAGGTCTTATGCTCTCTACAGAGGAGAGATTGCTCTCTCTAAGTGCTCTTTAGAAATTCAAGCTACTTGAAATAGCAGGAGCTCAGATGGAAAAGGAAACCCTGGCCACTGACTCCTTTTTGCACCAACAGGCAGAATTCTGCCTCAAGTCTCTATTTAGCCACACTTACCTATAATTTCCATCAATTAACTTAAAACCATTGTTTCTTATTCACAGTGTCTGTACTAGGTGGGCAACACTGACTTCTTGCACAGATGTTTTGAATCTATTATAAAATTTCAATTTCAAAGAAGTATCAATTTTACACAATGAAATTATATGCTGGGGAGCATTTTTCTAATGCATCTATGTATCTAGAATTCATAACATTATACCATGAATATTATGTTTTGCTCCTTATACAAGTGGATCTCATCAAAACTTTTTGGTAGGCTGTAGAATACAGAGTGAGGATCTGAATAAGGCGACAGAGGGCTCTGAAGTGATGTGGCCACATAGCATAAATGTAAAACAACCAGAGAATCAACCTGCAGTTTGAAATGAAGTTGTACTCAACTTTTTAGTGTTAGCATAAAACTAATGCACATTCTTTTTATCATTTCTGTGATATGTTCAACCTATATGTCTTACATCCTGGAGCACAAAGAGCAAACAAAATAAGAACAAATTAAGTAGGAGCTATTTCAAGAGGAAAAAGCTATACTATCATAGGCTCAAAGAATTTCTGGACAGCAAAGAACTGTATTTCTGCTAATCAGATAAAATTTTCTTCAAACAGAGTTAGGCTTACTAAATTATTTTGCAACCTCTGTTTCCCCCCACCTTCCAGTGTTTATTAGTATGTCACATCACACAAGGATTATTTGCTGGTAAAGTATCCTATTAACCAAATTCTAAAGGAACAAATTACTAGTTTGGCTGTAACTTAATTATGTAAAATATTTTCCATTTGAGATAAAATGAGAAGGTCTGGCAAATCCTAAGGCAGCTGTGTACTGTTATCAAGTATATGCTAACAGCGTGACTTCAATTTTGGTCGTCAGTTTAAACTGACTCTTTAAATATTGTTGAACAATTCAATTACTCCTAGACTGCCTCAACTCAGGCTAGAAGTGTCTGTCCCAAATAAAGTGGTGTCTGTTCCTTAGCAATACATGAATCCTATAGCCCCTCTCATGCCTTATCCTGACTTCAGTAACAGTTGGTACCAGATGCCTCAGCAAAGGTAGAAATCATCTTTAAAGGACCGCATCACTATATGGCTGCAGGGGAAATTTCTCTGCAGCCCCAGACAGTGGCTGGCTCTTGTTCTGAACCATGAAAGCTTACCTTCGTTATGAACTTCTATCCTGGCTAGTGTAAAGGCACATAAAATTCATATAAATATCTCATCTATTTTTAAATCCTACAAAGTTCTGATCTGGAGCCAATGAATTCCACAAGTTAATTATACATTGTTTTAAAAAGAATCTTAGCTTTATTATACCATGAAGGAAAAACAGTAAAACCAATAACTACAGCTTTACTGGATCCTGGAATTAGACAAGAGAAGATTTATTGATATGAATAAAAAATTTTCAGAGGTAGGGATATCTTTGAGAAGCAGGGATGAACTTGTGTGAGGAGCTGCCCAAACATACATGCTCCTATGCCAAAATGATAACAATCTAAGGATAAGCAGGATGTGAGAGGTGAGGAGACATATATACAGACACATATTTGAAACAATTACAAAAATCAGTAAGTAATGGGGTTTTCTATTATTCTAAATGTCCCCATCTGCCTCCATTCTTTCTTGATTTCACCATTAAATATTTCTTGATTTATTTAATTGTCACGTTAGCAGTGAGTCTTGAGCAGCAACCCAGTGAGAGAGGGGAGGGGATATGCAGATATGCACATATATGCAGATATGCACAGAGAGCATCCTGGCTGTAATGTGCACACCACGTTTCAAGACTGAGGACAAGAGAAGATGAAATCCTATCAGAGATGCTCAAAACCTTTGATAATTCTGGAAAAACACACCCTCCTTGTCCCTGTTCCCCACCCGTCCCACTTCCCCCCTCTGCCACACGCATGCAGTTTGCCTGTGGGATTTTTCCACTCATCGGCCACCGCTCAATGCACCAGACTGAGCAGCTTAGCAATGGACAGGAGAAATGATTTGTACTTATCAATCACCCAACTACAAACTTCTCTGTTGTAACTGTAAGATACTTTTGAGCCTGATCTATAGAGGTTATACTGTGCTAAAAATTAACTTTAATTTCTGTTAAACAATACTAGTGCTGTTTCTAAACCACAATTTAACTTTCCCTTTCAACCTCTAACACTTAATTTCCTCAAGATTTTCTCAGGAGGAACTTTCATCTTTCAGAAGGCCCCAGAAATATTTCCTACTATTTCTCCACTATATTCTACCTTTTTCTTTCTACCAGTTCCTTGTAAAACATTACACAGGAAACCTCTGGGAAATACGAGTGAGGTAATGGTGACAGGGGCTTACCTGGGAATTTTCTCTGCAAACTTTCCAAAATGTTGTCAGGCCTGCTCTATTATTATGGAATATTTCACCTCCTCCTTTGGTAACCCCATAGCTTAGATCCTGGGGTCATGGAAAGAGGATGAGGGAGATACTGCAGCGCTGCTTGAGATTGCTGCAGCAGTAGCAATCGTGACCTTGGGACTCCATTATGGAAGTGAGAGAAGCAGAGAGGGGGAAGATGGGGAAAGCAAGAGGCCTGTAAAGTATCTCAGGGTCCATCCAAAGTGACTGGGGGAAGGGGGGGAAGAGAAGAAAGAGTAAAAAAATAATTTTAATGCAGGTGAGGAGGGAGGCAAAATGGGAGTAACAGTCTTCAATGAAAAAAAGGGGAAGAACTAAATTCTGAGGAAGAAGAAAATGAAAAAACACAAAGTGTAACACAGTCACTTGACTGGCACCTAAGCAGGCTCTCAGCAGTAAGTGGAAATCACATACCTTTTTCAAGTACGAGAGAGAAAGGTAGGAGACGGGCAACAAGAACAAAAGGAAATGGGTGGAGGTAAAAGAAAGAAAAAAACATGGAGTGTCAGTGTAATGTGGATAGTTTCAGCTTGCAGTAATACAAAAAAAATCTGATAAAAGCACATGACTCTTGCTGAACTTTACAGTGGCTGTTGCTCCTCTGTAGAAATGAAAATGCTATTTGTTTATGTCATAAACTATTGTTTGAAATGTGTATTTTCAGAGGTGTTCAGCAGCCTCAGCGTCAGTGGATCTACACCTACATCTCTCAACAGGAAACCTGGCCTTCACCCATCCTCCAGTGAGCTGGAAAACCATACAGTTAGCATCAGAATTGTAATGACTGTTTTGGGGTGGGCTGCAGTCCTTTCTGAATATAAAACTAAGCAAAAGAAAATGCTCTTTGTTCTCTGTTAGTCAGTGAAGGAAAACGGGAAAATGCCACAAGGATTAGTAACATAGGGTCTGATCTTTAGGCAAAAGTCCCACTGAAATAAGGTTGATGAAATAACTTATCCGTCTTACTGCCCTTCTATCCTATTCTTTCCAGAAATCAAGCCACAATGCCTGTAAATCTGTGATGTAATATCTGGAAAATATTAATGACAGCATTTAGAAGAACTCCAGGTACATTTTATACTTTAAAGACAGGCCACAGGGGAGCTCTTCTGTCTGAAATCAGAAAGGCTGTCATAGCACACCACATGTTTATTTGTCAAAAGGAAGAAAACACTTCTATCTGAAATACCAGTTCCGTCACATAAAAAAGCATAGTGGAAGTACCGAAAAATCTTAGTGTAACAGTGTTCTTTAAAACTTTGCATGTGACAACAATTAAAATGTTCTTCTTTCAAAACAGATCTGTTCAACTGAATATACTGCTGGGTTGTTTTTTTCAATAAATACTTCCAGAAAGAGATTATTCGAGCATTTCAATAAACAATCCTAAGCTTTGACCACTTGTTACACCATGTTTTTAGGCTTTTGAGAATCTTAGTTGGACTATAGTGATAATTTCTTCTGCTTGCTCTTTTCTAGAAAAATCATCCTACTCTTTCTTAAACAGCGGACAAGGGCACCTTCACCAAGACCCCCCTCAACACTAATTTACAGATCAGCTGTCTGTACTACAGATGTCCTAGGAAATGAATGTCTATATAGAGCTTAAAGCATTGGTTTTGACCTAATAAACCCTAAACAGGCTGATACCTTCTCACCCAAGAAGCCACTGCTGTCTCCATCTCAAACGGTGTAAGATGAGATCGCAACCGCATGCTGACCATTGCAGTTGAGAATCCATCTGAATGGCAAGTTTTTTTCTCGCAATGGTGTGAAATATCTCAGGTTTATTGTCTTACAACACACACTTCTTCAGTGGGCTTCTGGCAAGCACTGAAGCACACAAGATCAAGATCTGGGATTCCTAGAGGACTACATACTCTATTTTTAATATACAAATTTTAGAATTTGATTGCTTATATATGAAGAGAAGTGTACCTCTGGGGTTTTGCAAGTAATTCTGCACAGAAAAGCAGAAGGGAGGGAATATTGCTGGCACTTAGACCAGAAAAAGCTGCATCTTCTATTTATACCTATACCTATACAAATAAACGGTGATTAAGAACTACAGTTAGACACAATATACACAAATACCAGTAGGCTGGAATGTATGGAAAACAGAAGGTGTTATTCCACCTGCCTCTGCATAACATTGACCAAACTGAGTCAAGAAGGTAAATGCAAAAAGATAATGCTTCAAACATTGCCAGATTGTTTCATGAAGGCCTGCTGAATCCACTCAAATTGCAAACCCAAGCAAGATTTGTCAGCCCACAAGAAATGCCCATGTGAAATCAATGGAAGCCTTCATGAAAAACTCTATTTAGACTATTGGTCATTTTGGATTGTTTTTCCTTAAAATGCATCATTTTCTCATTATGCCATATGCATCAGGAAGTTCAGTAGTGTGGACTGGTAGCTAAGGTAGGCATTAATGAAAAAAATCATGGAAAATACTATTTTGGGGAGTAAATATTCTAACTTGAAAGTTGATATTACCAGTTCTCACAGTGAGAACGAGCCTAGAAATGAGAAACAATGTGGATAGTTTTAATATCTTATATGGAAATGCATCACAACTTTGTCAAAATTACAAAATTACATTTTGTTAAAAATGTTGTGTATTGCATTGGGCAGTTGGAATTTTATATAGAATTTTACTGGACATAAAAAACAGCATAGGTGGATTATTCATAGTCCACACTGCTGGGGGAGAGGCCTATGACTCCTTGGCAATCTGTTTCTTTGGAACAGCTATTGAATTTGAATTGTTCCATCATTTTAAATTGATGGGTTATGAAAGATTTGCAAAATACACTGACTTCTTCATTTGAAACAGATGCAGTTTAGATTCAAATGTTTTGTGTAAAAAAAAGGAACCCAAGCTATAGCAAATGCAATTGTATCTGACAGACAAGCATGTGATCCTTTTATTTAGTTATATAGCAAAGAAATACAATTTGCATGTCAGTAGGATCGAGCGAAGCCACCAAATCCAAAACAATTACTGTACCCCAGCAAGATTTTAGATTATTAAAATAGGGAAGTTGTAGGAAAGTGCAATTAATTTAAGTATACCAAAATGCTTTCTATGGGGATTTTAATTGTGTCCAAGATGCCATGATAATGTAAGAAATCACATGCCAGGCTAATGAACACATAATGCATTTTTCATTTGAAAAAAGTTTTGATATTAACAGTTGTAAAACACCATCACTCTTCCCTTTGCAGTCTCGGTTTGGACTCTCCCCCATGAAATGGCACATCAAAGATGGCTGGAAATATTCAACCAAAAAAGGAACATGGTTTTTGTAAGAAATGCTTTGGGTTTTTTGACCAGCTCTAGTGAACACTCATTGCAGATGCAACATTTTCAAAACTGTTTCCTGAAAAGAGAGGCTATTTGCCAACACTGTGATAGGCAATCATATTTTCTTTTCAATAAAGCAAATGTAAATACTGGAAAGAAACCACAGTTATAACACTTCAAGAAATTTGGTGTACATGTAATATAAGAACAGAGAATTACACGCTTTCCACTGTAAAAAATCATAGAATAACTTAGGTTGGAAAAAGCCCCTTGAGGCCCAACCAGCCATCTGCTCAAAACGGGTTCAATTAGATCAGACTGTTCAGGGACTTGTTCAGCTGAATTTCAAATATCTCCAAGGCTCAGCAATGGACTGAGACTTCAATCCAGTTCCAGTGGTCTTCAACTCCTAGTTACAAGTCTCTTACATGACCTTAGATGATTCAGTTTTTCCATTTGCAAAACTAGAATTATTATTCAAATCTCCTGCATAATGTTCCTTGAGATGTGGCTTATATTATTGCATTATAAATACTATCTAAACAACAATATATTCAAAGGTGCTATCACTGCAAAGTAAATATTTTATGTTTTTGGATTCCACCATGGGAGGAATGAAGCTAAAGAAATAGGGAGAACCTGCATTTTACATAAACCGGCAGAATACTTTGAACAGCTCCAGTGGCCTCTACTGATAGAGGCCACAACTATGGGCACCTTCAGCTCTTGGCTTCTTTGTTATGGCTCATACTGGTGACTTGTACTATTCAGGGCGCATAGTTCTCACCCAATACTGGCATCTTTTTCAGTGTTTAAATTAATGACTAGAGTGTGTTCATTTTGGTTACATTATTCTCAGATTTTATATGAAAATTATCCATTTTTTTCTTCCATGTTAGACTGTAGGTATTTTCTTTCTGCCCAGAATGACAAATCCTTGGACGTCATTCTCATCAGGGGTAGTGCATGTAAAGACTCAGTTTCATATTTGTAAGGTGAACAGCCAGTGCTTAGAAATCCACAAGATAATTCATGCTGTTGAGGACAGAGCCATTTTCTTTACAATGCTTATGATAATTTAAGTTCTGATCTGATAAAGAGATTCATACAGAATACATCCATACGGATGATTAGCTGCATTCTCCTTCCCATCAGCACTACTTAGACTATGCAAGTGAAAATCCCAAAGTAGAGAGATCTCAATTTCAGCAACTTTTGATTCTGCTGGGATTTTGTTTAAAGATATTTCCTTGAATTTCTTTGTCTCATCCTGGACCCTTTTTTCCCCGATACATTTTAGTCAACATGACTTTGCAAAATCATGACCCAGGAGTTAGACACTATAGTCTCAAATAGGAGTAAATTGAGTTTAGTTTACCTGTCACAAGTGCATCTCATTTCAAAGAATAGCACTCAGCTGAGCTCTCATGGGACACGTAGCTCACCACTTTCATAGTCTGAAATTGTGACCTCTGAAATCATAGAGCTTTTAGGTCAAGAATGCCACAATATTTGAAGTCATGTAGGTGCTACCCTTTTATGTTACCATCACTGCGTATGGCTTTCTCACATCCCATATCCCCATCTGGGCCGTGGCTGCTTGAAGAACAACACTCAGATGTCTGAAACGGGGGATTTTTCCAAGATGAAGCAGAAAGATGATACAGTGTTTAAAAACTCCCAAGAGTGGGAGTATAGGACTGCTCCATTGCCGTCTCTTCCTCAACGACCTTGAACAAACCCAGTGTGCGTTCAGTTTCTGACCTTTGACGGGCAGATGATAAACCATCCTTATCTCAGCTCTGTGAGGCTTAGCACAGGGTCTGAAAATGTTTCAGCAGCCTTTCATTCATAATGACAATGAAATAGCACAGTATTTACACTGGTTGCATGTGCCTCATCTATTAATGTTGTACCCTGCACAGGCAGGCTTGGGCACCGCGTCGAGTTGCTATTTTGGGATCCTGCGCACACTGACATCTGTTCAGTAGAAACAGAGATGAAGTGATGACACAGTGATGGCTACAGCTGGCTCTGTGCTCAGCCCAGAGGCCTCGAGGCCTGAGGCCAGCACACGTACCCCCTATGGTGAGGCCTGTAACCCGGTGTGACAGGACATGGTGCCCAGGCGCATTTCACCTGCCAGAAAAATACCACCCACCACCTCTGGGAGTGGACCCCTCATAGAATCATAGAATCATCTAGGTTGGAAGGGACCATCGAGTCCAACCATCAACCTAACACTGCCAAAACCACCACTAAACCATGTCCCTCAGCACCACATCTACACCTCGTTTAAATCACCGTACCTCCAGGGATGGTGATTCCACCACTTCCCTGGGCGGCCTGTTCCAATGCTTGACAACCCTTTCTGGGGAGGAATTTTTCCTAATATCCAGTATAAACCTCCCTTGGCGTAACTTGAGGCCATTGTCCTATCACCTGTTATCTGGGAGATGAGACCGACCCCCATCTCTCTAAAACCTCCTTTCAGGTAGTGGTAGAGAGTGATAAAGGTCTCCTCTCAGCCTCCTTTTCTCCAGGCTAAACAACCCCAGTTCCCTCAGCCATTCCTCACAGGACTTGTTCTCCAGACCCCTCACCAGATTCGTTGCCCTTCTCTGGACACGCTCCAGAATCTCAAATGTCTTTCTTGTAGTGAGAGGCCCAAAACCGAACACAGTATTCGAGGTGCGGCCTCACCAGTGCCGAGTACAGGGGGACGATCACTCCCCTAGTCCGGCTGGCCGCACTGTTCCTGAAACAGGCCAGGATGCTGTTGGCCTTCTTGGCCACCTGGGCACACTGCTGGCTCATACTCAGCCGGTTGTTGACCAGCACTCCCAGGTATTTTTCTGCCGGGCAGCTTTCCAGCCACCCTTCCCCCAAGCCTGTAGCGCTGCGTGGGGTTGTTGTGACCCAAGTGCACTGAAATTAACGACAGGAGAGCCGGGGAACGGAGCGGAGCGGAGCGGGGCTGGGCGGGCAGGAGAGCACACCTAGGCCCGGCGGGGCTTTCCTGCCCCGCACTGCGAGGTACTTTCCGCCCGGCGCAGGGCACGGTTAACCTTTGCGTTACTCCCACTGCGCCCCAAGGGGTGGAAACTCCGAGCAGAAATTACTCGGGGAGGGCGATAGGAGCGATAAAAGGAGGGGAGGTGTTTTTAGGTAACATGA
>VYXH01008048.1:614539-667378 GCA_013397275.1 Burhinus bistriatus
CTCCCCCGGCCCCGCCGCCGCCGCCGCCCCCGCGGGGGCCGGGACTGAGCGCGCCGCGGCGCCGAGACGCGGCCCCGAGGAGAGGGCGAGGGAACGGGAGCGGGAGCGGTGCCGCCCGCGGCGCATGATGTGGGTGCCGCTGCTGGCGTGCCTTACCGCGGGGATCGTCTCCGTGCCCAAGTGCCAGCGCGGCCCCGGACCCCTCCTGGGGGCGGTCCGGCTGCTGGCGGCCGTGCCGGGACTCTGCCAGCGCCGTAAGTTGCCGAGCCCCTCGGGCTGCTAGCCGTGCCCTTGGCTGGTTGGGGGTGTGGGTGGGTTTGGTTTTCGCGCGGGGGCCGTGCGTGGGCGGAGGGCATGCCCAGGCTCGGCGGCTGCCCCCGGGGCACAGCCCTGACAGCTGGGGCCGCTCGGCGTCGCGGGCACACACCGCCCCGGCCGGCCAGGCGCAGCTGGCGGGCGGAGGGTACCTGCGGGGAGAGCCGGGCTGGAGCGGCCGGCCCCTGCCCGAACTTCACGCTCCTCGAGTACCGCTAGTGCGAGCCCGTGGTTTAATTGTCCATCCCGGGGGCGTCCAGCCTTTACCGAGCCGTGGCAGCTCCCCGGGAGCGTGGGGAGCCCGCGGGAAGTGTCGCGCTCCAGGGTGCTGCGAGGTCCTGAAAAGTGCTCGGTCACCCTCCGCAAGCCTCCGAGAAGCGGCACACAGACACCCCGGGGGGTCACAAACTGCGGATGGACAGTTCTTAGGGATGAAAACACTTTTTTACATCGTTTATATGGTATTTGGTGGCAGGGTTTAAAATGGATAGGGTTACGGGAAAATAGGCTTCTCTTTACCTTGGGATAATGTGTATGCTTGCTGACAGTTCCCTGGTAGCTGTGGTACTGGTGGTGGCAAAGGCTCTGCTAAATGTGGGTGACACCTCAAATTGTGGAAAGGCTTCCCAAACCCCCTGGCATCAGTTCTGATGCATGCAGGCTAAGGGGAGTCTGTGCAAATACACCTTAGATCGTACAGCAGTTGATCAGACAGAGCAGGTTAGTCAACTATTTCATAAAGGATCTTGCTTAACTAGTAGTGGTCAGAAAAGCAGATCAAGATGTCAATCACCTTTCATTTCTTTTTTTTATTTTTTTCCCTTGTGGAATAAATGCATATTTCAAGTTTAAGCCTGGAGTTAATTTAAAATGTTAACATGTAACCTCTAAAAATAAGATTTACAATGGGAACAATGTATTAGTCTTAAGTTCCTTATTGCGTATGTGACAAATTCATGCCTAATTCAGTGGGATTTGCCCAGTGCTATTAAAAACAATGGAATAATTTGTTAACTTTCATAGGATAATTTATTTTGCTTTTTTGGCTTCATATTTTGAATTCAAAACCAAACTAAATGTCAATAGGAAAAACAAAATATAATATTATTAAATTTCTTATGAAACATGACATCTTGTATTTAGTATCCCAGATTCTTTTTTATGCAGTGTAATTGAGTTAAAAGGCTAATTGAAACTTTATGTAGAGGATAGTTCTGTGCCTGAGTGCTGTGCTTGCTCATGAGTGTAGCTCCTGGGTACACACTCGTGCAAATAATGTATGAGAAGAGCATGCCATAGGGGAAGATTCTGCATGGGGATTTTGCTCCAAAGGATGCTTGCTCTCTTTGTTGTGCTTGATAGTGAAAATATACATGGGTGATACGTCATCGGTTACGTGTTTATTGTGACAACAGCTCCTAGATTGGGCAGACTGTAACTCAGATAGACCTTGTTTTTTCCTCTTCATTTGAAACCTCTGCTAATTCATGAAAGCTGAAAGTCACACTGAATTCTTTCCTTCATACATAATCACTTTACAGGCTAGAGCCACAGTTGAAGCAAGAAGAGTGTTTTGTTTTGTTTTTCTGTGAATGAACACAGGAATTTTATCATCATTATCATTATCATCATCATCATTATTATTATTATTGTTTGGTGCTTTTTACTTTTGGTTGCGATAGCTCTATCAGCCAGTGCAGCACCACCTGGATTCTTTGAACATCTGCAGCCTGCTCTGAGAGAGACTCTGGGCAGCAGCTCCATGTACAGCTATTTGGTAGCACAGCTTTGTTGAAGCAGCCACTCCTCTTCGCTTGTGCCTTGACAGTGCAGGGCATGGAGAAGAGCATCGTGCTGTTCCCGTGCCATCAATGAGTTCAGTTTATTTATGTGCAGAGTTGGCAGAACCTGTGTATCTGTTGCATTGAATATCCAGTTCCAAAAGAGACTGGAATGAATATGAAATGTACATGGGACTCCAATTTATTGATTCTTGTTGGAGCATTTGTGGCTCTTCTAATTGAAAAATGGATGGTTTGATGCTACCTCAGGTATTTGTTCTGCAAACTGCAGTTTGAGATGTGAGTTACTGCTTGGGGGTAAGTAAAGGTAGAATTTGACTCTGGGTTTAAAGTTACGAGGAACGCAAAAGGAAATCTCATGACACTGTAAAGCTGCAAGTCCCAAATTAAAGGTTCTGTAAGCTTAGATAAAAAGGTTAGTGTTGCTGCCTTCTACAAAGGGTGCCTTGTTCAGTAAGTCTCACCAAAGGAAATTTGCAGTTTGCTAAGCCAACTAAAACAAATACCTGACATAAGAATGAAGCTAGTTCCATAGTGATTTATACAGATCCCAAATTTATGCTTGAACACTAAAACCTGACAGATTCCTAAAGATGTAAGCCAGTGAACTGAATAAAAGCTGGTTTCTACACCAAGAGCACATGTATGCATTGTGTTAATCAGTTGTGTAAGTGCTTACTTCAGGGGAGACAGTTCACTTGCCTTGTTCAGAAACTAAACTGTTGAAACTCTTTAATCTTCTGTATAAGCATATGGAATATGTAGGGCTTAAATACAGAGAAATAACTGATTGGTCAAGGTTAACAGAGGACATTGGTTCAGAACTCAGCGGTGTCTCAAAAACAGTTTTTACATGTGTTAAAATTTGAAAACTAAGGTGTTTGGTGCTTTCAAAAATATCTAGGTAGTCATTCCTGTATGAAGCTCAAGTAAGCAGAGTTTACTTGTAATATGCACACAGGGATGGGAGGGCATGAAAATCTTCATCCCTAATTTAAGAGTTGAAATACTGTCACACAACAATTCTGTTATGTAGGCATGGTTGACAAATCTCTTTACCTTTTAAAAACTTGGATTTTCAGTCTTCTTCAGAATGTCATTTGGAAAGACTGGTTAGGGGTTTTAGGCAAGTAGAAGATCATAGCAGGGACAACTGCTAATTAATTTATCCCAATAGCATGACTTCTGATGCCAAACATAATTCATTAATGTTCTGTCATCTGGCTCTTTGGTGCTTTGCCAGTCTTGTCACATCAGATTCTTATGTGTGTTCCCTCTAGTTAGAAAGTTTCATAAATCATTACTGTGTCACTTCTCAAAGGAATAGAAAAAGTCATTCAAACCACCCCTGGAAGAACTGTTTTTGAAGAGAGGTGGTGCAGGTCTGTCCCTGCACACAAAAAAGTCTGAAATAAATGGTACATCATGATAGCTTTAACCAGTGTTTGTCTGTTGATTTCTCTTCTGTGCTGGCCCATTTCCTTTTGAGGCTCAGTGGAAGAAGCTGTGTTGTATGGGATACTCAGCACTGAGACAGTTCCGCTTTTCCTAAGGCTTAAAACAATCCAAGAAGAAGAGAAAATCCATTTTTAATTTCCTGAGTCTGCGTGGGTGATCTGCTCCCTAGGGGTATTAGCCCATCTTCAGGAAAGCCAACCTGGGTGTTTGAGAGGGAACATGGTTGTAGGTTGCAATTCTGAGGAACAGCGAGGGGGAGGTTTGCTTATCTGCACATTGCCCGAGGAGCATATTATGCTAATAGTATGCATAAATTTGCTTTGCAGATTGTACACTGTTGCAATTTCATGTCTCTTCAGAGGTTTTATATGGTATATATTTTTTTGTTATGGTTTTTGCAAGTTGAATGATGTTGGTGGTTTCATGTATAGTATTTACAATATTTCCATGTTATTGATGTTTGAGATGGGGTGAGACTGGGAAAAGAGAGGAGATGGGCGGTTGTCCAACTAGAAGAGCAATAGGCATACTCTTGGTGCTCTAGAAAGGTTGTCTCTATGTCATTTAGGACATGCTGTTGCTGAACGAAGTTGTGAAGGCAGCCTGACAGTTGCATGCAGCAGGAATACTCTGTATAGCAGCTTGAAGAGGCAGTAGCTTCTTTTCTGGTCCTTAAACTTTCGAGGGCTGGACTGCAAAAACTGAGTGAGCAGGAATTATACCCCATTAGTCAAGAGGCCTGAATAAATACATTTGATTTTCCATTAAAGTACAATCTAAGTTTAATTTAGCTCCCCAGAGCATCAGAAAGATGTCAGATTGTGAGCTTTATGGAATCTTCATCAAATAAGGTTGTAAGTTCAACAAGAGGACATTAAAACGTCAGTTTATAATCTCCCTTATACTTCACAAAGCGCATAAATGCTGGTAATATTTTTCAAGTCATAGAATCATAGAATGATTTAGGTTGGAAAGGACCTTAAAGATCGTCTAGTTCCAACCCCCCTGCCACGGGCAAGGACACCTCCCAGTAGACCTGGTTGCTCAAAGCCTCATCCAGTCTGACCTTGAACACTTCCAGGGATGGGGACTCAACAGCTTCCCTGGGCAACCTGTTCCAGTGTCTCACTACCCTCATAGTGAAAAATTTCTTCCTAATATCTATTCTAAATCTACCTTCTTCCGGTTTGAAGCCATTACCCCTCATCCTATCACTACATGCCCTTGTAAAAAGTCCCTCTCCAGCTTTCTTGTAGGCCCCTTTCAGATATCGGAAGGCTGCTGTAAGGTCTCCCTGGAGCCTTCTCTTCCCCAGGCTGAACAACCCCAACTCTCTCATCCTGTCCTCATAGCAGAGGTGCTCTAACCCTCTGATCATCTTTGTGGCCCTCCTCTGGAAAGAACTCATGATGACATGTCCATGTTAATTGTGTCTTGAATTTGGGAAAATTTGTAGTAGTTACTAACCTACAGTAGGAAGTATGAGAAGAGAAACATAAGATATCATATTTACAGATTGTGTAAATTGACATGGATTGCTGATACTTATCACGACTGTTTCAGAAAGTCAGATTCATCGTCATTATTTTGGGGAGTAAGCCCTTAGAAGCTAGGGATCTCACTTCTTTAGAATAGGCCTGATGTAAGAAACATTAGCGTTATTGTACAAACAAAATCTACACTACATACATGAATTATTTTATTTATCACCAATGTACATTTTAAAAACCGCGTATAGCAAAACCATACTTTTTTAGTATTGGGATAGGTGTATCTTAGGCAGTGGTGGGGGTTTAATGAGTTCTGTCAGGATAAGAAGGAGAAGCAGAATGGTTTTGTGTTCTGAGCTTTGAAGTTTGCTCAGTGTTCTTAAAATACATTAATAACACTAAAATCATATGTTATATTTTCAAGAATCATATACATGAACTATCCTATGCTTTTACTGTAACTGGTAGCGCAGACATTTTGGTATAAATCTGGCCTCTCAAGTTGAACATACTGAAAACAAAATTCTGGAGAAGAGTATCAATTCCTTTGTGTTAATAAACTTTTTGTGGTTTTTTTAAATCAAATTCTCAAGGCCTCGGTGTTTTTCTTTCTACTTACATTCTCCTTTCCAGCAAAATCTGTCTTCAAAGCTCCTGTTATGTGTCCATTACTAATTGCTGACTTCTGTCTAACCAGTGGAAAGATGTAATACTTCTTTCTGATCTGCTTAAATAGGCATAATTTATGATGGACAAAGTAGGATATGGTCTGTTATTCTTTTCTAAGCACTTGAACTTTATTAAAAGATAATTTTTTTTTTCTTTTGGCAGTTTACATAAATGGACTTGGGCTATTTAGTTTAGCTTTTGGGAAGGAAGTAGGGCTCTAATGAATTAGTTCACTGTCCACTGCAATGGAACCCTTCTTCAAGAAGAAAAGTAAGCTTCTTGCCAGCCATTCAGGATTCCCCCTTGTTCTGGTGGCAGAACAAGAATAACCCCTTGAGCAAAATCTAAGTGTTTCAGGATGATCGGAATTTACAGCATTAGAAAGCTGCCAAAAAAGCAACTTCTAGCTGAGGCTTTATTTGCCTGAATTGAAAAGTTTGCAAAGCTCATAATTGACTTTTTTCTTCATATGTTTCTATGCTTCCCTTGACTTCATTGTCATATGCCTGTGGTGATTTCTTCCTGCTATTACCCATGGTGACAGTAATGAGTCTGAAGTATTTATAATTATCACAAGATACTAAGACAGAGATTTTAACAGAGATTTAACTTCTGTAGCTTCAGGCAGGTGGAATGATGTTCCTGGATGCTCGATTTTTATTTTTTTTTCAGGCCCCTTCTCCTGCCCCACTGACTTGGGAGTTGTTAGCAGCAGTATTTCATTGGGTTCAAATCTTGAAAACTTAAGTATTTTTAGTATTTTGCTGTTGTTGTAGCTGTGTTATGAATACAGCTGCATGATGTATGGTGGCATCACAAAACTAGTCCAAGTCTTATTAAGCCAGTAACTGCCCTTTCCAAAATAAATTCTGTCCCTTCTCAGTGTTCAAGGGAATTAGGCTAAGTGAGTTCCACTTCTTCTACTGTACTTAAGAGTACAATTTATTTCCATTTCACTTCTGCAGGATGACAGGGGTTAGTACTGTACTGAGGACAACTTGCTTCTCTCAGACAGGAGCTTCTTGCTGGAAAGCTGAACAGAGATCCCTTGTACAAACAGGACTCCCAGGAAATAAGGAAACTTGAGAAAACCTATACTCTGGCACAAATGACACAAAATTACCTAAATAAAACTAATGACATCAGTAAGCATGCTCTTCCAATCTAAGCAAAACTGTTGGATTGCATTTTGCTGTGCAAAATGTTGTGGCATTACTTCAGAATATTAAATAAACCGCTACCTGTTTAAAATCTAGACTTTGCGTGTTTAAAGGCTGTCCCTTACAGAGCATTGAAACTGCACCTGCAGACCATACACATATGTGAATACTTACTTGCAGAAGCAGAAGCTTGCATTCCAGCAGTAGACATGCACCAGTAGTTACAGTTAGTATGCAAGTCTGCATATTTTACAGCCTGCAGTCATGTCTTTTGTAATCTTCGCCCCCAAATTAAAAAAACCTAACAGGCTTATATAAACCTAAAATGGAAGTTGGCCAATGTGTGTTCCTAGACAGGTATGGTTGGGTTTGGGCTGGTTTTTGGGAGGTTTTTTTGCATGTTTGTGAGCAAGGCATGTATCTCCTATTTGAGAAACTAATTTCTCAGTATTCTCGTAGGAGGTCTTTGTGTTCATGCATTTTTCATCTGTATATTCAGAAAAGCACTGTAGTTTAACTCGCCTTTGTAGGACTTGTAATTCAGCTGTTAATCATCAAATGGGATCTTAGGAGTCTTTTGTGCTGTTATCACACAGGTAATTAAAATACAACATCTAATTGTTTTGCATTCAAAGAGCATAAAACTAACAAAAATAATTTAGAAGAAAATCCCAAAAGTTTTTACCACATTCCATTTGCCAATAACTGTGTTTGAAGATTGAAAACCCTATTGAAAAGCAAATTACTGAAATAAGAAATACCAAACACTTTGTATTCCAGAAGGGAATAACATTTTTACAATAACCTTGCTGAATAAATGCTCCTTCCAAACTTGTGCATTACATAATACAAGTCCTTAAAGAGTGGTGGTTATCCTCTCTGATGCCAGTCTTAGCTTTTATTTGATATTCCTGAGGTTTTCTCTTTGTGAATGTAAACTATGTATTATGTGTTTAGTGTTTTGTTTTAACCCTGACATGTCTTCCTAATATACACATATGCACAGTTTTTGGTTTGGGGCTTTTGGTTTGTGTCAGGAAAAACTTCTGCAGAAGTACAATTCGGTTATCATTTTGTGTTCAGAATTGAGGGACTGGTTCTATTAGGTTTTGAGCTTTGAGAATTACAGTCTGAAATACAGAGTAGGTTTGTTCCAACTCAGAATGTATGCAGAGAAAAGTAAGTGAATTGAGCTGTTTGCTTTGCTATAGACTAAGCACCTGGGGATTGGGTGGTCTATGGTGACACTCTGACACTCCATGGAAGAATGAGCTCTGAGCTGTTGCCTCTGCACCGCTTCTGGGTTTATGCATGAAAGTGCAGTGGCAGGAAGCAAGAATTTGGAGAAGACTAGATATGCAATAGAAAGGTAGATAGGGAGGCAATTGGGGGTTGAGGGCCTGGTTTGAGGAGGTGGAGCTATAAAAGATGATGGGAAATACAGCTTGGACTTGTCTTTTATTCAAAGTTGAACTTTTTCAGGAGGCAAAAAATAGTCATTTGTGTCTACCTTTATATTCAACATGACCTCATATTTAGGTAAAGCCTTTATAGTATATCCGTTCTACGTTGTTGATGTGCTACTTGCTAGTAGTGCTTACTAATACACAAGAAATGAAATTAGCAATGAAATATGGCAGTAGCCATTCCAGGCTTTGCTCAAGCAGCATGACTGTATCCAAGCTGGCCAACTCCGAGGAGATTCTAGCAGCTGGAAATGACTAGAGTCTAATGATTCCCATGCCCATGTCCCCTCCTAGGAAACAAGGGAATTAACACAGCTCTGTGCATCCTGAAGTTGCTGTTAAATCAAGGGATTTAATAAAAAAAGATTTAAGCTCTCTGGTTCCATATGCTTTGCATTTTTAGTGGTGCAAAGCTGTGCAAACAGGACCATCAAACCTGTACCATAAAAGCTAATGGCTGTGGGAACTGAGTCTCTTCTAATGATATAATCAGAGTAAATTGTCCTGTATGGTTTTATTCGCAAGAGACAGAATATGCTGGTTTCAGAAACCAAATAGTCTTTGACTCATTGTTTGCAGGCATGGATTGCATCAACAAAGTTTAACCATCTTCCGTAAAAGCAGGAAGTTTCATAGAAAGGAGAGGCTGCAAGTAAAGTGGGCCAAGGAACAAAAATTGTGTGTTGTGAAAAATTTCAAGGTTAGTTTGCTTGTTTTCATTCTGTATTGCAGCTTGGGAACAAAGTCAGTCTGGAGTAGTCAATGGCTCTGTCTCCCACAGTCAAGGTCATGTTTGAGGCTGTGCTTTGAATGTTGTGTTTGTGAGTCCTAACTGCTATACCAGTAGCTATTTTGGGTGGAACCTTTTCCAAAATGCTGCTATATGCATCTTTCTGACAAAATTCAAAAATCCTCTAAATTGATACATATACATGAAAATCGTGAGTTTGTATGCATCTGTGTGAGGCTGTTCTCCAAGCTTTCCTCCTAAATGATGTGCAATATTCCTGTAAGTGATGGAACTTTTCAGAGAGGTGAGACTAAGAAAAATACATATAGGCTCAGAGAGGTGTCAGGAGTATCTCCTCGAGGCCTAGGATGTGTATCATTCCCTAATTATGGAAGCGTCCATACACTGCTGGGGAACTCCATCTCCATGTGCCATTACACAGCAGACTTTTGATACATTTGCTTTACTCCAGCATCAGCTACGACTGTCCTTTTCTGCCAGGGCTTTCCTAATGCTGCATTGACAGAGATCTCCCCCTTTTCCTCCTCGCCCTTTGCCTTTGCCTTGTTCAGCTGATACCCAGCATCAGTTCTCTCGAGTGTCATCACTCATAGCTTGCACAATGTGCAAAGACGGAGGATCTTGGTTATTTTGCTGCATAGTTTGCAAAGGCACAAAGTCTTGTACAACAAGGCAGACTACTGCATTACTTTGCATTTTGATGGCTTTTTAAATCATTTGTGTAGCTCTCAATACTGCCCCTCATGTTCACAGGGTACTGTGTTCATATAGTAATGCAGATTAATTGGGGAACCCCAAAACTATCCAGGAGGTATTGGCAGAGTTAGGAATGGGAGCCCACATCAGTCATCAGGACTTGTTCACTAGTGATGCTTTTTCACTGCAGGTATCCAGATGTGCATGTATACTTCTTATTTATGTCTCATATCTCTTATCTTCTGTAACCACGTTATGGTTTATCTCTTCCAATATACTTCATTTTTCTTTTTAGGAACACTGTAACAGTTGGTTATTGGTTTTTTTTTAAAATAGCTAGTAGAAAAAGAAAGTCTAGGGTATTTTTTGATTTGGGTTTTTTTTTGTTTGCTTGTTTGTTTTAATGGAAAGGTGTTTTTAGTCACTTGCCGTGTTGCAGAAGTATTTTTCCTTTTACTTACTTGCCAGTTTACAGAAGTATTTTTCCAGGGCTTAGGATTTAACAGTGCCAGTCATGAATAGTGAAACTAAAGTGGACAACCATTAACAGAGAAGTGAAACCAATTAACAAATCTAGTATGTAATAGAAAAAAGGGAGAGGGAAGAAAAGTTGTCTGGTATTTTTGCTCAAGTAATCTTAGGAATTTATTATAAAGCATAATAGTTGAAATCTCCTTTTCTGGGCACGGGTGAGTACCTCTTAAAGCTGATTTTGAGGTGGACCTTGTAACCCTCTTGGAAAAACTGGTGGTGACAAAGCGTGTTTTTAAAGCATGGCATTGTGCACAAAAGGTACAGAGAATTATTGCTTATTTGGAAAAAAGGGGGAAAAAACTCGAATTCCAGGTTTAGGTTTTAGGATTGGCAGTTAAAGCACAGACGCTCATTTTTTTCCTTGTAATCTGAGCAAGTAAGTGTCAGACACAATAACCATGGAAAAAAAAAAATCCCCCTCTGTAGTATTTTTACAATGTTTTTCACTGTATCTGCACATTCAGCCAAAGTGAATTGGGAAGCTGTGTGTTATCTGGGACAGTTACTGGCTGTCCCCTCTGCAGGAGTCATGTTGCTCAGCTCCTGAAGGCAGAAAGGGAAAGGTAACTGCAGTATACTGCATAAAAGCGGCAGCTTTCCTCGAAGTGATGCTACACACAAGTTACTGAAGGCCACGTTATCGGTGGAGAGGGACAGCCTGGCTGATTGCTGCCCTAGAACAAAATTGGATGCAGAATTTCAGGAAAAAAGCTCTGTAGAGGCTAGGTAATCTTCTTGCCTAAACTAGTGCTCAACCATCCAAGGACCATGATCAGGGAGTATAAGCTGCTAGTTACATTTTGGCTTTCTCTTTTAAGAAAGCAAATGGTACATCCTCCAAAACCAGCATAAACGTGTACCAACAGTGAAGCTGATATAAATCCGAATTTTTGTCTGTACTTGAACAAAGTGCTGTCTGTTTGAAAACCTGTTTAACATCCCCTCTCAAATGCCAATATGCATTACTGTTATTCCATGTCTGAGATAAATACCCTGATCATGATAAAGTTATTTTCATAATAGGGAAGCAGGATATGATTATAACATATATGATATTTGTCTTGCCTTGATCCCTCATGTTGCTGAGAGTTTAGGCTTGCCACACCTGTGATCAGCATACATAGCTGCAGTTGTTGGAGCATGGTTGTATTTCATGGAGGAGGCTGGAAAAGTGCGGTTTAACCTGCTGCACTCACTTTTTATTATGTGCATATGCCTGTGCAGTTCCCAGCACAAAATTTGGCCCTTATTGAAAATACCTTTTGGCATACATCAGTTATAACTAAGCCAGTAGAAACTTGCCCTTAGCTTTGGCTGAACAGTAACTCAGTCTTGTCTGGACTCTGTTTTTGGGGAAGTGGCAGGAAAAATCTCAGTTCTTTTTTGAGCCAACTCATAAAAAAGATTTTTCTTGCTTTAGCATATGATTTTTAAAAGAAACTGAGAAGTTGATACTAAATCAGTTACGGTTTTAGAGTAGACTTGTAAGTAAATAATAAATACTTGGTGAATGAAAGCATGTCCATAAATGGACATGCTATAAGGGACTACGTACTTGGGACCTACAGTAGTGATGTAGCCAGAATGTGTCTCGGGCATTAATAAACCTTTCTGAAGTTTCTCGTTATTCCAAAAAAATCAACTTTTTGAGCCAAAGGTACCAAGCTTGTCAATTGCCAATCCATGACTTCATGTTGCGAAAATGGAGCTCTTGAGACGGGAGAGTTATCAGCAAAGAGATTTGCATCCAGCAATACTGTATATCTCATTTGTTAAAGCATTTCATTTGCCATGATCAAATTGAAAACCCAAACTGGATTTTGAGATCTTTTCCTCTGCCTTAGCAGTTTAGAAAGACACACCCCACCCACCTCAATGTTTTACCAGACAAGCTGTATTAAGAAACTAAATAGATTCAATAGATTCAATAAACTAACCATACAGAAAAAAGAATCAGGACAGTTATTTTTCAGTCAGTTTTCCCATGCATCATAGACACATACTATTTTTTTTTAAGCAAATGCACATTACAATAAGATGTTAATGTTTTGTTACGTGGTTAATGGCATTTAATTTTGGGAAATGTTTGTTATGCAGGTAGGTTTATACGTTTTAGGAAAGGAGTCTCAGACACTACTGCAGGAGATTAATTAGGCCAAACTCATTTTTTGGTTTACTTTGGTTTACTGATTACAATGACCAGGAATTAATTTGACTTATTCCTTATCTGTATAACTAGAAACACAGGTCTCATTTCTTCCTGTCAACTATTTATTCTTATCAGAACAGCTCTGTCTCTTATGGTGAATGTTAACTTGATTGGTAACTTCAAAGTTCATGTGATCTCCTCCCTATTTTGCCCCATGGTGGTCTTCAGCCACTATGATGCTGCAGATCAGCAATTCATATCTTTCCTTATCCTTTGACACTTTTACTGAATCCATCACTTTACTCACTTTTTCTTGTAATGCCTTTCATCTCCACTGTCTTTGGTATCCAGTTGAAGATGGGGGTGATGCTTCTGTGCCAAGAACAATTACATTCTTTTTATTTTTACTCTTTCAACAACTTTTCATCCTGTGTCCTTATGCTTTACCAGTACTGTCTAGAAAGGGATCTGTGGCAAGCTGTACAACCCTGTGCATGTCGGTACCTACCTGGAATCCTCATCCTCGTTCTCCTCTCCTGTGGTTTGTGGTAACTTTTTCTATGGCCTCCAGGTCTGCTTTCAGACTGTAGAACATGCAAAAATGCAAAGAAGTTTTATTGTGTCAGTGCCGAATGAGCTTGCTCTCATTTCACATCCAAGTCAAACTTGCTGTGTTTGTTTTTATAACAAACAAACAAAACCCTTTTCGATTTTGTCTTGTTCTTTTCTCTCTCCTTCGAGACTCCTCCTTTATTTATCCCTGTCCACCTCTCCCACCCTTTAGTCAGGTTTCCCTCTGTTCCTGGGCTGCTTTTCAGCTTATTGTTTCTATCATATAGAATCACAGAATCATATCTGTAAGGCTTTCTCTCCCTTTGTATACATTTCTTTTCTCACATTGCCTGCGTGGTAAAAATTGTCAACAGCCGTTTATATGAGATAGAATATGGGTCTGACCTTTGAAATTCATGAAATGGCCACCAACCTATATGTTATCAGTATAATGCTGCAATTGTGTTGTACTAGGCTTTTCTATCTTGTTAATACTGATAATGGTATATATGTTGTTGATACTAATAACTTGCAAGCTGTGATTAGTTCCCTGGATCATCAGTTATTCAAAGTGACCTGTTGAGGACTAGCTGTTTATGTGATACAGGATCTCATTTTTGAATCCATAGCTGAAATCAGTTAAAGATAAAAAAGATATTTTAGTATGAGTTTTCCTAATACAGCTTTTCACTGTGAGAAGTTGCTCTCATTACTCTAAAAAGAGAGATGGTTTGCATTACTGCAGATTGGAAAGCAATAATCTGAGAGACAGTACACATAGCCAAAACTGTGGATGAAAACGAAACCTTTCTTCAGACTGTTTTGATATGATGATATGCATGTTACCACTATGGCCCAGTTCATAGAGGTAGCCTTTCCAGTATACCGTAATTAATTTTATTTTGTTTCCAGTATATTTTATAATATGCCATGCTGAATATGCCACAAAGCAGTGTTGTTAAACAGCCCTACTACTGTGCTGTGCGCTGAAGAGTCATATTATGCGCCTTCCGCATAACTCTTGGCAGGCGACTTCTGTCTCGTGTAGAGGCACACTGCTCTACAAGAGACTTGTGCTGAACGTGCTGAAAGGATACGCTCATGCTGACATTCAAGTTGAGCTGACCGAGTCCCTCAAAAAAGCTTTCTCTTCTTCTCAATTCTGACTGCCAGAGTTTCATAGCAAAGAGCAGTAATTTCAGCAATGACCTGTAAAACAAAGGTGTGAGAAGGGTATAAAGGACTTTGCTGATAGACCTGTTAGTAGGCACAGTTTTTGCAGTTCTTAGTACAGAATGGTGTGTCTTCAATCTGTGACACACCTAATGTTGGATAAATTTATATTTGCTTCTGGAAAAACAAAAAAAGCCCTCCTCTTCTGGGAAACGATTCATTCCAGAAAATGCAGAGGGGGAATATTTATAGAAGGTGAGAAAATATCTTGGGTTCCATGCAGAGTGAATAATGGATAACTCAGTCAAGTGTAAATGACTTTAAAGGAAAATGTCTATGAAAAGATAAGCTACCTGGTAATTTTTTTCTGTTAGGCAATAAATCAGCAAGGTACATGCCAAAGATAAACTTTCACTTCAAAATTATTCTAAATCAGGACCTTAAAGATTTGGCCTTGAGAATGGAGTTTATTCAATCTGTACATACAGTTCTAGACTGTAGTTAAAAAAAAATGCTGCAAGTATTCCCTCACCGGGCTGCCTTTGTTCTGTTTTACTTCTGTTTGGATACGTTGTCATCACTCTTAATCTGGTGAAGTAATTTTTGAAATCTTGGTTTAAAATTAGTTATTTTACAATTCCCACATATCATCATAAATCATGAATGTTTGGTTTTATATTTCATTGCAGCGGAAAACAGATGTGCCGCTTCAAATGCAGCAACATGCACAAAGTGTCTTGCTTTGGGTCCAGAGTGTGGATGGTGTGCTCAAGAGGTAAGGCATTTTGCTTATTTACTCTTGAATTTGTATTTTAGCCACTTCTGATTTTTATAAAGATAAAAGACTTTTAAACTGTGAAAATTATAGTGAGAAATAGCAAGAAAATCTTTAAATGACCTCTGGAGACAGAACCTGAGAAATCATGTGAAATACATTTTGTTTCCAAAGGAGAAAATACAACCTTTTATTTGGAAAATTGCAGTAATTTTAAATAAAGTGAGAACTTTTAATGCGTTCCATCTGCTTTGTAGACAGCTTTGGCAGACTTATAGCAACTTTGAGAGTTCAACAGTTTTTGGCTTCAAAAGCAAAATTACTTATCAGTAATTTATATTAAGTCCTAATTATATATCAGAGCAAGTCTATACATACATGCCTGTTGCATTTAGCAAAAGGTTTTGCTAACAGTGGAGTTAACTTCAACTTCACCATATATTATGACCCTGTCACAAATGGAAAAAATGATATTTTTCTTATTTTGACACTTGAAACTATCAGTTCTGAGATTTATCACAGAAGGTAGATCTTAGGTGGCAAGAACTATTCTGAAATTGTTATTGCTTTGTGAACTGTAAGAATATAGGAATTTCTGGTTTTGTTTGACAGAAAAAAAACCAGTTGATTACATGTTTTCGAGTAAGGCTGGACCATATTAAACACTTCAGAGGGGCAAGGTTTTTAAGAATATCACTGGCAATTACAAACTCGTACGCTCTTGAAGGTCACATGCAAATTATCTGTAGTAGCTTTCATCAGCAGAGAAGGTAGATAAATTCCTAGGGTGCGCCTGGAAGAGATAAGGAGTGTAAGGACTGGTGTAACTTTATGCGAGATACTGTGTCTTGGAATGATTAACTTAGTCTGAAACAAGTATAAGGAAAAGTAATGCAGTAGAGGCATGGAGGGCTTGTTTTCCAAGAGGAGCCTTAGGGCATGTGTAGATGGCACAATGGATTACGATGTGGAGCGGTCCATTATTGTGGCCTGATATCCTGTCTTACAAAGGGCACAATTTTATCCTGCTACATCTGTATTTAACGCAGAACAGCACTTCTTAGCTTTCCACTGCTATGGAGCTGCAGTAGGTCTCCTTCTAACTAGGTGCTTAGGTTTGACCAGGTTTCACTTCTGCCCTGCTCCTCTTGCTTCACTTCTCATGTCAATCGTGAGAGCTGTTCGTGGAAGCCAGGGGTTTGCCCAACCCTCCTAGACCATGCTTTCATAGCCGGTTCACCTATGCACCACGTCCATGGTTGAAGAATGGCAAAACCCATATTACTGCAGATGATAGAAATTTTCCAGAGTAAAGTTACAGGAGCAGTTTTCAGCTTAGCATGCCTGCTTTGTCTGAACAATGTTTTTAATGAGAAAATCGTCCCAACACTTCAGATACTTTGACTTCATATCCCCACACAGCGAACTTCAGAAAATGCTACATAGCTATCAGTCGTTAGTGTTAACAATGTGAGTAGCTATGTTCTTATACATTCAAAAATCTACCTTTTTGAAATGTATCTACATCAGAAAGGGTATATAAATACCAGTAACCTAAAAAAGTTGTCTCTGTGGTCTACATTAAAGAAGGTTATGGAAAAAATATATCAGAAGTAGACTACAAAAATGAGTTGGAACTTGTAAAACAAAGTACATGACTGTTGAGTCTTATTCTTCAGGGGCTTTCTCTGTTCTTTTCAGGGTCTGGATGACTATTCTCTATTACACAGTTGGCTGTATGCACTTTTTGATTGTTTATTTTCCCCATCTGCCTCTGAAATATCAGAGATCATCCATTGTTTGGTCTCCAGCTGTGGCTGGGATGGACCAGTGCTTTGAAAGAGTACAAAGGATCTTGTCTTTTATTTTTTCTTGCATGATCAAGATCATGTTAATCATCAGATTTGTGGTCAGGAAGGAATTTTGCATGGGATCACGTTGGCACAATTCTGGCAACTTTGCCCTTTCACTGCAACAAAGGATGTGCTGCTTCTGAGATCATCCGACTACTAATCACTTTTCTGTTGTTACAGAGGCTTTTTTATGTTGGTGGCATCTTAAACTGTCCAGTCTCATACTACGTAACTTCCTCTTTCTGGGGATTGAAATGATATAGTCCAGCTGGTCTTTGGATTTGGTGTAGGGTATGGGGTAAAACTTAAACATCTGTGGTAGACAAATTCAGGTTAGATAAAGCTAAAGCTGACTTCTGCTGCTACTTTTAAATATTAGCCTGAGTAACATTAGTAGTAGATTCCTCTGAAAACTAACCTGTTTTGATGTCATGTGAATGACACTTTCTTGGTATAACTAACTCATATCATAGCACAGAACTTTTTTTAGTGACATAGTGACACTACATGGTTTCCTTTTTCTCCAAAGTCAGCTTGTTCTGATTGTGCAAGATCCTCTTTCTCATACAAAAGTTTTGTCCTTTGTAGAAAAAAGTCATTGTGGCTATTAGGTTTAACTCCTAATTTAAATATTTTTTCATTGCCCTTATTAAAAACATATGGCTTCCGTGAACTCATTCTACAATTTATGCAATTATAGTAGCATATTTTATTGTTTCAAAGACTATTATTTTGTTTTTCTGTTTCCTTTGAAGATATTACAGTTGTTTTTTTCAGCTCAGATTGTTTTGTACTTTTTGTCTCTTATAAAACAGGATTTCATGGCTGACACAACACAGAAAGGACGCTGTGACACTGTTTTCAACTTAATGAAAAGAGGCTGCCAATCAGATTTTGTGGAAAATCCCACAGTTCATGTCACAATACCCAGTGACCATGAAACAAATACACAAGTGACACCAGGAAAAGTCTCAGTCCAACTGCGTCCAGGTTGGGTTGTCTCTAACACATTGATATTATAGTCAATTTAAACTAAATACAGTACTACTAAGTACAGTTATTTTGTGAAGAAGCCACTGCAATAATTCTTTTGAAGAGTGATGCTATAACATTATATTATAGAACTATGATGATGTTGCTCCCATATTCAAGTACAGTCTTCAGCAAGAAGCGTTTCTGTCAAACACAGCTGAAGGTCAGAATAATACAAGTAATAAGTGGAAAAGGGATTTTAGGTAGTCTTGTCTGTTTTCTGTTATGGTTTCTTGGCTCTTTTTCTTTAGCCGCTTACACAAATAGTTTTCATTACATGTGTATAAACTGTATTCCGTACTGAATGTAAATTGGGCTAGAATTCCTAAATTCATCATTTGATAAGCTTCTTGATTATTTGGTTACTTTTAAGTGCATTGACTAGACAACTATGAAGACACCAAAGCCAATATATAAGAAAGGACTGGATTCCTAAAGGAGACTTAGGTATTCACTGCCTAACATTTCATTTGTAAAATGTGAGACACCTGGCCCTAATAAAAATCTGCAAGTCCTTTTATGGATCTGAGATTTTCTAGTATATGTCTATTTGCCCTCAACTGAACTCAAATTAAATCAATGTATGTTCTCTGCCTCTAAAATAGCTGTAGCTAACAGCAGAAGTGGAAGGTGATGTAAAGGGATGCAGGGTATGTTTCATATCATAAAATCTAATTTATTTCTTTCTTTTGCAAACTGTAGTTGGAGAAAGAAATATGTCATTTAAGAGGGATCAATCTTTGGTAGAAAAACATTAAGTGAATAGGAAAAGTATCTTGCTGATCTTCACTGTATAAAAGATAATTTTCTATCAATTACAGGGGAAAAATGAAGGATCTGCATGGGTGTAAAGCACAAAGGAACTCTGGTTTTCCATCTTTATAATAATAAAACTGAGAAAGCAACATCAGCACTTCTTCTCCTTTCCCCACTCTCTTTCCAAAGAAATGACTGATACTCTGCTTTGTACTGAGAAATGGTCTCAGGAACTGAGGTAGCTCTGGAAGTGTCTGTAATCACATTTACTTCCAAAGGCATATTGGATTCTTAGGAAAAACAGCTTTCTAAACTTTGGTTTAATGAACCCTTTTGCCAGCAAATAATGAAATTAAGTTTGGGGTTCCCTATGCTTTGTGGAAGTTCTTGCATCAGGGAGGCAGAAGACTGAAATTCCAAGGGCTCCAGAAGAATAACTTTTGATATATAGACATCCTGCCCGTATTTTATTCCCTAGGGAAATACACAGATATGCAGCTATAGTTGTGCCTCAAAACAGAAATTTGATACAATATAATCATGTAGACAAAGATGTTTTTGTTTTGGTACTGGGGTTTTTTGTCATTGTTTTCATATACCCAACTGTCAGGATTTACGTGGGAAAAAATAAAAGCTGCACTCAGCAGCTCACTATATGCAAACTGGAGACCTGCAAGGGTCATTTACAAAAAGTAATTTGATTTACACTGTCAAAGAGGAAACACATAAGTTACAGCACACTGAAATTCTGTTTTCTTCACTCAACACCTGATACAGGCAAATCCTGACATTTTCAGGTGGATTATGTTTGAAGACCACTGGAAGAAAGTACTTTGCATGTTCAACTTTCTGGATCAGACCTTTCTTATGTGTACTTCAATTATGCTGTCTAGCAACGTCATAAGCATTAGTAAATGTCATGAATAGATAAGTGACATTTCAGGTGGGGGTTTTTTAGTGAATCTGTTTCTGAATGTGTTTGATGGCTTTTATTGAAACCCTGCGTAATTCTTCTATAACGTCTCCCTTCCTCCTGTCCTTTGCTGTATCTTCATTGCATAATATTGAATTACCTTCTGCACTCGTCATGCGAAGATCCTACTCCCTCATTTCTTCTGTGAGCTCACACTTTGGGTGACATAGAATAATGAACAATTTCAAGCCATGCATTACTGTACCTGTGCTGCCCATACTCCAGTCACTTCACTCATTTTGCTGGCTTTACAGAATATTAGGCAAACAAAAATGTGGGGACTATTTTTAGTGGCTTCCAAAGCATTAACATTTTTATTACGTACAAGAACGTGATGTGGTTCTGCAGGAGAGACAGACTTTGTTGTCCTGAAATAAAAGATGAGTTCTGTTTTGTGTACACCAAAAGATGGATTTTTTAAATATTAAAACCTGGGGGGGAGGGAATTAAATATTTTGATCCTACTGAGTTTTCTCATCGAATCTTGGGAAGTATATTGGTATAAACTTGAAGCATAATTTACATGAGTTTTTCAGGCTGTGCTGTCTTTATGGTACACATGTAGTTTTAGAGTCATATGACAAACTATTTGCAGGATACACTATGCCATTAATTTCAGAGAGTACAGTTAGTTAGAAGAGACTTAACTGAAAAGTAAAATTACTGAACAGAAAATTGGTTCTGTTTTACCTCAAACCAGGACACACTTACATACTTACAAGTGTCAACCTTGAAGTGACTGATCACAATTTGTATGCAGATCTATGTCCTTTGTGAGTCATAACTGCTTTTTGGTATAATGCCAAACGGATTGCATAACCAGGAGTTCAAAAGAAAATGGGGAGAAGTCAGATTTTTACAATAAATTGCACAGTGCTCCTGCAAGAAAAAAAAAAAGCAAGATGTTTTACAAAGAGCCTCTTTATGGCTTATTTTTGAACGATGCTTCAAGGTTTCATTTAGTCTTGGGAGATTTTCCTGTTTGTTTTTCTGTTTGCTGACACAAATAACTTTGTGCTGAGGTTGCTGCAAAAATAAATGTATTTTTAAGAGTGTCCATTCAAAAATAGTAAATAAACTTATTTGTTTCCTTTGAATCAGGAAGTGAAGCAAACTTTATGTTAAAAGTTCGTCCTCTAGAGAAATATCCTGTGGATCTTTATTATTTAGTTGATGTGTCAGCCTCTATGCACAACAATATAGAAAAACTAAACTCCGTTGGATTTGCTTTATCTAAAAAGATGGCAAATATTTCTCTTGATTTTCGACTGGGATTTGGATCCTATGTGGATAAAACTGTGTCACCCTATATTAGCGTTCATCCAGGTCGAATCCATAACCAATGCAGGTATGTAGTTTTTGTATATTTACTGTACCATTGAGAAATTATTTAATTACATAAATATGCATTATGCATATTTATTTTTAAACCTCTTCAGAATCTGTCCTTGTTTCATTATACCTTGGTTCTCCAGCAAAGTTCCTAAGAAAATGCTGAAAATTATTATACAATGATTACTTCTGAAATATCTGGTGAGTGACTTCAGAAAAACTGTGTCTGTATCAGAAAAAATGTGCTGTATTTTGTTCAGCAAAACAAGTCAAGCAACATGCTGCTTTAGCATATATGAATATGTTTTGCATTTAATTTTATAGTCAACTGTTGTCTTCTTAGTTATTTTGGATTTATGTGGCCTAGATTCATCACCAAGTTTTGTACTTTCTGACCTAGGACTTCTCTTCTGGTGTATGGTTGTGTATTCATTTACTCTTTTCTTAAAACTCTGCTTTTGTTGATGTGATGCAGTTTCTTTCAGCTCATTTAATGAACAAATGCGATCCTCTGATCTAATTCCACAGTTGTAATATGAAGGAGCTCCCATTTTAAATAAGAAAGGTGTTCCAGCTTGCATTTCTTTTTTCGTGCCTTGTCTTTTATACCTTGTGTTTGACACTTACATAAAGTGAGGGATCACTTCCAAAACCCTCTGGAGAACAAGATTATTCACAACAAATTCCAATCTGTATAAACCATAATACTTGGAAGAGTGAATATTAACTGTTCATACCTTCTTGCTCGTTACTGTCTTTCCTGGGAAGACATGATCCAAAGTTTTGTGAAGTCCATAAGTATCTTTTTTTTTATTTCAGCGGTTTTTGAATTGGGCACTAGTAGTGGAATTCATTAGATAGATATAAATGTCTATGTATAAAGCAGTCATCTAGGCTGTCTATATAGTGAGTGGAGATCAATTAGCACTTGTAGAACACGATTCATTTTGCCTAGAAGTAGACAGTTTCTCTTCATTGACTGTAAATTGGGTTGGGGGCATGCAGGTTATAGTCTGGATACCTACACTGTGTGCAACAGAAGTTAAGTGAGTTGAAACCTGCTCAGCATCTCTGAATCAGATGAGAACTTCAGCTTGTGCCGTAAATTCCACTGCCGTAAATGGGTCGCAGAGCAACGACCTGTATAAGTGCTGTGACATTAGCTTACTTATGTCAAACTTCATACTTTCTCCCTTACACATAATTTCAAAGAGTATCATTCACAATAAGGATGTTACTGAAAATGGAGTTTCGCATCCCTTTAATGAGGTAACTGTCACTAATCTCAACATTAATTTTATGTCCATTTACTTACTACTAGTGGATGTAGAAATTTAAATTTTATTTTAGTTTTGATCGAGTAGCCTGTGTATCGAGCTATTAAAGGATCTTAATGTTGTGGTGTGATAGCCTTTTCTCAGGATAATGAAAAGCAAAGCTGTACTGCTCCATAGACGTTCCAAAAGGGATCATATACTCTCTGAGATCGTACCATCACTCACATTGTGTTTCTTATCGTTCTGTACAGAAACAGTATGTAGGTAGTGTTACTATATTAACTAAGTTATATTATGTACATTTCCATAAAATACCAAATACATTTTTTCATAGTAAATTAGAACTAATTCCCACTGAAGTTAATCTCATGTGGACTTACTCTTTCTTTAAGTATTTCTTTTATTGTGCATATATACATCTTCATTAGTCACAGGAGTTTATGGGTTAATAGGGATGCAATATTTACATCTCCTTCAAACGAAAGGTATGGAATGTGTTAGACTTTTGTTTTGTTTTGTTTTTGTACAGCGATTATAATTTAGATTGTATGCCTCCTCATGGTTATATTCACGTGCTATCCCTGACTGACAATATAGCAGAATTCAGAAATGCAGTGAATAAACAAAAGATTTCTGGGAATATTGATACACCTGAAGGGGGTTTTGATGCGATGCTCCAAGCAGCAGTGTGCCAGGTAAGGAGTTTATTAACAAAAGACTCAATGGTAGTTCAGACACAGAGAGACATGTATTGGTACAATGGCGCTAAGTGTTCCTGAATTCAGAATGTCAGTTCTAGGCCTGATAATAGTAAGATTTCTTCCTCCTTTTCCATTATTTCCCCCTTAGCTATGCATATCTGTTTACCATTGAAACTGAAAAAGGAGAGCCTGAGGAAATATTTTTCAGTATTATTTAATGATGTTCTTCAAATTCTGGCTTTAATCAGGCTAACCAACATAGGATGGACGATGAAAGCAACTGCTTCTTGCTTGAACAGACGCATGTATTAATTTTGGTCAATTACAAAATTAGTTTCAAAAATCATTAAAGCCCTCCTTGTGTTCCTAAGCGAAGACATACCATTTGACATTTCTTCTGTTTAAGAATGTATTTGAAAACTGAAGGATCAGTTACGTATCTGCTTGTGAAGATAAAGAAAACAAATGCACTTCAATGTTATCTCAGCTTTTAAAGAATCTATATCAAAAACAATACAAATCAATTAAAACTTAACTTTTGTATATTGATAAAATTTCATCACCATCTCTGCCATGCGGAAAGGGATCCATCAGTAGTTCCCAAGCTATAAGCATATTAAATAATAAGAATTTGTTTGCTCTGAAGGGCTCTTTTGCATGTTTTTCTCCTATGCATAGTACTGCAACAGAAATTTTGGAAGCTGACTGATTCATGGGTTTGCTAATGCTCTCTAAGATACTCTCTCTGGGCCTCTTAAAGAAAGTAATTCAACTTCTGTCCAAATCACAGACTTGGTGTGTTTCTTATCTCTTGGGATGATGTCAGAGCAATTCTTTTATTTTGTCCATCTTCACATTCTTGTTTTTTGGAGCAGTAGAATGAGTCCAGGAGAAAAAGTAATCCAAACTATGCTAAAAATGAATAGTTTGGCCCAATTTTATTTTCAAATTTTGATGAGCTGTAAAACAGGTAAATAAAAGCCACTCTTCACAGACATTGTGATCACAGCTGTTACAAAAAATTATTCTGGAGCTTTGGAGAAATTCTTTAAAATTCAGTGTTTCTTATTGGACACATTCCACACTTATGACATGTGAGCTCTAGAATAATATATGCTTCCAAAAACAATAGAATGGAAACATTCATGAGAATGGGGAGGCTTTCCTGTTAACTGAATTGTGAACCAAAACAGATGAGAACAGTGTGCAATTCCTGACAACCGTCATGAACTCTAATTTACATTAATGTGCACTATTTTGCTTACAATAGAACACTATAACTTGCTCCATCTTGCTTTAACCAATACATCCCTGTTGCAAGCAGGAGCAGGTTACGGCATGAAGCAGTTTAAAATGTTGGTTGCTGTGACATATGTAGGTAGGAGTCTTGAGGTGACAAAGTGAAATGATGGAGCCTTAGGAGTAAGAAGTTTCTATGGTGCTGGCAGAGAATTTGGGAGTATTTAAAATATAACCTGTTTATAAATAAAACTTAAAATACGCCTTCTTTAGGGGAGTGCTGTCTAGAATTGTCTGAGGGAGGCTGGTGCCTGACGTGTAAGCTGGAAGAGACACCACACCCCTCTGTATTTACTATCCCTGCTGTTAGGAGATACTTAATCCCCATTCAGAGCTAGCAAGGAATGAGCCTGAGAAGGAACCTAAATCGCTCTGTGCAAAGCAAAGAAAGGAAAGTAGAGAATAAATCATGAAGCCTGGCTGAGTAACATGTACTGTATTGCAGATACACATTTCACATGAGATGAAAGATACCTGGTCGTGTTAAGGGAAACAGTAGACATGAGACAGCATTGTAGAAAGGAGAAGCAAGGAAAGAGGGAAAAGGAGGAAAAATGGAATTAGTGGAGAAGGTGGAATAATTGGGAGAGGGAATAATGAAAAAGAATGTAAGGTGATTCATGTGTGCCTCTAAAGTTTGATTTAAAGCAGCTGCTTATTCCTTGCAGGGAAATAAATGTTATGGAAATACAAATTGGCACCTAACAGTTTAGATATGTTTGCTCTGCTACCTCCTTTACATCACTGAATTCCTAAAACACATTAAATTCACCCTTGTGGATGCCACTTTGCTGTTAATCCCTTAAGATGCTGGATAGATGTAGTATTTTGCTGCCTAATTAGGATTTTCTCAATTTGCAGGTGCATGAAGACAAACTTTAGTTTATTGATTTGTTGATCATATGCCAATGTCCTTTCTGGAAAGCTGTGTAGGGAAAGGAAATTACAGAATGATGGGAATGTAAAATAAATAAATAGAAAGTAAAAATAGAAGAGGGCACCAAGTACCAATGCAAATGAATGCGTATTTATTGGTTGTAATGCTTTTTGGATCCCAGAGAATTTTACAAATGCTATGCATTTGCATTTGTGTGTAATAGTGACACACATGATGTGGCAGCTGTTGCCCAAGCCCACTATATAATGCATGACTTTTATGTATTTTGAGAGATCTTTCTTCAAAAAGCAAAGTGGTAAGTGGATCTCAGGCTTGCAGTGGTAGTTTTCAGACGTAATACATGATATGTATTTCCACACAGAATGCTTTAAATAGCCTGGTTTAAACTCAGTGCTGCTAAACAGTGTCATATCTGAAAGTAGACTTTCACAGCCATTTTTCATTTTGTTATATATTATTTTAGAATATAGGTACTTACTGCTTTCTTATGCTTAATTTTGTTTTCATTTTAGAGCCATATTGGATGGCGTAAAGAAGCAAAGCGACTGCTTCTTGTGATGACAGATCAAACTTCCCATCTGGCCCTTGATAGTAAATTAGCGGGGATTGTAATTCCCCACGATGGAAACTGTCATTTGAAAGATAATGTGTACATCAAAGCTACGAGTATGGTAAGGTATATGTCATAGATTCGGTCTTCAGAGAAGCAGTGTCAAGCTGCGTAAAAGAGGTTTTAAAATTTCTGTCAAAGCATTGCTTTTATTTCAGTTATTAGTGTAGTATTTTTCCAGGTAGACAAGCTGTGAAATGAAGAATCAGTCACCTGGAAATACTGACATATTTTTTGTCCGGGGTAAAGTATTTTGAAGTCTGAGACAACAATACACAACAGAGGAGGATATGTTACTGGGTTTGGTGTGGTTTTTTATTACCATCTCAGAAAAATCATATGCATTTTGTATGAGCAGGAAGTGTCTGGTGCGGTATCTTGCATGAGAAGAAGCTGGTAATACGTCAAAATTGCACAATCCTGCTAATAAGGCAAAAGTAGTGGTCATGGTTCATGGTCAGAAGGTGCAGTGATTGAAAAGGCTTGGTAAGAGTGAAACAGAAGATGTACAACAGCAATGACCTGATTCAACCATGATGGACTAGAAAATATTCTTGTGCCGCAAAGCTTTGCTGTGGTAATGTAGTATTAAATACATCTGAATCTCACAGTATAAAGCCAATGTGTGGTAATACGTACCTGTGGGAAAAGTTGCATCAAATCTGCTGTAGCAAAATAATATGCCTTCAGCAGATATTTTTAGCTTTCAAAATAATTTCTTCAAGAATGTATAAGGTGGTTATGAGTGACTGAAGAAAGGATTATTTTTTTTTCCTAAGATTTGTAGTTTTTAACTGCTTTGGCTATTTCCTTAAATAAATATGAATCATTTGTTTAAGAAGCATGAATCACTACTTAATTGCCATGTAATCACCAGAAAACAGAAATATGAGCTGTGGTATCATTAGAACACATCGCAGTTTTATTCTCGGTGCTGGCTGCACTTAGTTAAAGCGTATAGCCTGTGTTCGGCCCAAGCCAGCAATGTGCTAGTGAAGTCAGTGAGGGCTACGTGTAAGTTAGGCTAGACCTGAATTCAATCCCAGCAACTGGTTTTTACAAGGATGATGGGCCAGCAGGAAGCGGCTGCCGTATGGTGTGTGATCCTGAAATACCGGAGGTTTCTGGGAATCGGTGGGTGTTCGGGACCTTGCTGAGCGGAGGAGGGAGCTGAGCGTGTGCTAACAGGAAGGTTGTTTGGATTTCCGATTATCTGATGTTCTTGCATTCATATACTCCCTCTGTCACCTCTTGGATATTCCCTCACAGATGTCAGGATTATTTATTTCCCTCTAGCCAGTCTGTTCAGTTTCAGTATTTCTACAGTGTCCCTGGGATAAAAACAACCCTTGCCTTATTCTACTTAAAGCAAATAATCCCAAAACTTTCCATTCCCAAAGCAGAGCATACTTACAGGTTACGGTGTCCCTATCTCTATTTTTTTTTTTTTCTCCCCTAATTTCAGTGCTACAAATGGGAGGAATTTTGCTCTGCTTATTAACAATCGCTGAAGGTACAGATCTTATTCTGGTGTTCAAGTTTCCTTTGGTAAAAAAGATACTGTCTTTTTCAGAAAAAAAAAAACCATCTATATTTATTTTCTGTCCAAGTTGAGAAATCAACTTCTGTTTCAGCTGAAAAACCTCACCAATATAAAATACAGACAAAATTAATTAATCTCTTTCTAAGGAACTATGACAGATTGATGACTGACTGAAGGAAGTTTTTTCTGGTTTGTGGGCTGAAAGATTGTGATTTTACTGTCCCATACAGAATAAGAAATATCCATGATTAGTGCTGTTGATGCCTTTTGTGAAATGAGGTAGTCTTTTTAGCCACCCGAATGAAATGACCTTGAAAGATGCTTAGATCTGTGGTGGCACGTTTTGGCCTATGTGTTTTCTGGCTGCTAGCCCGTATATTTTTCAACCACAGGCTAATTCTTGCATGCCCACATGTAATAGTGGACATGCACTTAGTAGTAGAAAAGGAGTAGAATGGAAATCTTTCTCAGTATTAGAGAATATTTCTCAGTATTTAGGGCAACAAAGCTGGTGAGGGGTCTGGAGAACATGTCTTATGAGGAGCGGCTGAAGGAACTGGGATTGTTTAGTCTGGAGAAGAGAAGGTTGAGGGGAGACCTTATTGCTCTCTACAACTCCCTGAAAGGAGGTTGTAGTGAGATGGGAGCTGGTCTCTTCTCCGAAGTAACTAGCAATAGGACAAGAGGGAACAGGTTCAAGTTGCGCCAGGGGAGGTTTAGGCTGGACATTAGGAAAAAATTTTTCACAGAAAGAGTTATCAAACATTGGAACAGGCTGCCCAGCGAGGTGGTTGAGTCACCATCCCTACATGTGTTTAAAAGTCGTGTAGATGTGGTGCTTGGAGACATGGTTTAGTGGCAGACCTGGTAGAGTAGGGTCAATGGTTGGACTAGATGATCTTAAAGGTCTTTTCCAACCTAAATGATTCTATGATTCTATTCTGTATTTTCTGGAGTAGATTTGACCTGATAACACAATAGTGTCTGTAAGGCTAGGTGTACTGGTTTCCTGCTTTTTTTTCTTCTTGGTGGTATGGCCTGTGATAGAAATCCATAAAGAAACTTCAAACGAACAAGTAAAATCGGGGGAGGGAAGCACTATTTGATATTTCAATGAAATGTCATGAAATGCTGTCAGCTTTTTAAAAAATACATCATACGAAACATATTTTTGCTTTTTTTCCTTATCAATGCAATTTTGTTGTGCTATGCTAAATTAAAGAGCTGCCTGTAATGACATTGTTTTCCTACTTTGATTCTTAGCTTCTGGTAGTCTTGAGAAGATTGCATTTTGGCATATATTTATTTCCTCCTTGTGCCAGTTAAGAGGACTTTGCTTTATTTATTGGCAGAAGCTTAACCTTTACATCAGAAGTCTTTCCAGTTAGTCACTTTTCTGCCTGTTTCTTTCTAACTTTTTCTAAGCAGTCACACAGAGGTCAGCAAAAAAGCATAAGACAGGAAGGAAATCTAGTCCATTTTAATTAAATGTGTGCTTGGTTAACTCCCTTTCTGAAATACTTAACATCTGTATTAGTTATCTTCTCAGCTTAACACAGTAGGTTAAAATAATAAAATGAATGATGTAATTGGAACAAGAAAGGTGATCTAAAATGAAAGTACATTTGCCTGAGCAGTAGTGGGAAGAGATAAGATAGAAATACATAAAATACAGCAAACTTTTTATATCAAGCAAAATGAGGCTCTGTGAGTGACCAACAGTTCCTTATGTCATCTCTTTACATGCTTAAAATGAAAAAGATAGTGTGAGTCTGTTGATGCTTTTTTTTTTAAGTCTCTTCTAATAAAAAGAAAATTTTTCTTTCTAATCTGAAATAAGACTTTAATGTACTAGTAACCAAGCTGGACACTCTAGTAAGCTAGAGCTGACAAGTATACTTGTTAGCAGGCTAGGTGGTTGGGGTTCTAGTCCCTGCAACTGTTGCACATCTATGCATGTCATCTCTTGACTTAAGTAAGCTCCATCTGAATAAGTTTTTGTTTCATGAAGTCTTGGAAACCCATTTCTGTTACCACAGATCCCAGAGTTTTGCCCTTATTTGCAGAGATGTTGAAAAGCCACTTTGCTGGAATTTGGGCACGTCTAGTGCCATGTGTTAAGCAGAAGACTGACTTATTTGACCACCATCTCATGATCTCTCAACACTGCCCCCATCTTTCACACATTTACAGCGCAGGAAGTATTTACAGAACGTCTGGCTTCACTCGCCCGTGTCCTGGGACCACTTGGTGTGTCTCTGATCTGCCAGCCAGTTGCATGTGGCCTGTAGAGCTGTGCAGCACAATGGAGGCCCCACCACTGTGGTCTGTGGTCATGGAGAAGGCAGGAGGCTGTAGTGCTGTGTTGCAGGCTATTGAGAATGGCAACAAAGCCACTGCTGCTGCAGTTCACTCACAACTGCTGTGTAGCGGGAATGCATGCTCACTGGACCCCTCACGTATGGCACACTACCCGGCTGCAGCTGTAAGAAGATCCATTTATTGCTACCTTTCATCACTTATCTTAAGGAATATAGTCTCTTACCAAAGGGTAGAAAAATTGAGAGAGGCGTGGACCCTGGCTAAGATCAAACTGCAGCAAGAAACTCCTTTGTTCTTTCTATACGAGGCTCTTTGTAATGGTGCAATACGATGGAAAACGGATTTTGCCCCCTCGCATAACTTTGTCTCAGCTGTCTTGGCATTCACGTTACTGTTAGGAGAGCAGTTGACTTGCAGGTTGCCTTGAGTAACAAGTGGCACTCTGAGGAGAAATGAATTGTGCAGGGAAACAGTGTGTTTGTGCAAGAGAGAGACAATATGGGGCAGATGGTGAAAAATATCAGGAAGAGAAAGACAGCAGAAGTATATGGGGTAAAGAGGTTGAAGGACCCAACATACGTGGAGGTATCCAGATGAAATCTATGTAAGGGGAAACGCAGGCCGAGGCCCCAGTCACTTCTCTGTGTTTATTCATGAATTTTAAGTGTTGATTTTACTTCCTGAGAAGTATTCACAGATGTATGATAAATAAGCAGTGACTTTCAGATAGTTTGTTTCAGAGTTCTGGAGCTGGAGGGGTCTCACATAGCCCAGGTGTACAAAGCCCACTGGGACCACACAGACACCGTTGTGCTTCCCCAGATCTTGGATGAAGGGATAGCAACACACCTCTTGTTCTATAATCCATGTCGGATTTCTTAATGAGAAGTGTAGAAGGGCAGGTCACTGGCACAGGACATACCGTCATAGGTACTTCACGAAATAGAGCAGTGTCATCACTAGGGAGAGACGTGAAACTCGTGCTACCTTCTTCAAGCACAAGCATGCTTAAGAAAATGTATCAGGTCATCGCGGTGAGGACTGGAGGCATCACTGCTAAGGCAGGTCTTGAACAGACCAAGGAGAAAGCTGTCAGCCTTAAGTAAGATTTGTACAGAATACAGACATTGCTAGAACCTGACCCAGTGGCTGTATTTAGCTGATGTGTCTGATCCCTGGTGCCAAAATACATTCCTGAGAAACAAACTTTTAGTTAGTCGTCTCACTGTTCCCAAAAGTACACCTCATCTCAGTGCTCTCATGTTGTACTTTCTCCCTGACTTTTGCACAAGAACCTACCTGTCGTTTTCAGGAATCTTGTTATTCTTCTAGATGGACCATGGACAACATCATATCTGTATTTCTTAAGCATCAGACTCAAACCAACAAAATAGTACTGTATGAGTTAGTCCTCCCACTGTGGAGCACCCCTGCATAGTTGGCAATAGATAAGCCTGTCACAGTCTGGCTGATGCCTTGATGATTTTTTTTTTCATTATCTATTTATTTGGTTGGTCCCACTTTCTTTTCGATGTAGGCCTAGCACTGCTCTGTAAATTTAGAAAGAAGGATTGGGGGGGGTTTGGAATCCTTTATTGTGTCATATGTGAAATACAATTTTTTCCCTACTAATCTGCAGTCTTCTCTTTTCTCTTGTATTTTGCAGGAGCATCCATCTCTTGGGCAGCTCTCTGAAAAACTGATCGACAATAACATCAATGTTATTTTTGCAGTTCAAGGAAGCCAGTTCCATTGGTATAAAGTAGGTTAGAAACCTGATTTCTTTTTCCAATTTTGAAAGCACAATATTTATATTAAAAATTAAAACTGTGCATAAATGATTGTATTTTTCATAGGATCTGTTACCTCTGTTGCCTGGTACTGTTGCAAGACAAATAGAATCACAAGCAGCAAATCTCAATGATTTGGTGGTAGAAGCTTATCAGGTATGATGACAGTAACAATGTTGTATGCTGTATTTGTACAGGGGTTTTTCACCTTTCATAGCCTAAAGTTGGAATTTCCAGGATCTTGGCTTCTATCTGAAGTCCACGAGGATAAGTTCCCTACTTTTCTGAATGTCCAGGTTGGTGGGTGACACTATCCCACAATAGTTCTCAAATTCCCAGGCTGTCGGGGTCTCAAAGACAAGAGCTAGTACTTTTTCCTTTCTAAGGATGCTTCTAAATGTGCTGTTTGGTTCTCTGCACCTCTTGCCGTGTAACTTCAAAAGAAATGTCGGATGTATTTGAATTTTGGCATCTCAGATCTTTAGTCACAGATCAGACACCACTGTCTAGTCACCATATAAATTCCAAGCAAAAAGATAGTGCCATATTTAGAGGTTTTTACAGCATAATTCTTAGAAAATGGACAACAGGTGGGAATTTAGAATGAGGTAGCTTGACAACAGCAGATATTGTGGAAAGCAGGATTTGCACTGCACAAAGCAGTGTAATGACTCAGGGTTTTGAGGCATGGCAGTGAAGGAGAGTTTTGATAGGGATTTGGGAGAGAACAATGGAAATGGCATTGTGAACTCTTTCCTGGAGTTCTCAACTGAAAGTAGTAGCATGGGAAAGAGAAAGTAATAGTATGGGAAAGAGCTTAGAGTAGTTTTTCACAGGTGATTAACAGGGAATAGCAGCTTGAAAGTGGAAATTGGCATCTTGATAGCAAATGAAAGATAGCCTGGTAAGAGGGGGCATAAACAGTTTTGAAAATGAAGCCAAGTAGCATACATTTGATGTGCTAGAGCACAGGGAGCTCATAGAGCAGCATGAAGATTAACGTGGTGGGTTAGATGGTTGGATGCTGTTAAGGTGTGCAAGTTACACAAATGTGCAAGTTCCAAAAGTTGAAAAATCAGTTACAAACTATATGCAAGGTATCAACATGTATCACATTATTTTTAATCACTTGGATATGGGAGGCTGATATTATCCATTGTACTACGTTAACCATCTAAATCGGACCATTCGCTTTCAGAAAACTGGCTGTAATGAAGAGCCAAATCCCATGTCTGTTCCTAGTCAGTAGAGTGGGTTTGTGCACATTTTCCTCACTGTCACGTTGGAAACGTTGTGCAGAAGGCAAAGACGTTCAAAAGCAGAGGAAGTTAGGTGTAATCAAATTGCAGAGAAGTTCTCACTGGTATTGTACTTTCTCTGATAAAATTGAGAAATCTCATTTTGAATATGGAGGTTTGCAGGAAATTGCTGGCAAAAAATTTGAAGATCATAGTCCCTTTGTATGCCACTTTTACACTGTCCATCCTAAATTGTATCCCAGTTTTTAGAGCACAGTGCAGGACAAACATTCAAGGAGAGGAAACTAAAATTTACAAAATACTGATTTAGTTCAATGGAAGATTGTATGGGACTTTCCTGCTCCAGCCACCCCAGTTTGCTCTTGCCTTATTTTCGTTTTTTACACAGTATCTTCCTTCCCATCCTAAACTTCATTGGATTTGATACTTTGAGATTTTTATCATACTTTTAGGGGCTTGTAATATACAAACACAGTAAACAGGGCTTGAATGTTTTGCTTTCTTGAAAGCAAAAGTACTTAGATAAGAAAATAAATTTAGTGTTGATGTTTGATGACAGTGGGCCTCTTGCACTCTTGTTCTAGGCAGGGAAACCTTAGGCTTAGTTGTGGAAAACCCTGGCTGAAAATCCCTGGCTAAAAAGCCAGGGATGAGTCACTAATTTTCAAAAAGTTACTAAGATAAACATGTGTTCAGATTCATGTAATTAAATTTCCATTTGTAGCAGTAAAAATAATCCGCTAAACTAATTTTTTAAATACTAATATGCCAGGAATTTTAATAATCTCTTTGTGCAATTTTCAGCTCGTCAGTTTGTACAGCTTTAATAAATTTTTTAAAAGTCAAGAAGCAATATTCCTTCTTGGAAGGAAGTAGGATTTTTGAGCATGCAGTAAACACAAGTTACAAAGTAGCTGGCTTTTCCATTATTTTATATTGTAAAAAATCCTAACGGGAATCAACCGGTTGTTGGCTTATATACTCCTAGCTGACCCAACTAGATCAGTAAGAATAATCCCAACAGCCTTTAGATCACCCTAAGGTTTGTTTAGAGAAAACCTTTCCAAGACAGATGCAAAATATCAGAAGCTTATAAAGTGTCAAGTTAATTAGGAAGCTTTTCTGCTGGATAACAGTAGTTGTATGTATGTTTACTGTTTTATTTTAAATGTGTGGCTAAAAGGCAGTGTAGTCTCTCAAACAATAAGCCATTTTTGTTGTGCACGGTTGTTAAAATAGATTTTCAAATTGCAAAAAATACAGTCTCAAAACCATCTTAGAAAAGCTGAAAACATTTTTATCTGGAAAACGTAATCCTCTTTATCAGAATTACCAGTTCGCTGGTGGTGTATATTTGGAATGTATTCGGGTCTTTATGTGGGAAACAATGCTTTAATTCATTCCTTTATTCACACAGACAAGCTTTCTTCGTTTTCACTGAGACATAGTAGCCATACTTGGTGTTAGTCACTAGTGCACTTTATACGTTGAGATGCAATGTGACTAAAACTTATTTTCTGGTTACAGAAACTAATCTCTGAAGTGAAAATTCAAGTCGATAACCAGATCCAAGGTCTTCATTTCAATATCACTGCAATGTGTCCTGATGGAAGTAAAAAAACTGGCATGGAAGGATGTAAAAATGTGGGATATAATGAAGAAGTATGTTGATAGTTCTTGTTCTTCAAGGAAGTGGAATACTTGTTTTTCTGTTTGGTTGGGTTTCAATGGTGTGAAATCTTCTAGGGATTTACTTAAACTGAAAATGGATTTATGTGATTAATGACCACAGACCCTCTATTATTCTCTGGTTTTATTTTTCCTGAATCTTACTTTAATTCTCACTAATCTTGTGGAACTAAGACTCAAAGCTTTTCCTGAAAGCTAACGTCCATTAAAACTCTCCTCCTTTGTCCTCCAGTGGTCACAATGGCCATGTTCATTGTGATGAAATCTGTACATAAAAGGCTGAAAGATAATCACCCGGTGGAAACGAATCACTGGGATTTGTGTTCCTTGGGTCTGTACTAGACACCACCTTTCCCTCTCCTTGCTCTAGTAGTCTTTGTGCACAATCAGGGTTGTGGATAATTAGTTTATTTTATAAATCAAATTAATAAAATGATTTATCCCCTTTTTGGATCGGTGCCACCTACTGAATGAAACGAATTGTAAAACTGGAGCATCATGCACCGTGAAAATATGGGGGAAGATGTCTGGCTAATATAAAGACCATGGTTTTCTTCCCAGAACAACTTCTCTGTGCCTTGATATATTTATTTAATTGCTTGGACTAGTAGAGTAAGTCATTTAGCTTGCCAGGAAGAGGTCTGTGTTTCTGGAGAGCAGGGTCAAGGAGTTCTTTCCTTCTTGACATGTACACACATCTCAGCTGGTCTTGTGTGTAAAAATAGCAAAACAAATCAGTAGATAAAATGTGTGAATTTTAAATATGTTCACTTAGATGTATTTTACGCTTTTCTGAATTTTGTCTGCGTGCCCTACTGCTGATTAGCTCCTACAGTTTAAGGGAGATTTTCTGTTTTTCTTAACTCATCTATTCTCCAGTGTTGTTCCCTGTGCATGTCATAAGAAATAGGACTGGAATTTGTTCTGTTTAATGAAAAGAAAAATATTTATATCTGTTTCTTTTTAATAAAAAGCCAAGTCAGTTGATTATAAAAGATTGCATGTGGTCCTAAACCTCTACTGCTGTTGAAAATGAGCCATCCTCAAGAGATTAATTTATTTTAACCGTAAATCCTCCTTTCAGTATTTGTTTACAGGCAAAATGCTTTTCCTTAATTCTCACATTCCTTTTATTGTCTAATCCTTCTTCCGTCCTTTTCTTACCAAAACACGAAGCATATTATATTCTGGAAGAATCCTATGGCCTCTTCAGGGTGCAAAACTAACTTTGGCTATTAGCAAGTGTCAGTGTTCACAGTGTATTATTGAGTTGCAATACATTTAATCTTTCTGCTGCTGTGTTCAGACACCTCAAATTTCACAACTCGTATGCAAGACGTGATTTGTCCTTCCCTCCCATCTCCCTGCCATTCCTCCAGCAGTGTGTTGTACATGAAGATGATGTTTTCTAGCAGGGCTCTGTCTTGAATAAAAAGCACATTCTCTAGCTGCAGCCTGTCCTCCCCATGTGATACGCACCTGCCATATGAATTAATTAGTGCATTGCCACACTTTTGCCCTGTGACCAAAGGGAAGAAGTCTCATGCACAGAGAGTGTAGGCAACTGAGGTGTTATGTGCGTAGTGGCACATTTAAGAAACAAGAAGAAGAGACGCAAAGGGTGAGACAAAGCCTGTGTGCCCCCTCAGTACAACACTAAGAAGCGCATGCTTCTGCACAGCATTCTTCTCCTGTTGTCCGTGTAGGCAGCCGCAGCCCCACTCGCCACAAAGCCACCATTGTCCCCAAGGGCTCGGCTGTTCTCGTGTGGGGGTGCAGCGGGAGGGGGAGACAGCGATGAGAAATGAATGGTCTTAGTCTTTGCGGGTAGTTTCCACCTCGAATGTAGTCAGTTTCATAGGTTTTCTCTTTTTTTTTTNTCTGGTGGTAAAGGGTAGAGATATTTGCTTCTCTTGGACTCCTTTCTCACTTTTTCCTCTTGGTTATAGTTTCCCTGTGAAGAGTTGAGGAAGAATTGTTTTCTGTCAGCAGGCTAAATAGCCTTAGTGAGAATACCCTGTCAGAAGCCTGCCGGTCAAGAAAAACCCAAAAAACAATCATGAAATACAAGATTGCTATCCAGTGAAAGTATCACAGATGTCAGAGCTGCCGAAGAGGTTTGGTAGCGATTGATGCAAACCCTATGGCAGTCACCTAATCACCAAAATTATCCAGGGTCCTGTGCCAGGACTCTGGAGAGCCACAGGGGCTGGTGCTTCAGTGGGCACTACTGGGGTGAGGACCTGGGGCATGGTGGTGATGGCCATGACATGACCAGGAGCTAGGCACTGGTCTACTCTGAAGCAGCACTTGGTCTGCCCGGGACCACAGCAAGAGCAGCAAGACTCTCTTGCTCCATCCCCATTGTAGGAATTGGGAAAAATAAGCTGATTCTAAGGTGTGAGCCGTGTCTGTGTTTTAGTAGGAGTAGGTAGGGCCATCCGAAAAACCTGTGTAGTTTCTATTTGCACAGACCATTTCTGCAGCAAGAACATTCATTACAGGTTCTTTTTGTGAAGACCATCTCTGTTTCTGTTTGTGTATTGTCCTGCTCAATCTAGTCCCAATTCTCATCTGAATATTTCTATAATATAACAGAATGTGCACGTTAAATTAGATCAGGAGGATGATGATGGTAATTCTGTTACTATTTAATTTGTATTAAGCTTGTCTTCTGCAACTATGCTTTCTTAACATGAAAAGTAGACAGCTGTCAATCTTCTATTGTTAGGATTTAAACTGTATTTGTGATACCTGTCATTGCTGGTATATCATATTTGACAAATGACCACTGCATATTTTGTTATTATTAGCTAGTGCACATTCATATGCAATATAAGATTCTGCTTTATTCATGTGTGAAAAATTTTAAGCAATTTATAGGAAATAATGATGATGTAAAATCTGTCTTTATTTCTTCTTAGGTACTTTTCAATGTATCAGTTACAATGAAAGGATGTGATACAACTGGAGGAAGAAAATATGCAATACTTAAGCCTATTGGTTTCAATGAAACCGCCATCGTTAATGTGCAGAAAAGCTGTGCCTGTCAGTATGGAGACACTACAAGGCACAAAAGAATATGGGCCGATGAAACTTTTTCTGATGGCAAACAGTCCCATTGCAGGGACAATAACTGTAGCTCTAATAAAGATACACTTCCTTCTGAGAGGTGCAGACGACACCAGGACCAGCCCATCTGCAGTGGTCAAGGAAATTGCATAGATGGAAAATGTTTCTGCTACAAAAACAAGCTAGGCAAGGTGTATGGCAAGTACTGTGAAATGGATGATTATTCCTGCCCATATCACCAGGGAAACTTATGTTCTGGTAAGCTGCAGGGTTTATGTCTGTGTTTTGTTTTTGTCTGCGTTTGGTTTGGTTTTCTGAGGTTTATATACATGATGCAGCTGAAAACAATGATACAAGGCTGTCAAGTACAAGAATTGTGTGTGCAGAATTAGTGTGTGAAATGTCCTGAACAGCCTGGTAGGAATTCACGCTCCTGAGCTTTCTTCACCACAGAGGTATGCACTGTCTTCTAAACTTTAGTACTGCTTTTTAGGGGATTTATTGATTTCTTTTCTAAGTTTAGCTATTTTAAGATATAAATCTTAAACTTTTTCAGAGGTAATGATACTGATATCTTGGATAAAACAGTAACATCATTCGAGAAAGTAAATTGATACATTTCAGTCTAATGAGAATATGAGATACTAAGAGATTAGGAGGAATCATAACTTCCAGATGAGGTTCTGATTTTCTAACACCCTGAATCAGTCTTTTCAGAGCTACAGTGACACTTGATTTCAAATACTGGTATATATGCTAACACTGTTCAGAACACCTGCTACAAAAAGGGGCGTGGAAGTGAAATGTAAACAGGGAGAGTTAGAAGTTCTTATTCTTTTTGTGGCCTACTTCATGTTTTTTAAAGAAAGCATGCAAATGAAAACTGCATATGAACAAAAGACAAAATATGTCATTTTAAGTTAAATTTACTAAGGAAAAATGGGATTGAATCAGTATTGTTACTGTATCTCTACCAGAATATTTTTTCCCCCTTTACAAAGTAATTAAATATTTTAAAATCCATACTGAGGGACCAATTTTTTCAACTGCAGTTGGATAAATTTAGAGTAATTCTATGGGCTTTAGTAGAGCTATTTCGGTTTTGCTCTGCTGGTGGCTGTGAACTTTACATAAAATGAAGAGAAATAATGTTACCTAATCCTTTAAATATTTCATACCAACACAAAGAATTATGGTTCATCTTCTCTCACTTTTCTTCCCTCCCCCCAACCTACTTTTCAAATTTACTATTTCTTAACCTAAGCAGACCTTTCAAAGTTACTAGGTCCAAAAGCCTGAGGAGATGTGGCACCCTGGTCAGCAGAGGAGACAGGGAGATCTTTGTCTAAGAGGTGCTGGAGATTGTAACATGTGATGGAGTCCTGCCCTAGGGTACCACATGGGGAACGTGCCACCTGGGGCCATGGCTGAGCAGTGTGCCTCTTCATGGGATATTTTCCAGTGCAGAGCCTTGCTCTGAGATGTCCTATGATCCAATGTCCTATGATCCCCCCTCCATTTTGCCCAGCCCAGGCAAAAAAAGGGGCAGCCTATGCCTTGGCCCCACTCCCAGTTAGGGGATCACATCTGTTAGATGGGACTGTCTCCCTGCAGCTGCTCTGTGGATCCCTAGAGCACAAGAGGGCCATCGCAGCGTGTGTGAAACTTAGGTACTGCCAAGGCATAGCTGAGGAGACCTGTGAGATTGCCTGTGCTTTATGCGCTTTCTGTTTCTGTATTTCCTAAAGGTGCTTTCCCATGCTGTAAAAATGTGGCTAAACAGTATCAGCATGTCAGTTGTACAGCTGCCTAAATGTGCTACAACACGGAAAACATGGATTTTGCCCTAAAGTTTCCACCGCTTTGCCTGAAAAACTGTAAAGGCCACCAGAGGTTCTTCATAGCCTTTGAATCCTTGAGGCTATGAGTTTTAAGTTCTTATTAAATAACCTACAGTTCATAAGCACAGCATACCCACCTGTCCAGCTCAGTCATCTGTCCTTTACAAAGGCAGAAAAGCAGTGCTATCATACATGCTCCTGAAAAGAACAGAAAAAAAACCAAGCTGGCATGTGCACATGAACTTGATACTTCTTCTTCCACTGAATCTTGCTGTTTATTTGAATTGAATGCTTTCTTGCTACAGAGAAGTTTGTTTAGTTTGCCTGAAGACTCTTTTCCTGGTCGTTGTGTAATTTTTAATCCACATTGCTTTGATCCAAGGCAACAGGGAAAATTCTAGTAAAATGTTTTAGGACGATGTCGGGGTAGCAGCTTTTGCTCAACTTAGCAACAAACAGCAGCCTTAAATATGTAACGTGCTTTTAATTTCAGCCGACGTTGTTAACTTAAATACTAATTAGCAAGCCAAGGTCTACATTAGCTCTGTTTAACGTCAAGCACCAGTAATACCAGCATATGCGTATAAAAACTGACTTTCTGTGTTTTCATAAAAGCATATGACTCAAGGCTATCTGATGTTGTAGGTAATGGTGAATGTGAAGCTGGTAAATGCAGATGCTTTGCTGGCTGGGAAGGTGACCGTTGCCAGTGCTCATTACAATCCGCAAAGCACTGCCTGAATTCAAAGGGCCAGATTTGCAGTGGAAGAGGAAAATGTGTATGTGGAAAGTGTGAGTGCACAGATCCAAGAAGCTTTGGCCGTTTGTGTGAATTTTGCCCTACTTGTAACAAAGCCTGTGAAGAAAACTGGTACGTTTCTTGTGCTAGACTTGACTTTTTAACTCTGTAGTATTGAAAGAAAGAGAAATATTTCTGCTTGGCTCGATGTGTGCTATATTTCTTAGATATTTAGACTGTAGGAAATTGAAACAATTCATACTTGAGACTTTTCTCTATGTAGCTGAGGGGTTCACACTGGCAATTAAGAGAATTGCATGTCCGTATCTGTGTTCAGCAGTCTGTGTCCAACTTTCAGCTTCCTGAAGTCAAAGGAGGTGTGTCCTATGAGTATCTTTTTTTTCATATATTTACTAAAAGATGGTTCTTCACGTGAAATCTTCTGGGTAGGAAATAAAGCCCATAAATTTGGAGTTTTAAAAATGGACAGTAGATCCTACTCTTGAATGCCACAAATTCCAGTAATATTCTCCAAGTTTGTTTTTGCACACTCCCTATGCTTCTCAACTGAAAGAAGGAGATGCGGAATAAGAGCGGTACCTGCGCATTATCACTGCCATCGGTCAGCAGAGCAGAGCTGGTCTTACCCAGGCAACAACATTCTCCATTACTCAGTTTTAAATCACTTAGTCTTTGCTGTGCTAGTTTTAAAGCATGCCATTTTTCCTTACCCATGTAAAGGAAGAGACAGTGTGAAGGTTGAAATGAGCAGCCCAAGGAGGAGAGAAGCTAGACCAAGCTGTCAGTGGCACACTGGCTGGTGCTGGCTTAAAAAGTCAATGAAGCCCTGTCTTTGGGCACGGCTCTTCTACACCCTCCTGTCAGCACGTATAATCTTCTGCATCCCACTGTGGCTGAGAGGGTGAGAGATCAGTCTTTAGTTGGAAAGGGAATTGTCATCAAAACAGAATTGTTGTTTATTCTTATTCATTTGAATTATAGCTTATCTGGTGAATATCCTGCAGAGACAAGCTGGGCCGTGTCTGAAAAGATGACTTGCTAAGACTTCACCAGATAAAATGCAGTTAACCTTGCTGGCTTACAATTGTTCAAAGTCTCTGCAAAATGTGTGCCTTTAATAAATTCAGAAGATGGCATAGCTTCATTAAAAATTCAGTCAGGGCTTTTTCAGGATCACTTGTGATGTCCATCTTCTGCAAAGCCGAAAAGTGAAGATGGCAAGACTGACAGTGCTGCCTCCCACCTTGCTGCTGACCCTCTGAACTGCCCAGCAGCGGGACCTTACGTGGCTTTGTCTTAACGTAGCATCCAAAAAAATTTTTAACAAAACTGTGTTTCCTAGATCTATCTCTTCCCTTCAGTCCCAGCATGTATCCTAGTGACGGTCATAGATAAAGACAGACTGGGGCTGAACTGGAGGCTGACAGCCGAAGAAAGGGTGCTGGACCCTTAGCTACACCCCCCCAAAGAGCACACATCACAAAGTGCAGAGCAGGGGCTGGATGAAGGTGGCTCAAAGCCAAAGACATGTTTTGCTGTATGACTCCTGACTAGTTGGTTCTGAGAATCATCATAGGGATAAAATGCTGAGAGAGGCATCACATTTCAGAAAAAAATAAATAAATGTCGCAATGTTTTTACTAGCGACAGGAAAGCATTATGTGCAAGTGATACGTCAGCAAATCTCTCTAAGGGGAGTGCAGAGAAAGACATGGGGTTTTAATTAAATTTTTATTTTACAGGAATTGTGTTCAGTGCCATCATTCTAACAATGCATCTCAAGCTGAACTTGACCAGTGCACAACCTCATGCGCTTACCTGCTGCATTATATTGACCAAACTTCAGGTATGTGACATTTTCTAGGTAATTTTAAGAAAAGATGAAAATCCTTTGGGGTTAGTAATTGAATTCACCACTGTTACAATGTCTTTCAAAAGTGTGTCATATTATTAAAATAACAAAGACAGCAGGAAAAAGAGAAAAATCACTCGTAGCTTCAGGGAAAGTAAAAGATAAATAATAACAGGAAACATGATTGTCAAGCATTGCTAAATTAGATTTCCTGGTTCCTTGAGAAGTCACATCTAATAATAATGAATCCTTCCTGAGCAATCCTTAAAGAAATATTTATAAAAATCTGTTATGGTATCTGTATGTTTTATTACTTTGGATATGCTTACATTATTTGACATTGCCAGAAATGAGGAAGAATGAAGTAGAACGCTTACCTCACATTCAGTAATGTTTAAATATTCCTTTCAAGTATAAAAAAACTGCATAGTTATGAGGGCTGTGGAAAAATAAAATCTTTTTAAAGAGAATCTCATAAAGCTTAATCAGTCCACGCTGCAACAAAAAATGCAGGTAAATTATTACCTTTTGTCACTTTAAATTTTTGTATTTTTTTTTATCTTACAGTTCATAAATGAGAATAGTTTCATAACTGTGAATACTTTTCTCATAACTTCAGTATTAATTAAAGGAAAGCTTGCTGTATGATAGAGGTTTACCAGTGTGGAGAGCACTAGACAAAGATTCAAGAAACCACATTTTCTTTCATATTTTGCCAATGATCTGCACTGTAATCTTGTGAAGATTTAGCTGTCTTGGCCCCATGCATTTCATCCTCTCTATTTCAGCTATAAACTCACCAGCCTACAGAGAATTTATGATGGCCAACACAGCAAAGCCTTAGTCTTAGTTCTGTAGATTAAGGGAATAATAGTTTCACCATTTTTCTACAGTGTATCTTAATCAGAATTGCCTTTCCTGATATGCGGCTTTAAAAGCTTGCATATGGCAACTTTTCCCCTTGACTTCCCTTAAGTTACTTTCCCTCAACTTTTATCAGGCTCCTGTTACATTTATGCAACATTACTGTGCAGTGGTAGATACAACTGTGTTTCGGGAATGTGCCTATTCCATACATTAGGCTTTACACTTGTGTTTTCCTTTTGTCGCAGAATGTTTCTCTGGACGAAGCTACTTTCGAGTCTTTTCCATAATCTTTATAGTCACCTTTCTGATCGGGTTGCTTGTTGTCCTTATCATCAGGCAGATAATTCTGCAGGGGAGTAGCAATAAAGTTAAATCTTCAGCTGATTACAGAATATCTTCAACAAAGAAGGTAATTGATTTCAAAGCCATCATATTCAGTAATCTTTTTCTTGCACATAAAAGTTAGCTAATCATTGATAAAAATTGTATCTTCTCCTTCAAGGATAAGATGTTTTTGCCTACTGTTTGTACAAGAACAGTAACATACAGACGTGACAAACCAGAGGAAATAAATATCGACATCAGCAAGTTACGATTAAACGAAACTTTCAAGTGTGAATTCTGAAGACTGTGTTTTCTGCAAATGTCTATTTCCATCACGCTCGACTTTTAAAAAGTTGCCTATTTTAGTCTGTCAGAGTCTTGACTGTTGCCGGTTGGTTTTGTGTCCTGCATTTTGTTGAATACTGTAACAAAGTGACATGTAAGCATATTCACATAATGTGACTATGTTTGAAACTATAGCTGCTGTATTTTTAATTTTTTTTTTTGAAAGAGAAATGTGCGTTACTACTGTTCAGGAACCTTAGTGTTGATGTAGCACTTTAGTGTATTCTAATTTATTTAGTTACGGCCTAGAATGTAGATATGAACCTGTCTGACAAAGCACTGATCTCACTCTACATGTAGCTAGTACTGATGTGCTCGGTGGGAATGGACAAAAACTGTGACTGAAATATTAACATTGTTGTATATTATAGCAATAGATAAAACTATTCAAATGCTCTTAAAGAGAGTAAACGGTACTTTTATAGTTCTCTCGGTTGACTAAATTCCACTGATTTGTCTGCTTTAGCCTCTTAGCTTCTCCTCATTACTTAATAAAAATGACTGGATTAAATGAGTGCCTAGTTACTGGTGTGAGTGTATAGTTGTGTGTGTGTATGCACACACATGCATGCACACACACAGAGGTAAATGATATATATATATATAGGTTTTTGTATGTTATGATGTCACAAAGATAATTTATATCTGATAAAGAGTAATTTTTAGCTTTTTTACTTGTTTCAACATATAAATTTATATATGAATTTTAAGGTCTTTGGAAGCTGAGTGGCTACAGAAAACGAGAGTTCCTCTGTCCAACAGCATAGTCTGCATGATCATCACTGCCGGCTGACTTCCCCTTTGGAGTCAGCAGCGTCAACCCCATTGCAAGCAGATAAATTACACCAGAGCTGTGTTTGGTTTGCTAGCTACATGTCAGTGTTTTGCCAAATAAGGGCTTTGTTCTTTTTGTATGATGTCAGACGTAAGTCTGATTTTACACACGTGCTCTTTTTTCCTATGTGAATTAGTTGACAGGATTAGATTTCATGAATCCTTACGTAACCACTTCAATTTTTGTGACTGTGCATTGAGAAATAGGTCCAGTGTGATGTGGAAAAGAACCTGCAATTTGGAAGAAGGTGAGGAAAACAGGAGTCTCTTTCTCAAGAGAACACATTCATTGACTTCATAAATGTGGGATCAAATTCTGCCTTTAGAAATGGGCAGAACTCTTCTAAACACAGTGGGACCAATATGAGCTTATCTGAGAGCAGAATTTGAGCTACAAGGTCAAGCAGGAGCATTTTCTTATCCCCGAACCTGGCTATAGTGGTAGAAGACATGTTATTGTTATATGCTAGTTGGAAGAATCAGCCAACGGTCTGATTTACTAACTTTATGCTGCCGAAACCCTACGAAAATCTGATCAACCTCTAATGCACTAAAATCTTGCTGGCAAAAAGAAAAATCATCTCAGGAGACAGTATGCAGTGTATCATTTTAGCAACATTAATTACTGTTACTAAATATTGAATCGTAGAATCCCAGAATCGTAGATTACCAGATTGGCAGGGACCACAAGGATCACCTGGTCCAACCTTTCATGGCAAAAGCACGGTCGAGACAAGGTGGCCCAGCACCCTGTCCAGCTGATCTTGAAAGTGTCCAGTGGTCTGTACTTGTCATAGATAAGAGTTACAGAAATAAAGCAGGACCTCTTTATATGCAGTTTTTAGAAATTAATATATATTTGTATTTCCTATTCTGTATTTCTTCTGTAAATTCCCACTGAAATCTGAGGCGTGTACATGTGAACGGAAGGCAGGATGCAGAACAAATCTTACGTGTTATGTGAGTGTTCACGATTTCTTGGGTCATGGATCAAGTGGGATTGAGACAAATAATATAGAGACAGTGGGCCTTCCATTAAACTGTCATAAAAGCTTGAGATTTTAGGGATTTTTTTTTTTTAAATATAAACTGGACTATAAAATGTTTCTAAAGTAGTCTTCAAAGTAGTCCCTGAGCTTTCTACAATATAGGTAAACTTTTACTTGTGTCATTTAAAGAAAAGGAGGTTTCCTTACACTGACCCTGATTTTAGTGATAGCTTTGTTGTAATATCCTAATTATAGATTAATTTTATAATCTATCAAGTATACCTTAAACTTTTATTTTCTTTTAAAACACGTAGAACCATTTTCCTCCTATGTAATTAACAGATTCTAAACCATTGATTTCAGTGGTATTAAGATAAAAAGTTGATAAAAGTTTACCTGCTATTGTCCGTGTCACAATACATGAGTATTTTTAAGTGAGTAGGAAACAAAGTCTCTGGTTATCTGTTTCACTTAACAAAACAGACAAAAAAAAATAATTAAAAGCCTAGCAGAGAATATCTGAGTATATAACAAAAGATGTGATTATGTTCTTTAAACAGTGTGATAATTTTTTTTAACAAAAAAGATTCCTCAGATATATTTCCCATAATGGCCTTTAAAGCATTTACTGAAGTGATAGGTAATGTTTTTTCTTTAGAAATTACTTTTCACTGTTAGAGGGAGTTAAATTATGCGGGTAAGGTGTAATGGAGCTGGGTTCTTTGTGGAAGAAAGATTTGAGCTGTAACATCCATCTTCCAGACACATCACACTGCTACTACTTTTCTTCTGCGGTGCTGGCTGTGAAGGGGCACAGCCAGTATTTCCTTATCAGACACCTGCCTGAACGTTTAAAACGCTCCGGTCAAATAGAGCAGGCTCACAGGACAAATTGCGCTGTAAGCTGCTTGCTGTCCTGAGGTTAAAAAAAAAAAAAAAAAGTATATTTAAAAAAAGAAGTTTTTTTTTTTTTAAAAAAAACTAAGAAAAAAAAACTTTTCTTGCATCTCCCTCATGGCTTTGCTGTATTGTGGAGGAGGCTAGTGAAAAAGAATAAGCTGCTGCTAATGTGACAGGTCAAGGCTTTTAGAAGGCCCATGGGGAGCTTATACAGAGCAGGATCCTTGGGAGAAGGCTTTGTTTCTAGGCATGGAATCTATCCATGAGAAACTCTGGCTTCGCTTGGTACTTGTTTCCCTCTGCCTTTGACCATGTTTTTCAGAAGAGCTGCTGCAGGAGATGAATAGCCCAACAAAAGCCTCACTATTTAGGGAGCTGTGTTCCCTCAGCACATGACCTTAAATGAGAAAGCAGCCTGTAATTCACAAGGAATTTCCTCAGCGATTGCAGAAGGACTCTGCTTCCTATAGTGCTTAATGTGGGGGATATTAAAGAAGAATTAGTTCATATTAGTTTTCAATGTATTGTGCGTCAAAGATGCTTGTAAAAATAGAGAAAAAAATATCTGGCCTCAGAATAGAACGTTCCAAACTTCTTAAATAAAACTTCTTATACTGGGCTTCTTCAAAAAAAACAAACAAACAAAAAAATCAATAATTCGACTGCATGCCTATACCCAAAAATATACCATCAGATACTGTTGCATCTCATCATTGGGTTTGGGAGTTGTTTTTAGATGCCTTTTCACAGCAGATTTGTTAATGTTAAAATCCATATGTTTAATTTTCAAATTCTAATCCCATTTTTTTTAACTGCTTATTTGTCTAACATTTCAGAAATGACATGTTTATGCCATTAAAAAGCATGCATTTTACTTCAGATTCTTCTAAAATGAAGAAATACTAAGAATTGATCATTTCCAAGCATCATGAGTACGTTAATAACATTGCTACAGAAGTGTGTGGGAAAATAACTGTTTCATCCAGAAAACGTGCACATAGTATGCGAGGAATTTTCATTGTGCCCAGCTGAAATTCCCTTAACATTCACAAGGAATGTTGAAAGTGAACCTTAAAAAGGAAGGACGTTTGTGTAGGCATAGTTTACATTTTATCCATTATTTATCAACTGGATTTATTTTTTCCTCTCTATGGTGTCATGAAAACCTGCTATGTAAAGTATTCTTCAGACCGCAGTGGAAAAAATTTCTTTCCCAGTCTGATCATATATAATGTTTGTTTCCTGCTTAGTGTGCATACCTAAATGTACATGTGTTGCAAACTGGGGGAGTGAACATGTGAAGCAGCTTCAAGCAATCCTTAGTCCTGGAAGCAGCCATAAGGCCTAGGGATGCCCAAGGCAGAGAGATGCAAGGGTCCTGCTGCTGCTTGTGTAGGGATTTGAAGAGGAATGGCATCCTCGGCAGGCGCAATGCGTCCTACAGTTCCCAAAACTGGGAATAATCCTACAGCATCCCTACAGAGGTGGTGCTCTGAGACCACACTTCTCCATATGTCAGGGCAGTAAGCCTCTTCAAAGTAGGTTGGCTTGACAGAGGTGGTACAGTTTCTGTCTTAGGTGCTTGGCCACATGCTGTCCTCAGCTCTGCAGGCTTTTTGCGTCTTTGCTCATCAAAAAATGCTTGCGTGTAACATAGCAAGGGACCACCTGCGCCAGTACGTACTGTAAACCTGTATGCCGCAGACTTCCATTAAAGCTTCTGGGAGGTCTTTGGGCATCTGCCCATTGACTTCCCACCAGCCCCAGGACCTCCACCAGCCAGCCGTAAGGAATGTAAGCTGTAGCTGGGAAAGGGCACTTCTCACAGAGGCGTCAGTGCTGGGTGACACTTACTCTGCTCTGGCTATGAGTGAAGCATAGTGCTGGCTGTCCATTTGCAAGAGAGGGGAAAGATTTATTTGCTAAGCAGAAATGGAGCAACAGTTAAGAAGAACACTACTCTTTAATGATGATCTTGACACTGCTCTGTTGCACAGACATCGCGTGGATCTTACAGACAATTGAAATTCATGGAGAGGGAAAAAAGGTTAAAATTAGCCAGCATGAATGTGTTTCTAATAGTGAGCCAAATCAGTGGGGTTTCACTGAGTGCAAGCCAGCTCAGAATGGCCTTTCGGGGTGGTGGGGAGAAGAAAAAGAAAAAAACTAAAATTAGTAGATTCTTAAGCTTTAGAAATGCTGCTCTGGATTGCATGTTCTCTTTGTTTCCTTTTCTATACACACCCTTAAAAAAAAGGTACCTACTTATTTAAAAAAAAAAAAAGAAAAGAAAATGTCTGGCATTTGTTAAAATAATGGCTTCTACCCAAATCCTAATGTTTCGTCCTAATACCTATATTGCGTTTGGGCTCTTTCAGTTATATTCTGAAGGGAGATGTTGAAAGATGAATGATTCTTTTAGGAAGGCATTAGTGTTGGATGAATTCACTGTGCTAACATCTTCTTCACTTTTACCTACTACTGTTTCAAAAAGTAAAGCTACTTTAAAGTGTCTTATTTAGCAATGGTGTGACAACTATTAATAATACTACAGTTTTTAACTTTCTATTTAACATATACTACCTTTTGTAAAAAAGTATATACAGATAAATAATGTTTCTCTAGATTTTATGTGTAGAGAATGTTAGTAAGGGAAGAGGTTTTAAATAAATTTATAACTTCTTACTGTTCATTTTACATTTTAAATGATACTTTTAAATCACTACTTTTGTTTGTCTGGAAATATATTGAATATTTTATTATTTAAAATAGTATACTTTTATAACTGTTTATTAATTTCAGTTGACTACTAACTTCTATTTTGATATTTATTAATGAGTTGACACTGTAGTATATTGAGATGTTTATTTTTCTATCAGAGCTGTAACAACTATGACATAGCATTATTTTAATGCAACATCATTGTACTTGCTCTCTAAAAAATAAAATCAATATTTAATCCATATGGATTTTTCATATTTTTAATGTTTAATATGTCTGTGATAAGTTAAGGAAGAGGTGCTCACCTCCTTTTAAAAATATAAAGCATTTTCATTAAGGTGCGCAAACGTCTGCAAAGGGAAGTATATGATGACAGTCATTTTTAAATGGAGTAACGGAGAGATAAAATACGCAGAATACCATGTTTGTCAGATGCAGGCAAACAGATGAATGCACGTTCAGGGTGAACTTTGAGAAGGTGGGAAGGACCATGATAGCAGTTTGGAGGGGCAGCTGGTTTACCTTGCCCAACCCAACTGAAACGTGAATGCACCAGGAGGTGTTAGTACTTTGAAGGGGACAAGAAGACACATCTTGTAGAAATAGAATCTATAGGTTGATAGGGGGTTACGATAGCCTTTCTTCTGCTTTCTGTGTTGGGTGGCAGAGGAGGTGGTTTTCTGGGAATGGGTAAATCTCTCCGCGGGTGCCTCATTTATACTGCTCACTGCAGGCTTAGATTGCTTTATGAGCACTGGTGAAAACGCGTCACTAGGTTGGGAAGGTGACACACGTTCTGTTCTTGAGCAGAATCAGTAATAGCATTTGCTTTGCACAATGCCATGAAATTTCTCATGAAAAGGACTTCAGACATGCTACGTGTAAGGACATTCAAAATTTGTGTTGTAAGACTATGAGACAGCTGTGGCATTAAGACACCTGGCAGACATCACTGGTAAAACTAGCTGTTCATGCTTCTAACACGATCCAGTTTTTGCTCCAGGGATGAGAGAGAGAGCTAGAATCAAGTGACGACTGATATATGCTCAGTCATCACATCACTTAGTGTCCGGGACTTAACAATGCAATAGAAAAACCTGCGAAAAGGTGTACAGCAAAACTAGAAAGAAAAATAAGTAAATATTACAAGGACAATCTGTTCATCTTTGTTGCCTTTTCTATCAAAGCAAGGGACGTAATCCCAATATATGCCTGATGAGACTGAGGCTGAGAAATTTCCCTTCACAGAGGCAGCCGTCAGCCTTCACTGACGCGCAGAGCAAGCACATACCACCAGGCCTACAAACTGAGAAATACACATTTTTCCTTGAAAGCTCTTCATTGAAGGAACATTAATGTTGTTACCAGCTCAAGAGTAAACATAAAGCTAGATCTGGATTTCAGACATATAATTTAAGCAGATAACTCGAGGTACAGACATAGAGCTTCATTTTGCCGTTTGACAGTAATCTGGAAACCAAGGTTAGTGTCAATACTTAAGTCTCCTATAGACAGTGATCCTGGCACCAAGCTGTGTTGCACACTCTGTATGTTGTGGAATGATGGTAAGTGACCTGTATGAAGTCTTTCTTTCTCTCTATGTCCTTAAATCCAGCAGTTAAATCATGCCTGTATACCTTAAAATGTCCAGATAATGACAGATAGGGGTTTCCACACTAGTGGCATTGTATTTAACCAGTTTTATTCACATCCACAAAGTTGTCAGTGAGGGCACAACACTGCCCTAATTTGGCTCTAATTTAACAAAACTGCTGTTTTGTTACAGATACCATTGACAAGAAAAAGGCTTGCCGCTCAATCTCTCCAAAGAGGAAAGAAACCTAAGTTACAGCCTCTAAAGCGGGAGGAGGAAAGAGATCCTGATTTCAGCCACTTTTTTGACACCAGTCATGTAGGTGCACACTATTACAGAATTTCTCTCCCTGCATGATTCCCTTTGTGGTAGGTGCAGAGTTTGATCCAACATACAGAGAGGATGGGAGGAGAACAGTTCGGCGTTAGGGGCAGCTGGTTTGAGTGAAGATCTCAATATGCATGATGACAACCAAAAGGCAACAATTAGAATTAGGAATAAAAACTTTGTTAACAGACTGATTTTTAACTGGTAAGGAGTTAATCTGAAAAGTGGGTGGTTTCTTCTGCTTTCAGGTCTACAACAAAGACAAGAACCTTGGAAATACATTCCTGCTACCCTGGGTTTAAAACCAAGCAGTTTAAATGTATTGTATGAATTAAATAAAAAGTCTAGTTTTACAGAAACCTAAATGGTCTGAAGCTGTGTTTAGAGCACAGGTACTGTCAGTGTGGTGCAGAGGCTTCTGGCTGTTCATCTTCTGCTTGGGAGTTGTGGGGTGGTCCAAGTTGTGTTGGACTATACAGAATTCATGTTACCTAGACATAGGCTGCCAGTCTGATTTATTAGCACTAAAGAGGCCCCAACATTCTCATTTCCTGGCCCCTCATCCCAGGGAAACCGTGCTGGGTGGCAAAAAGCAGCGTCTTGCTTTTTGCAAACCGTTCTATCATCTACTCAACCGAAAGCATAATATGGCCTCTGATTATTTTCTTGGCCTTGAACTGCATGATTCATGAAGGGCAGTTACTGTTTAATAAAGATGATGTGTATGCAAGCTGATAAAACTAAATGATTAACCAGAAAAGCATGATATTGCCAAGTTATATCACATATGCTTATGGAAATCAGTGCATGTGATGTATTTCTTTCAGCTTTGCAGCTTGCCAAGTTCCCCTTTTGGGGGCCTAAGCCTCATCCTAAGCCCCTTGTTTATGTCTTGGCAACCTGGAGAGCCCAGGACCTGTTCCTGAGTGGGGTTCCTCTGCTCTCAAAGCTGCTCACAGGAGCAGCCTCTCCCACAAACCCCCTTCTGACTCTGGCCTTTGACCATAACCTTAACACATCCATTCTGAAAGCATCACTGAGGCTCTAAGATACATGATTGAACTGCTGAGGAGACAGGGTACTTGTCAGTGAAGAGGTTTTCCACAGAGTTTTTAGACGCACCTTCTCTTTACTCTGCTTTAGACAAAGCAGGGATTTTAAAGACTTCTACAACTTAGATGTGGTGCTCTCTACCTAAATTATCTTTGTCTTCAGCAGTGTTTAAGGTGTACAGCTTGTGGTTTGGCTTCTGTCCTTGAATCGTTCTGCAGCTGCACCCAGGCTCCTGTGCAAAAAAAAGAAAAAAAAAAAAAAGCCAGCTAAAATAAACATTTCCCATCTTTCTCAGCTTCTTGTGCAGCTCTCCATATCTACCCTGGGCTGTCAGAGAAAATTTTCCTCACTGCACCTTCTTTGAAAATTGCAGACACTGAATCAGAGGGCTTCATCAGCGAACAGCTGATAAGGAGAGCTTTTTTATTTTGGGGGTAGACAGGAACAAGTTGAAGTCTGTAGTGCCAAGCTAAACAGAGCATCTCTGAACCTGGTCAGATGCAGTCACATTCCTCTGCTCCTTTCCAATGTTAAATAGTCAGGGCTATTTCTTGGTGAACTAGCCAGTCCTCAGATACTCACAGGGATTCTCCTGCTGAAGCTTTAAATCTGGTACCTTCACAGCTTCTTCAAGGTGTGTGCAACATACAAAACACAGAGACGCATTTCCCTGCCAGTACCACCATTCTGATAGCAATTTTTATCATTTGTAGGTACTTCTTAGTGTGTGTGATTTACCTTGATTGACCAAGGGTAAATCATGCTTGACCAATCTGATAGCCTTCTATGATGTTATAACTGGTTGGCTGAATGAGGGGAGAGCAGTAGGTGTCATCTACCTTGACTTCAGCAAGGCTTTTGACACTGTCTCCCATAACATCCTCATTAGGAAGCTGAGGAAGTGTGGGCTAGACGAGGAGACAGCGAGGTGGATTGAGAGCTGGCTGTGTGACAGAACTCAGAGGGTTGTGATTAATGCAGCAGTGTCAAGTTGGAGGCCTGTAACCAGTGGTGTCCCCCAGGGGTCAATACTCGG
>VYXH01008048.1:667546-707391 GCA_013397275.1 Burhinus bistriatus
CAGACTCTTTTCAGTGGTTCCCAGTGACAGGACGAGGGGCAACGGGCACAAGTTGGAACACAGGAAGTTCCATCCAAACATAAGAAAAAATTCCTTTACGGTGAGGGTGACAGAGCACTGGAACAGGCTGCCCAGGGAGGTTGTGGAGTCCCCTTCTCTGGAGATTTTCAAGACCCACCTGAATGCAGCCCTGAGTAATGTGCTCTAGGCATTCCTGCGTCAGCAGGGGAATTAGACTAGATGATCTCTAGAGGTGCCTTCCAACTCTGAAAATTCCGTGATTCTGTGTGTGTCTGCATATTCCATCCAAATTAACTTCTCCTCAGCATCAAGAAGTCAATCTCTGACTGCTAAATAGCCTGTCAGACCAAATTATGTAAATACATGCACTATATATACAGATATAGTCTCACATACCTTTTCTGTATGTATCTAAAATGCGATTCCTCCCCTAATTTCTCATGCATAGCAGGATCTTCCTTTAAAAATTTCTGTACATATCCCAGTTTCTGTTACTGGCTAGGCTGCTATCGTGTTGAAACCATGACTTGAAGTGTTCCCCAATGTTAATCTCTCTGAGTCTTTGCGCTTTTGTCTTTTTTGGCTGCTGCCTTGCACCTTAAACCTAAAGCATGGAAGACAGACACAGCACCTTACAAAGGGATTCTTGGTGCACAGATAGGTTCTAATCATGATATTAAAAATAATACACCTTTCTTTAGCCAATTTATTTCTCATGCCTTTGAAAGTGAGGTCTTGCTTTTTAAAAAGGAAAGAAGCATTAGGTCAAAAGAAAGAAAAGATAGTGTGTCATTTTGCAAACCAAAAAAAGTGGCATTCTCAGAAGGAAGATTTATTGTCACATGACAGACTGAGAGTGTTTCATGCTGCCTAAAAAGAAAACCAAGTAGATTTATTTCCAGAAGAAAAAAAAAAAAAAGAAAGAAAAAGAAACTTTTGGTTTCAACAATTTTGTCCAAGGTTCAGTTCTTTGAAATTGCTGGGCCTTTGTGGTTCAGCTGCAGACTATATTAGAGTGAAAATGCGGAGCATCTTTGAATATCAAGTCTGTAAGGTCCCCTTTTGAGATCAGATATATAACAGATTAGGAATGTTAATGCAACATGTGTTATATTCCCTGCTTCCCTAGGCCAATGCAGGTGCTTGCCAACAAAGTGAAGTCTGCAATGTCCTTTGAAATAGCGAGATAAGGGAATTGCTATTCTTAAGCAAGCTTTGGCAAAGACAGCAGTATTATAATTTTTTTATGATTACAACACCTGGATTATTGAAGTTTTATTGGATATAAAATTTCTAGTCAATTTATACACAGCTACTCCTGAAGTCACCAGTATGGCATACCTGACATCTTGCTAATTCTAAGGGCTCTTGTATGAGGGACTTGCTTGAAGAATACTTTTTTTTTAAATAAGAAACTTTTTGAGATGCCCCTTGGAATGGTATTTTTCAGATACTTCTTTTCCCCAGGGTGCCTCCCTACAAGATGTTAAAATATGATTTCATTTACAGTATTCACAAGGAAGGTGAGGGACACTGCGCCTTCCTTACCTTAGGGATACAGAAGTGACAAGTGCTCTCACAGCACCAGAACCATGTTCTGACAAGAGTACGTACTTTTTATACCAGTTTCCCATGAGAATATACAGATTTTTTCAGACCTAGAGTTCACCTAGCCCAGAGTAGCTGTCTCCAACAGCAGAACGTGTGTTACTTCCCTGAGTTTCCCCCAGCCCCCAATCATTTTTCAGCTTAGGGAATTTCCTACATCTGATTAGTTTGTTTAATCAGTAACTCTTACTTTCAGGTATGTGCCATTGAACTTACTTGAAATAAATTTTAAAAAATCCACCAAGTTTGGAACTGCTGCATGAAGAACCGCTTCCTTTTGTTTTGAACCCAGCACTTTGCTTGGTGGCCCATAGCTCCTGCATTCAGAGTAGACACTGAGTCCCAGCCACTCTCTTCTGTAGAACTTGTCACATCTCAAGTCACCTTTCCCAGACTGCAGGATCCAAGCATACATGGTCATTCTTTATGCTGAAGCCTTTTCTTATCTTTGATCATCTTTGCTGCCCTTTTATGATCCTCCCTGGCATCCTTCTTTCCTTCCTTACGGATGAGGCAGTAGAGCTATTTTCAAGATTCAAAATGTAGATGAACCACTTATTTACATAGGAAGATACTGATGTGAGTCTTTTACTATTCCTTTCATAATACTTCCTAACACTTGTATGACTTAATTTGATACAGAATTTTCATGTCTTTCTCCTTAACAGAGGTCTTATACTGAATTACCATCCCACCACGTTTAGCTCTGAAACCACTGAATGAAGGAAAGCTGATCACTCACAGCTATCTTGAATGCAAATGCTAGCAGTTTGGTTCCCTTTTTGTTCAAGCAGAATCTCTCTCTCTCTTCTTCATAGCTTCTGCTTAGTCTGCAAGTATCACCATTCCTAGTGAAGCAGAAATCTCCTCCAGATACCACCCTCCTAGCGTTACAGCTCTGCACTTCTACTTCTCTGTACCCTGCACAGGGTACAGTGAATGTTTCAGAGAAAGTTCCTGCCAAAGTCCTAGTCTCCAGCTTTTTTTCAGAGAAAAAAATGGTTTTGCCTCCAGAATTTCCTACCTTCCCTCTTCTTTATGTGGTTGATGCTCACCTGAACGCTACCAGCTGCAACCCACTGCCTCTGAGGTTTACCAGCTTTGCACTAAATAGGCAAATTGTATGTTTGCCTGTATGCCTGAACCCCCGTACACCTGTTTGCTGGATGAGAGCATCTTCCCCCTCTTCCCTTCCTGCTGGACATCCTAATTCCACAAGGGCATTTGCATTAAGAGAAGGCACATATATATAATCCAGCTAAGAGAAACCTGTTACTGTAGTCATGTTTCCTTTCACTTGGCGGTATGACATTCCTAGATATCTCCTCTGTCAGCCTCGGTCTCAGCAGAAGTAAATTGCTTTTTTGAACACTAAACTGTTCAGCAACTCAATCTGTCCTCAACAAACATCTCCATTAACCCACTTCCCTCTGGGTCAGCTATCCTACCCTGATATCCATACACACATCAGCTGGCTTCCCCACAGGGGAAACACATCTATAAGTCTCCCTCTCTCCCTGCAGGAAAAGTACTTCTAGTGTTCTTCCTTCCTTTCACCTTTCTGAACAGGTGTACAAGCAGTTCCTAAACCACTCTCTTTTGCCATCTGCTCCTTCTTCCATTAACCTCCCATAGCACAAAAACCAGACAGCCACCAACCTCTTCTGCTCCTATTTCTCTACAAGAGTGAAAAATTTGTCCAACCGCTTACTTCTTGACTCCTACTCACTCTGTACTAGAGCTGGCCTTCACAGAAGAAGGCATCCTTGCCTTGCCTCTGGCTTTATACCTGTGGCTGGCTGGCTGGCCTCCTCCTACTTACCCCCCTCCAAACTCTTCCCAGGTTGGGTTGCTCTTCTTGAACGCCCTTGGTTGGCTACTTGATTGGCTAATTAGCACCTTGGCTCTATACAAAGGGTTCTTGAAAAAGGAAAATTTCTTAAATGTGATATTGAATTAGTCGTACAACCTGCAGAGCTGTAATAGGGACACGGAAACAAATTTTATTTAAAGAGACAGTAAGATTTGCAACTGAAAAAATTGCAATACTTTTAATTTTCCTGTAACAGAACTAAGTTCTTTAGCTCCTAGCTCAGCCTATTACTTCTTTTTAGCTTTTCTACCTACTAGCCAGTCCACAACTTCCCACAATGGGAAAAGTACCTGTAACATCACAATTGCTCAGCAAATTTGCTACGTCCTGGCTAAATTTCTCTGTCCATTCCTGATGCTTCATAGCACAGCTCCTTCAGTGTCTAAGCCTGGTTTCCTGTGCATTGATTCTGCACCCATTGGAATCTGTCCCTTCCTAGCTTCAGAACTTCTGCAAAAGTATTTTGGGAGGAGCGGGGAAACAAAAAAAAAAAAAAACCAACCTTAATCTGTGGTTGGGTAACTTAGACTCAAACTCAGTAAGTCTTAGAGAAAGGGTCCAGAAATCTGAGGAGGTTTCAAGGTTTGGGTGCCAAAGTTAAGGGATTGTGCCTGGGTCGCATAGAAGATGAATTTTTTATATATAGCCCCTAAACTGTCCTGCTGTAAATTATATCATCTGATAACCAGGTCATTTGGTAAGTGAGGCTCCCTGATTTATAAGCTAATTTTTAATTAGACACAACTATGGCAATTGGAAGGATTGTTTCTAAGACAAAAATTAAAATGAGACAGGAACAAGGATGCATCTGAAAACAGTTAAAACAAGGCTTATCATGTCCTCTACTATAGTGACTATCACCTTAAAAATGGTCTTTTGGGGGTAGGAAATCCTTATTTCACTCCTAGGCTTTGTTCAAAGTCTCAAGTTCTGAACTCAAAAATTTTGGCAGAGATTCCTCCGACTTTTGGCACAGTACAGGCCCAAATGCGCTCCTACATTTATTGAATCCCAAGAAGCGGAAAATTAAAAAAACAAGAAAAGACTACTGGGATAACTCTGAGAGTAAGAGTCAGCACATCGGAAATCTATTTCCACAGTATGCATCTCTAAGGCTTTTCCACGTGGGCTGAGTATTTGGATTAAGATAGCACCTGGACAGGCTGGAGGAATCGGCCGACAGGAGCCTCATGAAATTTAGCAAGGGCAAATACCAGGTCCTGCACCTGGGGCAGACTAACCCCTTGCACCAATCCAGGCCAAGGTCTGCCTTGTTGGGGAGCCGCTCCGCTTTAAAGGATCTAGGAGTCCTGGTGGACACAAGCTGAATGTGAGACAGCAGGGAGCCCTGGCACCAAAGCAAGCCAACAGCATCCTGGGCTGTATTAACAGGAGCATAGCAAGTAAAATGATGGAAGCGATTATCCCCTTTTACTTAGCACTCATTAGACCACATCTAAATATTGCATCCAATTTTGGGGCCTCAGTACAAGGAAGACATTGAGAACCTTGAGCAAGTTCAGTGGAGGGCCACTGAGATGACTGGGGTTGCAGCAGTTGCCCAGTGAGAAAAGGCTAAGCGAGCTAGGCTTGTTCAGCCTGGAGAAGAGATGGCTTCAGGGCACGAAAGAGCAGCCTGCCAGGGCCTGTGAGGAAGTTATCAAGAAGATGGAGCCAGCCTCTTCACTAAAGTCCATGGTGAGATAATGGACATAAATTGAAACACGAGATTGAGATTGGATAAAAGGAAAAATGTTCATTCTGAGGGTATTTAAGCATTGGAAGAGGTTGCTTAGAGAAGCTGTGTGGTTTTTGTCCTTCAGTGTTTTCAAAACCCAGTTGGACAAAGCCCTGAGCAAACAGGTCTGATGCAGTGTTGACTCTCAGCAGGAGGTTGGACTAAAGACCTCACAAGGTCCCTTCCAACCTGAATAGGTCTGTGACTCTGTGATAAATGTGGAGCCTGGTTAGCTCCCAAGAAGACATTGTTGTTCCTTTCCTTATTACCTGCATTTACTTCAAGAGGCTTGCTATACACAAGTGGTAAGCAGTACTGCTAGCAGCAATTTACTAAGAATCTGCTGTGCAGGAAAAGCTGCGATTTTCAAACTCCTTTACAAAGCAGACAGATCTTCTTCACTGAAGAAACAGCTAACTAAGGAAACTCAATACGGTGGACTTTATAGCATATGTTGATTTTTGAATGTGCATTTCTCATCTGGCCATGGAAGAGTTTTGCCATCTAAACCAAGGGACTGTATTCCACTCTGAGGCATACACAAATCCCCTCAGCTTCAATGGGAATAGCATACACATAGCTGAGGGCATGGTTTGGCCCACGATCAATAGCCTCCTAAAAGCTTTTTTCCTATTTTTTTTTTTTTCTTGCAGTATTCATCTTTTTCCTTTCCAAAGGTTCTGATGTCATTCCTGTTCCTGCACTTATAGAGTTCAATTTAGTGGGAACATCTTTGAAGTCTAATTAGATTTCTTGAGAAAGACTCACAAGATCGCTTCAGGCCAAAAGTGTCACACAGCAGTATTAGACCAAATATTATGCAAGTGTTCTGTAATTCATGCTCTCTTCCCACTCATGAGTTGGGTTTGAAAAGCTTGTGGAATATATATGACATATCAGAGGAGTGCCAAATGTTCCTCATATAGTCCATGCTCACATTTTCTATGGAAAATGTCCCTTCTCACAGTCTTCCCCTTCCACATTAAGCTGAAGTTTGTCCATTACACCAGGGTAACATCATCCATGTCCACGAAGCTGCAAAGCATAACTTGGTTCACTGCAATTTAGAAATATTATGAAGGGTATTGTTAATTTATAGGGAATTTAAAGGGGATATATCGTGTATGTATGAGAAACTTCACAACAGAGCGACGTCCACCATATGTCAGCAAAGCATGGAGCACCAGTGTAGAAAATTTTCTATAAAGTATCAACATTGGCCGGAAGTGGAGACTGCCACAAGGAATAAGAAAATAACAACACAGGACAGAGTGCACTTAGGCCTTATCTCACCAGGGCCAGCTCCACAGACAGGATGCGTATACGAGATCTGTTCTGACTGCCGCGTCCAAAGCCAGGTACAGACTGCATCCACAGAGCTAGCAAGATAAAATATTATAAAATAAATATAGCTGGCATCGATGCCCCTTTTCTAGATACGTGTAAGTGATTATGCAGAATTATTCACATACAACTATAAAAACTTGAAAATTGAACCTTACAGCCATTCTGAACCAGTCCTGGCCTTGTGTGTCTGCCTCGGCGTTTGTGGTGGGTGTGAAATCAGGTCTGATTTGCCTTTGGAGCCAGGCACAGGGGGCAGGGAGAAGCGGGAATGAGTTTACGTGCCTGCGCTTTGCTCGGGTGGCCCCTCACAAGGTGTGCTGGGAAGTGCTGGGGAGCGGGGAGAGATGCTGTATCCCACCTTCTAGCATCTCATCACTTCCCTCATGCCCAACAAGCACGTGCTTCTGCTTTGCAGCACAGAAGGGAACGCAGCATGGGTTGTTTTTACGCTACAGCAACATCTTGTTTACAACTGAGCTTTTTCAGCCCAGAAGATCCTGAAGTATATTTACAAACTCTAAGTTAAAATTTACTCTTAGGAACTTACTGTTAAGCCATATTCTGTCTTCAGTAGAATAATGACTGCGAAGCGTGTGTCAGGCTTGTCCCAAGACGTGACTGTCTCCGTGAGCTGAGCTCAACCATGTTCATCCTGAAACACCACAGCCCCCTAACACAGCCTAACGCTATGAAGAAAGGCTCTCCTGGCTGAATTGTGGCAAGAGTTTAACTAGAGACATTGTAATGCCACAAGATGAAATATTGGTGACACACCAGCTTTAACTGAGCAGAGAGCGAGGCACCTCAGTGCTGGTAGCAAGTGCTTGGTTCATGTCTCCTCAGCACTTGTCCCCACTGCTCTGCCAGGGATGGGACCCCAGGGCCACCTCTTCCCAAACCCTCGTTTTCCTTGGAGGGGTCTCACTAAGGCACCAAACAGGCGTGACCCTGTTAAGATATTAGGAGACTGTAGCCCAGGGTTGTGTGGCCACAAGTCATTACTAACATGCACTGCACACACTAGGGAAAAACAGTTGAGTTTTCCGTGTAAAAACCTTGAAGCGATGCAATAGAAACCATAAAATGCATATGCGTGTTGCTCAAGGTCACCCAGAAATGTTTGTTCTTTTTTGTTTGGTTGTTTGTTTTTCCCCCTCTGGACACCTATAATATTGCCTAAACTATTGTGATGCTGCAGTAACATTTTTCTTATTAAATTGGGATCCTAAGGGGAAAACTCTTCTCATAAATTTTTGAGGTGAAAACAACTGCAGGGATGGCTATAACTGAGGGAGAGACTTAAGCCCTTAACTGCTGACTGATAGGTTATAAAAAAAGAGGGTTTGGCAAGGAAAAGTATGATTATGAGAAAGCTTAATCCACTGTCAAATATCTTATTGCATTTCAGAATCAAATTGCAGGCTCCAAGCTATTTTAAATTAAACAGAGGAATATACAAAGAGATTCTATAAACAAGGCAAAATGTAATGCCATTCATGATAACTTTAGGAGGGTACTCTGATACTACGCAGTGAAGGCAGATTGATTTCACAGGGGAAAAAAAAGGATAAGACACTAGATATATGTATATTTTTATTAATGGTTTTCTTTTCCTGTCAAAAAAATTGACTGACTGACAGTCTAAAGTGAAACTGCAGTAATGTTGATATTTCAAAGAAAAAAAAAATGAAGATTCCTCAATCTAGTGTTAATTTTCCATTTTATTTAATAAAAATGTCAACAATGAGGCTAAAGAAAAGTAGTATTGAGTTTAACTTAGCTTTTGCATCTGCGCCTTCTCTGATGTTTTGAGATTGCTTTTTAACTTGTTTAACACAAGAAGAAAGGTAGAAGTCCTAGATTAAGACACAAACAATATTTTCCAAAAATATGCATTATTAGCTTGATTTGTAAAGGATGTATCTCTATAGCTCCAATAAAACGTTCTTTAAAATAAATTCTAAACCAATGCATATTCATTTAATCTTCCTTGAAATTCAAGATATAATACAACATATACCTGTAGGAATTGGAACTAACAAAAAATAGAACTGCAATTAACTTTGCAATGTTTAAAGTTAAAATAAACCAGACCTGCTTTCAGTTACTTTATGGGCTATATATTTATAGAAATACATGTCATCAACTTAACTGTCTTATATTTTCCCTCATTTTCAAGCATGAGTGCAACAGCTATGTCTGACAAAACTTGATCTCTTTGCAAGTACTCCTGGCTAATGGGTCAACTTATACTTCTTTGGGCAGGGTCTGCAAGGGTGAGACTTAGAGAGGCGACCAATGACTCACATCTTTATCAAGTCATGATGATGGCAAACCACATGGTTGCAATCCATGATATTTCCTCTCTTTAATGAATATGAGGAAGTTTAAGATCCCAGAAGATACCTGGGGGTGGGATGGTATTTCTTAAAAAAAAAACAAAAACAAAAAAAAAATAAAACACCACCACCAACAACAAAAATTAACATTTTCAACTTTTTTTTCTTACAACTTAATCCTGCAAGAGCTTATGTACTTAACTGGGAACAATGGACACAAACTGCTCCTGAGACCAGTGTTCTCCCTATTGGCAAGGTGCAGGTTTTGATGTTTGCGTTGTTCACTTTGCATCAGGATAGCAAAAGGGAAGGGCAAAACCTGGCAGGACTTAAATCAATAGCAGATCTCTTATGTCAATAACGCTGTGCTTTCATCATGTTTACAAGAAACTCAATGTTGCAACCTGGGAAGGTAGCCACCTTAAGGACAGCTCATACTGGTTTCTTTTGCACTGTTTTGTCACTGGTGTCAGGAGAGCCCTTTGTGCCTCCAGCCGGGACGTGTAGGTTGTTCACATGTAAAGTATGTAGCACAGACCTGTCATTTTGGCATTGCAGGAAATGTGATAGCAGTGTACCATGAGTAAGGGAGCCATTTGGCTTGTTTCAGGTTACATGTGCCATTTGGGTGACCAGGAGAACATGGCTTCGGAGCAAAACATGAAAGAAACCAGCTTGCCAGTACAGATGCCTCATAAACTTCCTATGGATGCCATATTTACATCCCACAAAGCTATTGCACATTTAGGTCTTCGCGTGACAGATTAGCACACCACAAATAATATTAACTGTCCCGAATATATTGCCCAACACTTCTGTTTTATAACGTTCCAACTCTTAGTCCATAGTCACAGTCCTTTTCTTAGGCAGCAGTAGGAGACTTGCAGTGCATTTCTTCTGGGGGACTCATGGCCATGAAAGTTACATTCAGCTGTTACTTTTTCAACAGGTAATAACGCTAATAGTTAAGGAAAAACAAACTATTAAAACATTTAAAAGCCAGATTCACCAAAGCATCATTCTTATGTTACTCTAAATGCCATTTATAAAACTGGACTTACGCCATAATGAATCAGGCCTCAAAGTTATACACTGTAAACAGATGGTTGTAACCAAATACCAGCTTTAATTCACATGAAGGGATCTGTTGCTGTTTGTGGGTTGCAGCATCAGTAAAGCTCTGAGAATAAGTTAGGGGCCTACAGTATATTTATTCTGTGGCTCTATTCTCTTGACAATTGCTTTAAATTCTTTATGAGAAATAAGCACTGAATGTGCAGAATGGAAGGCTTTTATCCACAAAGCTTTAATTTCAGAGACACCAAAATACTGCTGATTTTGCCTGTGGTCCAAATAACTCCGCGTATACCTTTAACTCCATTCAAAGTGGGGTTACTAGTTATACTGCAGAAGCAATCAAGACCGTGGTTCCTCATCCATTGCTGGCAACAACATTGCCGTGGGCAACACAAGCCTCAGACAAAAAGATAGTCCCCGCCCCAGGCATCCATTGAAGTCATGATGATCCGTTTGGGATGCTGTGGACAGGAGGAGCATTGGTTTGGGGGCATTTCGTGGGTGCCCCAGAGTGACAGGGTGCAAACCTGCACTCCATCATTTGAGTAGGGCCACACAGACAGGCACAGATGCATGTGGAGCAGTGCGGGGGCAGGAGGGTAGAGGGCTGGGTAGGACCCACCCGGCCAAAAAAACCCTGGTTGGACCTCTCTGACCTGTCATGCTTTCCTCCTCACTTTCTGTATTAGCTGGTTTATAAACCAGGAGGGGAATGAGAGCAGCATAGCAGTGCCAGGGAGCCGGGGCCAGGGAGGGCCAACTCGGGAGGAACCCCGCGGGGGAATCCCAGCCCCAGCTCAGGATTTGGGCACTGCGACCAGTGCTCCATCATCACGGCCACTCTGCTCAGCAGCGGCAGCGCCCACACAAGTCAGCTGCTGCCCTCTCTATTAGTGTATCATACTCCTCTTCACCTCTTTTTTCTGCATTTTAAATGCCCTGAGGAGGAAAAATTAGGATCCCTAACTCATATGCCTTCTATAGGAGAGCCAGCTTGTGCGCTGGAGACCAGTGGTGTGCCAGGACTTCTCCTTTCAGAAAAGCATGCTCTTCGTTTATGTTCATGCCTCGTGTTTGCGTAGGAGTCTTTGGTAATACTAAGTATGGGCTTCTTTTTCAGTTTCATCCAGTGGTTTTAGGTCTCAGGGGTACTACTTCTTTTCCCCATCAAGGGGATCCCTCCTCCACACATGAACTGGTCAGCTATTCATACAAATACTGTTTATTCTTCTGGGTTTGAATTATGCTTATTAAAGAATTTGCTTTGCTGCGAGAGCGGCGTCCCTGGGATTTGGAACTGGCCACGCGCCACCGTTTCCACATGCAAATCCTTGGAGCTACTCTCAGCCTTTCCATCGTGGCTTTGTGTTTCTACAGCCTTCACGGCCGTCATTACTTACTTATTTCTTCTTTTTTTTGATGTGCATCTGAAACTAGGCATCTGATTGTGCCTTTCAGACTTTAAAACAAGTAAAAAAAACCCATGAGTCACGGATCTGATGAAGTCTGGTTACCCTCCATCCACCAGAAGCCTCCCCATCATTCCCTGATAACCCCAGCACCCTCTCCCATGCCCCTGTTTGGCTGGTTGGCAGACCAGAGGTTGAAGCAATGCACGCACCAATGGGCAGGCTGCTGTGCCAACAAGCCAGCAACAGCCAGCTTTTGGAAAGGGTAAGGGGACACTACTGTTTCCATGTCTTGTGTCCCCAGGTACCATTTTATTCCACCCCAAACTGGGAGAAATTTCTATATTTAAGAACTGTAGGCTGCTGTCATCTTTTAGAAGTTATTAAAGGCAAGTGGCCAACTGAAAAACAACGTGATAGTGAAAATTTCTCTTTCTCCTGCTTTTTGTTATTGTTATTTTTTAGAAAACCACAATAAAAGTTAAATCAGCAGTTCTTAAGCTTTTTTCTGTGGTTGATTTGGGCAGACAATGGTGCCCACCCACTTTGCAGTTGTCACTGCCTTTATATCTCCCCATGAAAAAACAGTCAAAATCACAGCTGAAAATGGATTTGGGGAGGAGAGGTCCCATATGAGCAATAGGCTGCCAGTAAAGCCTACCAAAAGGACGCTGCTGCTATTGCTGTGTATTATTATTGTACTACCAAGGTTGAATATCAGCCTTATATGACCACTTTTTATTTGAAATACTACTTGGGTAACTAGTAACATATCTCATTGGAGGCAAACATCATAGGTCGTAGCCTTCTGTGCTATGACTTACAGAAATCTTCCCCACTTCTCCTCAAGGGAGGAAAAAAGGTGTGGATCCAAAGAATGTCAGCAAGAAAAAAAATCAAGTAATTACAGTACACTCGACACCATGAAACAGAGGCCTTGAAACAAAATAGGCAATGGGGTTGCAAAAAACTCAACTGGGAAATTACAGACATTTCCATAATTTTAATGTTTAGACCTATTAATTGTAATTTATTTTTAAAACAATAAGTGTTTGATCAGGAAGCCTAGTTTCAATTTGTTAGACCTTTATACTTCTACATTTTCATCTGTTTTACTTTTTTCTTTTTTTCACGAATTTGAAGACAGTGGAGCTGCATAAACAGGAGGGAAAGCAAAGTGCTGTGTTGTGACAATTGCTCGAATAGTTGTTTTGGTTGATTGATCTATTAAAGTAGTAGTGTTTGCAGGACATCGTATATTGCGCAATGACAAACTGTACTTCCTACTTGGTGTATGACTTTGGTTTTCTTGTTTGGTTTATTAAACTGTAAATAACTACCTTGCATCTGGGTTGATTTGTTTATTCGCTTGCATCGGAAGAAAAAAACAAGCCAGTTTTGCAATAGTTAAATAGAGCAATTGTGCCATCCAGTGGCTAGCTAGCTTAACTCATTTCTTCTCCTTCCACATGATCATTTGGTATTTCCAGTTTCTTATTCAAAAAATTTATAATTATTGCAATGTACAATGTTCATTTCACTGCTGCATCCCATTAATATATGTAATAAAAATGTTAATTCTATTCACACTTTTTTTTCTAATATCCTACTCCAAGCGAAGGCACAAAAGAAAGGAAAGGTGGGCCATATATCCTTCTGGATCAATTAGAGATGTTACAGGTTACTACACATCCTATCATCAGATGTCATGAACCATTGACAATAGTGAGCCAAGAAAAACATATCTCTTGACTCATCTTGTCGACTGTACCCATGGACCATGGCAGAACTTTTGATGAAGTGTTCCCAATATAACTGTTTGGAATAATAACCGTAATTGAGTTTATAAACTGGTTTGTGAAACACCTCTGTGACTGTTTGAAACAAAGGGTCACAGGGGGCAGACAATATGACAAAATAATCCTACGGTATGATTACATTCTTATATGATCAGTCTCTCTCATTTCATCACCATAATTTCTAAAGCAATTTTCTGGAGCACAAGGTGAGATCTGGTCTTTGTTGCCCAAGTCTGTACTGAGTAGAATGGGAAATGTGGCCATGAGTCACGACTTGAAAAGGTCTCCTCATTTCCAAACCAAAGTCTACTGTGATCACTTCTGAGCAAGAAGGACCTTCCTAATTGCAAAGTTCTGTTGGTGAACCACAAGCCTGTTTTTGGGCAAAACCTCGTTGTGCAAATTAACTTTCTGGCATCCATGTGAAGCGTGCAATTTGGACAAAAGCAACACGTGGGAAAGAAAAAAGCCAAGCAGAAGGTGCTCATTGGAGGGGAAATGCAAGGGAAGGGGTTCAGACATGTATAATGCTATACAGCTGCAAGAGTGTTGAAGAAGGGAAACGAATTCTGAGGGACTGCTGTGGCTCCTTTTCCTACTCCTGTGACCTTCTATCGCTGTGAAACAACAGCCTTGTGCAGATGAAGTTGCACATCCCAGGGACTGTCACCTTAAGAAAAAGTGGATCATTAAAATAGAGTGGGGGCCTCACGCTGTGGGTACGGCTCACAAAGGGAAATCTCACCGTCCCAGCATGCAGTTACGTCTTGGTTCTCGTACAAGAGCCCTGCACTCCTGTGACCTGGCAGTGAAGAGGAGGGGAATGCCCAGCCACCTCTCTCTTAATAGATAGACCATTTATTTTCACTTGGGTTTAATTGCAGCTTTTCAGCTTCTTGGGCTCTGCACACAGTCCAGCTGTGGAGTCCTTCCAGGAGCGGCATAAACACGTGCTGTGACTCCATGCAAAGCAGCCTACTCCAGGCACAGCAGCCAATCCAGACCCCATTCTGGCATGTCCTCCCCATCTCCCTTCTTCACTACATTCCCAACATTGGTGTGACTCACTATATCTCAATGTGGTTCCTCGAGGATTAAGTATTTCCCGACATATTTTCTTGAACACAAGCGGCAGCTTCCCCTCTGCCAAGAAGGACTTCCAGGGGAATCTCTGTATAATGCTGTGCTGCCTTTTGGGGACATGAATCACTGCACATCGGTGCCTTATGTACTCCACCACGCTGTGATATGAGGGACTAGTTAACACGCTGATAATCCTTTTGCTACAGAGACACAGGAAGGCTCTCCCACAAGAAAACTCTTTGATCTAAACAAAATTGTATCTTGGCCTGAAGTTTAGAAGGTGGCTACAGATTTAGAGAGTGTCTTGGTTTCTAGAGGGCAAATCTAAGAGGGACTTAAGACAACTTTTCTCATGGCAAAAATCCAGCATTTTCAAGGCTTCTTAAAAATTAGGCAGCAAAATCACTGGTCACTTTTGAAAGTATTGTTTGACATACTTTGTCCCTGATGCACACAGCTCATATTTACAAAACAGTGTTTGTTCACACGGTACCTCCACACCTGGAAAGAACATTCATATTATTGTTTTAATTTTAGGTATCTTAAAAAATGGGGGGAGGGAAGATTTTACATATAATATATACTATATTAAAGTATAGATTATCTATATTATGTTATACTATATAATATTATGTTGTATCATATATGGTATTATGTTACATTATGTTATACTATGTTTATTATATTCTTTATAATATATACCAATCTGTTCTCAGACTAGAGATGAATAACAGCTAAATGCAGTTCTTTGCTAGTTGATTTCTTTCTTTTCTAAATTGTTATAAAAAACTAATGCATTTCAAAAAAAAAACCCCAAAACAAAAAACAAAGCCTAGCATCAAAAGGTCAGGAGGGACGGAGAAGCAAGAACTTCCCAGGCCAAATTTTTCTCACCTCCTTAATGGTGAAACTCTAAGGAGACCAAACAAAAATTTGAATTTTTGTGAAAGAAAAAAAAAACCCTCCCCAAGAGCAAGACCCAGCCTCCTGAGGCAGATCAAGAATTCACCGTTCTGGGGCCTTTTGAATAAGGAAAGTGCTGACAGTCATCGTGTTTCACTCCCACTGAGCATGTGTCTGCCAGGCAGACCTCTGCTGCCCCTCCTGCATGGATTCCATTGATCAAATCCAGCTGAAGTTGGGGCCAGGTGTGGCTACAGATTTGTGGCTGAGATCAGCATCACTGCAATGACCATGGTTCAGATCAAAGGAGAAAAATGTTCAGTTTGAGCCCTCTTGAAGAAACATTATTGAATTTTTCCTGAAGAATTTTTCCTGAACAGATGACCTAATGTGGTCTGGGAAAGCTTAACAGTTTCTTACAGCCTAAATGAATATTTTATGAGTTTATAGTAAACTGCAGTCCTCATACACAGCACCAAGAGAATAAAGCCATATTAGTGCTTTAACATGGCTAATATTCTTGCCATGCAGTTAATAATGAGCCAAATGAAGAGAAGTGCTGGTAGGGATATTTTTCCATTCTCACCATATTGCTAGGAGTGTTAGCGCAACTTTTTGAGTCAAATCTGAGCAGAAAGGACATAAGGCCATGACCATGAGCTAGAGCAACTCTTCCTCTCAGAGGCTGTTACAGCAGCTGTCCAGTTTGCATGAACTCCTCAGCATTAGACTTGGTGGGGAGATTTTTTCAAAGGCATTTAAGGGATTTTGGAGTTTTCAAAATTTCCCCATGGTATCTATTAACCAGAAGAAATTCAAAGCTGGTCCCTCAGCAACACTTGGTGGTTTTCAAAACCTTACTGCTCCATGCTGGAGCCACTCTTTCATCTAAGTTCCTTAACTGTGATGAAGTCCCAGTGATTTCAAAGCAGCTATGGGGACACTTTTGTTACCTTTCACAGGAACATGCCACCTACACCCCAGAAACCCAGTGCTTTTCACCACACAACCCCAACACACCCTGCCACACCACAATCTTTGAGAAGGTTTAAGCCAACTGCATCCATGGTGGCTGTCAAGTCAGATGAAAAATGTTCCCTCTGCTCTTGGCAGCACCTCAGCTTTCCACGACGAGAGAGCCCTCCACTGCAGGCTGGCACCAGTGTGAGCATTAAGGGGTCGCTGGCATTGAGAACGTGAGCTCTGAGCTGGGACTGGGGGCCCTGAGCTGGCGTGCTCGCTCATGGCTGTGCATTATTAGCAGATAAATCATGTGCTTGGTGACGAGGAGGTGGAAGGGGAAGGAGGCACACTAAACACCCTCCGCCTGGTAAACCCACCCTGTTGGTGCAAAGACTGGACCTGCAAACAAGGCGGCAGTCACGGGGCTCACCTTTCAGCCCACTGGGGTATATGTGGCTTCAGTTATCCCACTGTGTTCAGATTCCCATGTGCTGGGTTTTCATGGTTCCCTAATTAAGTCCCTCCACCCCTCTCCCATTCATTTTTGCCTTCCTAAGCCTGGCTCCCCATGACGCTTGTCCTCAGACAGCTCTTTGCTGTGCAGGCACAACCTCCTGTTAAAGGTAATCTCTGATAGTTTTGATATGCCTTGGCCATCATCCAGAGTCTGCTTCATAAAAGCAGAAACACAAGAATAAGTCAGGCTCATGGTTTTTAGGACTATGTTTGCCCCATCTTTGGCTTATCTATAGCAGAAGATAACAGCCAAGCCTGACTTCTTCTTAGGACACATTTATTAGCACAGTACTAAATGGTCATTTTCATTTATCATAAAAAGCAATTGCCATTATACCAAGTCTGTAAGGAAAACTTTGTCAAAAGCAATCGTCAGAGATGATTCTCTGTCCTCGTCCAGCTATGAATTCTTCTGAAGCAGTAGTATTTGTGAGTTACCCTGACACAAATTACTCTTGATAATTAATTTCTCTCGCAGCCTGAGTGGTCACCACCCAGGGGGGGGATGTCAAACCTCTTTTTGTGCTATCTCATTAGTCACAAGTAATGAGCACATGTACAAATTACAACTCTGATTGCTAAAACTTCAGACAGGGAGGCAGGGTCAGGAATAAACTCCAAGAACTCAGCAACAAGTTTGCTTTTGGCTGTGCTGTTTCATGTCCGCACCCAGATCTACCGCTACTTGGTAACCTGTGCTCACTCATTGCTTCTCACCATCTGAGGTTACCGTAAACAGACTTTTTCCTCATTTTTAGTACTGTCATCCTACCTATCATTTTCCTGCTGTGTTTTCAAGTGGACTTTTCATGTGTAAGACTTCCTTGTCTCAGGAACTCATGTTCACTTTTAGAGAAATTATGGCTTTACTTTAAAAGTCTTAAGTAATATGTAGCATCGAAAGCTCAGGACCAAGTCAGCAACTACTGCCAACTTTCAGTACTGGTATGGAGTCTCATAGATGTAACAGTTCTCCAAATTCTTTTTAACATTCCTATTCTCCTAGGAGTATTTCTGTTGCTGTGATTGCTGATCTATATAATATAACTGTGGAGAGAAGCAGGCTACCTGCAGGATAGTTCTAATTTGTAAGAGCCTACCTGACCTTCAGTTTTCATGAAGCTGCTTCCAGAACTTCACATTTACTCGCTGTCTTCTTCCACATCTTTAGCATCACTAACCTTTTGGGGAGGAAGCAGAACAATTAAGTAGACAAGCTCTGGACTATTAAAACATTGATACTGTTGAAAGGTACAGGCTTTTGCCCACCACATCTGGCCTGGGCCTTCCTGTGACATGGGAAGGAGATTTTAAAGTGGTTTCCTCAAAACTGTTCCTCTGCCCTGACCACCTCTGGTGTGTACATGTTGGCTCGAGGTCTGTTTTTTGTACATACCTAACCATGATGGGTCATAAACACACATTGTCTGGTTACAGGTGGAGTTACTAATAAGATAACTGATTATAAATTGTTACAAGAGGCATGAACTCTAAGTGGAAGAGATGATCCTCAGTCAATGTTAATAACAACTGCACATGGTGTGACTTAAAGATCAAAGTAGCTCCAGCACTGCTGTAGCTTTCATGGCTTCTAACAAAAATTTCTCCTGTTGAAAGCTCCCAGGATTCATTTCTGCCTGATTTTGGTTGATTTGATGAATAACTATTGATTTTGATGGGTTTGACTTTTCTTTTGTTCTTAGCAAGTTTGCTACCATTTCATACAGCTTTTATGAGAGAGCTTTATGGAAATACCTTTGTCCGATTTGGGGACAACTTGCAACGAGGTCCCCATGCTCAGAGCAAAATGCAAGCAGGGCTTCTCGGGTCATCCAGGAAGACCCCAGCGGCGGGGCAGGTATGCATGGGCACGCACCACCACATGTGGAGCCAGGTGGCAGCTGTGCGAGCTGGATCACCAGTGGGGAAGAGAGGTGCCCCATAGAGAGCATCACATCAGGTACAGAAACGTGACAGGGCAAAGCCTGTGTCAGGGCAGGGACAGAGCAACGTGGAAACCAGGCCTTTTTCTGTAGGTACACTTTAAGTCACCAAAGTGCTCTAAATTGGGTTAGTCCAAAACACTGAGAGTACCAGCATGGAGAAAATTCATCACCATGAATGATACAATATGAAGATGAAGGACAAAAAGGTAAAGTTTTTCTGAGATGAGGTCAACAGAGTAAAACGAGAAACAGGGCACAAGGGAGCAAGGTTAATACAAAGTTTAGCTCAGCTTACTGGAATCACCTAGGAATCCCTAGGTGAATTCATTTTTACCATGATTCAAAAGTGAATTAAGATAAAAGTAACTAAGTACTGAATGAGAGACAGACAGCTCTTGCAATTACACATATATGCATTCCTCTCTCTTGCAATTCCCTTCCAAATCGTTGGCAGCTCCTCTGCCCAGATAGACATTTCACCCTGGTCCTGTAAACTAAAACTGGTCACAGGCAATTTGTTAGACCTGACCATCAGGCCAGCATTGGGATGGGAGAGCAAAGCTTAAGGGCAGAGCAGCATTGTGGGCTCAGTTTGCCTATGATTCCTTGGAGCTGCTGCCATGTTGTAGCACAAAATGCATGTGCAGAAACAGGTTGAACAAAATTTGTCTGAAAGTTTGCTCCCTGCAAAAATTGATCGTGGAAGTTCTGAGGCAGTTTTTGATTCCAAATTCCTTTTGTAAAATAAAATGGGCATAGAACCATTGCCAGCTTTTTCTGAGATAAAATCACAGACTTAGGAACCTGTGGTGACTTAATTGGTTATTCATTTATATTTTTTTTTATTATTAACAAGCCGCCTTAATTTCTTTCTAAAAAACTAGAACAAAGGCTTTTGCTGAGTGTTTGCTGGCAGGATCTAGGAACTGGAGGCACCAGATCAAACGCTGTTGCTTTGCAATCCAGTTGTCTTTTGCTGAGGACAATGGAGTTGTGTTACTTTATTTTCTTTACTTCTGTTAAAGTGGTACAAGGATGCCATAACCAACATCCAGCCTTTTCATGTCAGATGCAACGCACAAAGCTGTATGACTTAAATAAATCTGTTAACACAGAGTAGGAAAAGAAGTGCTTCATTTTAGGGAGAGAAAATAAGGAAATTAGCGCAAAGCAGCAATGAAGTTGTGACAGGGGATACCCAAGAACAAGCACTTGTCTAAGGTCAGCTGCAGGGACGTGGCTTTGCTGGCAGTGAGTAGATATGTCCCCACCTGCCTCAGGGTGGGTTAAAAGCCGAGTGCAAGCAGATATGGAGCTTATTCCCACAACATTGCTGTTTCTTGTTGCAGATATTTCCAGAGTTGAAGTTTGTTATGTAGGTCTGGAAGACCTGCCGTGCAAGAAGCCCTCCTTTCCACCCCCACTGACACTGAATTTATTAGCTCTAAAGAAAAATACAACCATTCATACTAGGTAATACAGTCTGTTGCACCTGTACAAAATTCACTTGCAGTGACAATGTTGACAAATGTGTCTGCTCCCAAGTATAAGGCCAGGTTTTCAAATGTTCACCACCCAGAAGCTGTTAGTTAACAGGTACTTGAAAAAAAAAAATCTGTTTTCCTCAAGAGCTCTACTTCTTCACTAAGTGCCTTATTCAACAATGGATTGACTCCCAGCCTTGCTCTCCACAATTGGTGAATAAGTTGTTGAGAAGTTATTTTGGAAGGAACTCTGATGATGGAATTTTTCTACTTTTTTCCATTTGAATGAAGTACAATAACAGGTTTTGGGAAATAATTGGCTTTTGGGGCCAAAAAAATTGATGTCTTTTCATCAAAACAACCCAGAAGATGAAGAAATATTTGGGGAGGAGAAGAAAAGTTTGGATTTTTTTTCCCCAGAATAAAGTGTTAGAAAGCTATATTTGAGAAAAAGGAACAGAGGAATCTCTTTCTAAAAAGTCATATTTCAGAACTATTTCTAAGAAGTCATAATTCAGAACTGAAGAATATAAAAATATTGTACTTTTCAAATCCCAGTTTAAAATGTTTAGGTTGTTGTTTTGGGTTTTTTTGCCAAAAGTACATGTACGATTTGGTAACATCTACAAATTGTTTTGGCTAGCAGGAAGCTGCGTTTTTCCATGGAAGAGAAGGAATATTTTCAATTTGGATCCATTCTCAGTTGTGGGAGCTGCCTCAGCCCAGCTCTGTCAGTAAGAGGAACATGTGAACTACGCCTCGCTGCGCCTCTCCAGTACTGGTATCTCCAGCTGTACCCCCAGTCTATCAGTACAGGAAGGCAGAGTCCTAGAGGCTATCCTTTGCTTCCAGCTTCTGCGTTTGTATTTTAAGTGCAACCAGCAGATGAAGAGTCCGGAGCAGAGGAAGAGTCCAGAGCAGTGATGGGGCTCCAAGGACCTCAGTGCCACCCAGCAAGGGTCCAAACCTCAAAGGGACAGCACAAGGCTTGGTCCTTTCACTGCTCTGCTGCGCAATTTGCTTGCTAACCAGCTTCATCAAAAAGAACGAGCCCTGTCGTGGTTTGGAGGCACTGGAAGGCTTTGGGAAAACTCCAGGCTTCAAATGCCATGGATACTTGTTCAATACAAAGGTACAAATGACCAAAATGGGTGAAAAGTTTCATTTGATTTTGTGTTGCTCCTTTTCAAAAGTAGCCTCATTCGTATTTTCAAGTCACGGTTTCCAGTTATTGCAGTGGGCTTACTCAAACAGCACTAGAAATTCTGACTGAAGGTGTGTTTGTTTTCTAAACTTTCCCCAATATGTGGGCTGGACAATTTTCTCCTCATAGAATTTCCATATTTTTTTTCCATTTTACTCATCCAACAAAAACTAGGCAGCCTGGCTATTTCTGCATATACTGTGTACGCTTTTTCAGTTAATTACTTGATCAATTTTTACAACCTAAAATCCAGGCAATGCAAAAAACTAGTTAATTCTGGTTTTTACATAATGCTTAATGTGCACATCTGGGGTTCTTAACACAAAAAGATAAGCCTTCTATTATGGCAAATCTTTCCCCCTTTACTTCTGGGGATCCCTCAGAGGCCTTCCATTTGGTATTAGACAAATTGATTTGGCCAAATGATAGTTTCTTTCTTTAAACTTGTCCATACTTTAATGACTAATTCAAAGCAGCCTGTACTTTTTTTTCCCCATTAAGTGCTGTATTAGTTCAGATAGCATTGAGTAAATATTATCTCAAGCTGAGCAAGGTATGAAAGCCATCAGATCATAGTATTTTCCAATATTTTTTGGTCAATTTAATGAAATTTCAAAAATGTAATGAAAAATCTATGAAGGGCCTATTTGGAACGGCTCAAGCTACACAAACCGAGGTAAAGTATCCCAAGCATCCTCTGCCTGCAATTGGAAATACATAACCTGACAAGACTACTTGTATCAGAAGGCAGCCCCAACACAGCGGCCACACTGACCAGCTGCTATGGCCCCTGAAGCTACACAGCTCTCCCCTGCACACCAGCAGCGCTCCTCTCCTCTTCCCTTCAGCTGTAAAACCCACCTCTCCCTGGTATTAGCTCTCTACACGCTTGTGAGATTACGTGGTTTCCCTTTAACAAAAAAGCCCGAAAGATCATTTACAGAAGCGTCAGTTCAGATAGGACAACATACTTAAGAAATTTTAATATATGCTCATTCCCTAACAGAATATTTTCCACAATATTATTAACCTCAGCCTCTTTCATTAATCACATAGAGCACAGTATCCTTTAAGACCCTTATTGCTGTCAGCTGGACCTCTCCGCAGGTGCAAGTAGGTTCATCAACTCTTCCTCTAGTAACGTGGGAGAAATTGGCATTTGGCTGAAAGGCACAATGCCATGGAATTTGTTACTTTGATGTAATTTAAAAATTGTTTGTGTAGTGATTTGGATGCAGTTGTCTCTTCAGATGCAACTTCAGTGGCAGGATTGCTAGACTAAGCTACCCAGGTGCTTTTAGTGAGGTGCTTCCTGGACCAGCCTTTGTGGGGCTGGCTTTCTCTTCCTCTCAGAAATAAGTAAGTAGAAGGCCAACCGTGACTGTATAGGCTTGGACCATTTTAAGGATATTCCATATTTTTCTGTTCCCTTTCAACTGATGTCATCATAAAGAAAAATCCTTCCTAAATAATATAATTATGGAATTGTACCATGAACTGTGCTGCAAGCCAGAAAACCCTTCTAACTAGACATCTTTATATTGCAAACGGAGGCTATACTTCTCCAAAGTAATCTTCCCTTAGAGATTTAATTGCACTCCATGATTTAGAAATACTATAAGCATCGTTTTTTCTGACAGCATTTTGGCTTTTCTACTTGCAGTCCCATCTGGGTCCTTCAATTTTAAGATAAACAGATATGAAAAATAAACTTTGCTAAGAAGAGAGACAACTTGAGCAAACCTCCAAAAATGCAGGATACTGAGCTTAGAATAAACCCAAATACATTCTTTTATGTCATCCAGTTCCATTATCCGACACCTGACTGGTGCATTAGAAAGAAATCAGCATTTCAGTGAAGGTAACAGCAGTAAATAGTTAACTTTCAGGAAAAGTACTATCTGCTTTAACATTTCTAGGCCATTGTTTTTTATTTGTTTGGGGTTGGGTGTTTTTTTCCTCCCTTGGCTAGGAAGGTTTTTTATTAGTTTCCTGAAAGTGTGCAGCGTGTCTGCAAGTTCTCTGAATTGGCCATCTCCCCTTCACGTGACTTACACAGTGGTGTCTGTTTTCCATGGTTTTTTTATCTTCTTTCAGGTATTAAACGTATAATAAATAGAAAGTTAGAAAGCCCTATGATTTTTGCAGTGCCAGTGAGGTCTCATGTGATTAACCTGCCGAGTAGGGCATGAAATGCTGAGAAACAAATGTTCCACGAGACAGGAACTGCGCACAGTAAATGGAGCAAACCTTGTTTTAATGCTTTATATGAATGGTTCTGCTTTGTTTTCCCAAGGGTAAATGAATATTTTATTATTTTGGCTGATATATTGAAACTGATAAATACACTAATGCCAATTACAGATAACAGCTTATGGACAAAAATTAAGCAAACTACACTGTGGGAGAGAAAAAGGCACACAGTCCTGCTCTACTTAAAGACAAATACATGAGTTTCAAACTTAGCTAAACAGCCTGACTGTTCTGTTTCATTTACATATCAAGGCCACCTCCATTATTCCAGTAAGCTGGATCAGGAGATGATTGTATTTCTAAGTAGCATTTATTTCTAAGTAGCACTTGTGTTTAGATCTGTCACAGTACCTCCGATAACTACAGCTACAAGTTATAGCTAAAGCCACAGTTATCCAGTCAGCCATAAGGATTTTGCTTTGGAGCTTAAAGATCCAGCTGGAAAAGGATCTCGAGGCATGAGAAAGCTTCTGACCAGCAGGGAAACATTCACCCAAACTTTGCATGATGTAAAGTCAGCTTGCAATCCAGCCACGTTTAGGGCAGGATAACAGTTTTGGGAAACAGCTGCCTCCACAAAGCAAAACAGATCCTGGAGAAAATTTTCACTTCACATTAAACCTTTTTTCCTCGAAAAATGCCTTATACTGATCCCCTTTGCTTGGCCAGTTATTGCTTCACAATATTTGTGCAAATCTGCACCTGCTCCAGTTTGATTTGCATTTCTCCGTGTAGTGTGCAAGTGCATGAAGGAATGGCAGGTACCGTGGAATTAACACATCTTCCTCACATAAGAAATCAGTGGACTAATCAAGAAAAGTCATTAATTTTAGAAAGACCTCATTGTATTTTATTCTGCTTTCCCTTTGCCAAAGAAGTTGCTGTATTCAAAGTTCATGTAACCCCAGAGTATAAACTGGTTCTACCAAATGTTCGGCTGCGAGACCTGTGCAAACCCTGTCACAGCCTTCAGTTGTCTTCCTCTTCTTTAAGCTTTTCATCATTACACGCTCTATAAAAATCAAAGGACTGGCTCTTGCATGCCTCTGAAGAGAGAACTGAAATATATATAATGGAATAATTGAAATACGTATAAAACAGCATAAAGGAGATCTCAGTGGCTCATGAAAGTTTTTTGAAAATGTCTAAAGTCTACCAGGTAAAAATAATAAATTTACCTCTGTTGATATTTTATTTTTCAGGAAATGGGATGCATTTCAGAAATCCTCTGTCTAGAAACCCTGTCATTTTAGAGTTGTTTTGACACTAAGGTCAACCTTACTGTCTTACAGGTAAGATCCTGCCAACCCGGACACTGGAAATAACAAGGAAATTAGCCACAGGGATAATCTCAGAAAGGAATGAAAAAAATGTTAATGTCTTTTGGAAAACTCCAGCTGAAATGCCACGCTGATAGGAAAATTGTTTCAAGTGTTAGACGGCAGATGTCAAATTTGGCTGGAATCTGATTCAGTGAAGATAGGTCAGAAGGACAACTGGGAACTGATACTTTTTTTAAGGAGGGGAAGTCATAGCTTTGTGGATCCCTTCTAGGTGAACATGAAACAATTCCAACTTTCCCGGGCATGGTTTTCCCAGGTGCTAGAGGAAATGAAAGAAAATTCATCTTTACTGAGTATTTCAGGCTCCCGTTTCTTAAGCACAGACATGTCAGAATACATAGAAGATTTTATCATGAAAAAAAAATAATAATCCTTATCCTTATAGATATTAAATTATATGACAAAGACTTGACTTCTGTGGCAAGTCTTTTTATCAGAAAGTAATTTATAATTTTCGTTACATTTCTACCCAACAAACGTTCACACACTATTGCTAAGCGTGGAAATGCTATCACTAAGGCTGGAAATGCTCCGTATTTTATGGAAAATTATTTTTTTGCTATGAAATGGGTGGCAACTTACCAATATTATGTACGACCGCCCTAAAAAGAGTATGATTTTTGTAAGAAGTAAAACACCATATTCCACCAGTAGCTCTGAAGTTTTTGGTTTATTTTTGAAAAAAATAGATTGCTTTCCAAAATTTAAAACTGAAATGTTGATCTCCCCACCTCCCAAAGCACATCTCTGTGCTTGTTCCTGGACAAGAGCATGCCTGTGTCAGCTAAAACTGTGGCCTATGACAGCCACAAATTTAGAAAAGTGTCTAAAATTTCTCTTTAGAAAGAAAATAACTGAGACAATAGACAAACTTATACCTCTACATTTTTTTACCTCTCTTTGTCACTTTTTACATCCTTGCCTTACCTTGGTTTGTTGTTATAGACTCTGTTCTGCTTACAAGGCTGTAAGCGTATCTCACCTGGGCTGACTCACAATACAACAAAATCAATACAATGTGAATATTGTTGCTATACATCAACCTGATAAAACAAGATCGGCTGAGCTGTACCCAGTAATGATCAGCTTTTAAATACTGGTCTTGCTCACCAGGGCAGCTCTTTTATCTTCTGCACAGCTAGGCAGCTGTGCAGATTGCCTAGCCCCTCTGCCAGTGATGTTTGTTTGAATTAATTAGTTAACGTTAGAAAGGGTTGTGTCCCACTCGTCACAAGGTCTTGCTATGACTGTTCATTACAGTATGATGCACATGGCAAAAGGAAGCTTTTCTATACTGAAAGGTAAGCTGAAATTAACCCCGCTCCCAGTTTCTGTCACCTTGTATGAATGTCAGGAGCAGGTTCCTGGTTCATAACCTTTTTATCTCTTGAAAATATTAAACATAAACCACCCTCTGATAAGCAGTGATAGCGCATTTTGCAAGGGAGTTGTAAAACAGATAAGGCAGTTAAGAAATCCGACTTAAAGTTTTCTCTCTGGCTCAAGGGAAGTTCCTTCTCCATGCACACAAACTCAGTCTACAGGAGAGCGAGTAACAGCAGCCGAAGGAAGGTGTGAGAGTACCGTTCCTCTGGCATAATAATTGCAAGTTGTAAGTGATAAGAAGGAACAGGAACCGGGGTTTTAGCTGAGCATTTTCTGACTCCTCTAACAAATCCGTAGGGCTCTCCCTGCCTATTTATGGCCCCTCTGGTGGAGGAAGGCATTTTATCTCTCTCTCTTGTTAGTGGTTATATCCAGTTATCTGCCTGCCACTGTATAAACTCCCAGTCTATTTGCTAGTAATTTGTTATCAAAAGTTTTAAGTCTAATTTGATTCTCATAACTGTTACATTAAATGGAGATGAGATTTAGTAGCAGAGTTCAGACTAAACATTGGTCAAACTAGTCACCAAATATATCCCATCTGCATATCCCACCCCAGCCCATAACCCTCAGGGGCCTTGTGGCAAGAGGGACACTTCATATCCCAAAATTTCACTTCTCTATTTCAAATTATATTTTTACCATCGCTTTCCAGATTTTAATGCTTGATTTTGTAGCTGGAGCTCAATGCTAGGGCTCAGTGTGCCTTGGCTAGGCTTACTTTACCATGACTGACTTCGCTGATCATCTACTCGGACACTGTTGCCCAGTTCCTTGATATAAAATGAGATAAAAGGGTTTGCTGCCTCACTAGGGGGCTGAAGTCCAGCAAATAATGTAACGCTTGCAAAACATCTTTAGTCTCACATGACAGTTGTTATGAAAACTCAAGAAATTACTAATTTCGGGGTGTTAAGTAATAAGAGAGCCGAGAAAAAAATTGTTCCCGCTGTGAGGGGTTAATGGGTGAATACCAAGCGTGATCAGAGAGGGCAGGGAAACATCTGCATTTTCCTGTGATGCCCAGGGATTTTTTGGTTTGCTCTGCAAGTTCTTACAGAGCAAAGACTGGGCCTCCAACCGCCTTTTCTCTCTGGTGGCACCCAGAGCAGCAGTAAGGGCACTTGTCCTTGGTGACCTTTGAGAGGCATAAGGCAGGGACAGGCACAACTGAGCCTTGCCAGCAGCTGCCCCAGAAAGCTGGTGAGGCCGGTGGTGGCAGAAAGGAGAAGTTATTTGAGGTTGAGGACAGAGGGGAGAAAGAACAGCCCCAGGAACTGGAGCAGGAGCTATCCTGGTAGCCACAGTGCCTTTCTATTGGGTTGTTTATTACTACACAGCATGCAACAGAGGGCACGTCTTTTATAGGGGGAGGTAAACAGGAATGACCTCAGCACAGTGCTTCAAGTTTTTTAATTAGATTGCCCTTCACATTTTTATCACATGTTTCAGCTAGAGCCCAGACTGCAAATGCTGGTTGCTCCGAAGTCAGGCTGAGCATGTTCGTACATGCACGTGTCCTTGCATACTGATAATTCACCAGCTTGTTCAGCTTTTTCTTACAGTGTTTCCACTGGTGTATCCCCACTCTTTTACTGTCGTGGCAGGGTTGTTACTGAGGTAAGAAACAGTGCTGGCTTCAGCTACTGTGATCTTTTTCCTGTCTTTTAAATAAATCTTTCAACATACAAGAGAGAAAAAGAAGGAGGGAAGGTGAATTTTTTTTTTGGCATTTACTCCCTATGGTTTTGTAGCCCTTAAAGCGATTGTGGTTCAAACGCTGATAACCTGTTCAGTATCAGGTACACATCTGACTTTTCTCTCTGTACAACCTGGAGGCTTCCTGCTTTCTTTGCGTTCTCACAGCACTTCTGTGGATCAGGAAAGCTGTATTTCATAAATTCCATTTCATAAATAGATAGATACTTAGTAACTTCAATAAAATGCTCTTTTTTTATTTTCAATAAATCGCAGGGGAGAAAATTATCTGCCCACGATCACATGAGTTAGTGGTAAGAGAGCTAAAAAAGCAAACAAATCCTAACTTTCTTGATCATGTCATCTCTAACAATTGTTTTCTAAAAGATCCAAAGCTAAGTTCCTATTACAAGCCCAGGGGAGTGATATAATAACAAGAATAAGGGATCTAACGTAAGGAAGGTTTTGTGTGGAGTATCAGTTTAATTCTCCACATTCACTTCCTTGAATCAAGGTTGAATCAACCACTTCAGTGCCTGATTTGCCTCTCCTCTGAACCCTCTAGCTTCTGCTGAAAGAGCTTCAGTCTAGTTTAATTCAGGATATGCACATAAAAGCAGATGCTGGTAATACAATAACACTCCTTACTTTCCATGCTCATGTCTTCTGTACTTAAAGTTTCAAACACTATCTTAAGGAAGCTACTTTGAACCTTCATTTTGCAATATTTTTAGGAAAGCTTTTAGAGTGTAGCATTTTAAAGACTATAAAAATAATCTAGCCATTTAGAGAATCTTGTTTAATAAAATTATGAAAAACCATTGCCTTTTTGTAGTTATATAAAAATTAATTTACCTAAAAAATAATTTTAAATATATTTTGATAAATTCCCTGAATGTTACATCTAATGCAAGGTGCTCTTCTTACTGAAATCCATGGGAAGAGATTCCTTCTTTGTGGACGTGACAACCAATAGGAAATAATCTGAGCTCTACTCAACGCCATAGAAATAGAGATGCTATCATGACAACAGTGTTTTAGAAATACTTCATGGTTTTTCACTCCTACTGTTCATCTATATGGAATTTCAAAGTTATATCCTTTCCACTGTCACTGTGACACTTAGAAATGAAGCAAGGGAAAACAAGGTATACGTCTCTCGTTGACTGTCTACTCAACTGGTAACTCTTCCTTGCCAATTACAGTGGCAATATTATGCTACATTGGTGTAGACAAATTTCATTATTTTATTTTCTTGTATTAAACGTGCCTTAATGGGTAGGATAAGTCTTGCCCATGACACTGCAGTCTTTCTTCTTCAATGAAGATGTTTTAATGAGGACACCAGTAACAGCAAGTTTTCTCCAACACAGCAACATTCCTGACTTTCTATAAAATAGACCATCAAAGCAGAAGAAATTAATACATATGGTGTAAAAACTGCAGATTTTATCTAGTCTCTTTTCATGTGTGTGACTATTGACACAACAAGCCACATGACTTTTCTGCATGTAAATACTCAAATCACTAAATGCAAGTCTGTAATATTTACCAAATTCCTCAGTGTTATTGATTACTGTAAACTCTTACAATATTTTCAAAACACATGTTGACATTTGAAATGAAAATCATCAGAAGGAAACAACCACAAGCACAAATTTTTATAAGCAAGCTTAAACTAAGTCAAATGCTCTTTTTTGAAAGAGTGAGCCTTATGTACTGATTCTCAGACAGCAAGAATCACAGTTAACCTAAACTCAGCCTAATTTTTTGGTCTCCATGAGAATGTCAACTAAGACTACTGTGATTCCTCCAGTGCAACATTTGAAGAGGATGCTTGAGCTGAATGGATTCTGTATTTTGTTTATTTAAACAAATAACATGCTTACTGAAAGTTTTGATCATCCCGAACAATGTTCTTTACAGGCTTTCACCTGGGGAAAAAATGGGTTGAAATTTGCAAAAATGCCATGATGTACCCCTTACATGCAAGTTGGGATACAGTTTCCACATTCAGACACATCATTTTACGTGTCTGCTTGTAACGATGGTATCCAGCTCCCATTAATGTCAATGAAGTCTATAGAACAAGTGAGATATCCAGAGTGCAGAAATCTAGTCAGCTCACATTAAAGTAGATATCTACATTATTGACTAGACTCCTGTTGGCCATAATGGGAATTTGGACATATAGTTTGTACGCAGGCATCAACATGTAGTTACATCAATGTAGGTATCTAAGTCTGTCAGCTGAACCCCGTTCCCAGTGTAGGCTGTAGAAGAGCCAAGTGCAGTCCTGCAATTTTCCAAAAAGGGTTTTAATCCTCCCCTATTAGCAAGGAGAATTTGCTAATCACCAGGTATCTAATTTCGTCTGTAAAACCTCTTCATGCTGTGTACATAACTCGGCATTAATTGGACCAAAAGCAGGACTCCGCGTGCCTTGCCAGCTATTGGACATCCCACCAGCCTGACTGCGTCTTCTCTCTCCTGTTCCACCGGGGCTTGTGTCCTGGCACTGGGGCACCCTTTACCTCTGGGGGACTCAGAGCCAGACCCGTGACCCACATCCAGTGGAGCAGGAATTCAAATGTTGTGTGTCCCACAGTGTTCTGACCTGCTGGTGGAGAAGGGCTTCTTGCCCTCCCTCTTGATCATTTTTAGCAGTTCAGTGAGTCTTGGCTTTGTCCTGTTCCATGCCTGGACTTTTACGTGCTTTTGGTGAGGGAGGGATTGTTCGATGTTGGACTCTGGTTGAAGTTACCATAAACTCACGCTGCGGTCTGGGGCTGGGAGAGAGACAGTAATAGCTTTCTTGACTAACAAATAAATAAATCTTCCAGCTTGCAGAAAAAATAACTGATTCTGAGCCTAGATCCATTTTTACCAGGTTTAAAAGTAGGGGAATGTTGCAGAATGTTGCTGTTCCACAGCATTACAATAGGAAAGGGTTGGAGGTGTAAAACTGAATGATAAATGTTCAGATTATGTCTTCTTGTTGGTTACAGGATAGCATCCAATATAAACAGAGTAAAAAAAAAAATCCTGTGCATTCACAGTGACACTGCCTGAAAGCTCCTCCTGACTGCTGTCTTGGACATATGGTATGAATTTACTTGTAATTCATTAAAAGCTTTTTTGAATGACATCAAAAAGGGAAACACAGGGTGCATATTGACTTCAAGGATATTTAGTAATGAGTAGTACAGCTGGGATCTTCTAATTATTTCCACAAGTATCAGTTCATCAGAACAGTCCAACTGGGTCCTAGTGAATGACATAGACTGTTATAAGGATGAAAAGGAGGAAAAAAATCTTTGTTTTCCTTTTTCATTGACCTAAATAAGTTTATATCCATTAATAAATCAAAATAATATTTGAGTAACAACCATTTTAAAACTTAATTTCTTCTTTTTCTTGACTTTACTGTGGTGAAACTGATCCCAAATAGTTACTTTTTAGAATGTCTGGTTTACTATCATTCTGCAATGCAGCTAAAGATCCCTTAAAAAAAAGGTATTGCTTCCCTGAACATAAGTTATTTTATGGGCCAGTTAGTTAACTGATATGCTACCTGAATTCATTCCTGTACTAAGTCATTCATTAGACAATTATGAGACCATTCAAGAGCTTCAAATAGATTTTCGTAGCATAGCATAGATAATTTGACATCCTTTTGAAAAGAATAAAGGAGAATTAAAAAAATACGTGGTAGCAGCTACAGTTATTTTTCAACATTCCTACTCTTTCTCTCATAATCACTGGCACATAAAGGAAGATCAATCTATTTCAAAAGGTAGTCTCTGATAGTCTAATCTTTTCTGGCAGTCTGTCACTAACTAGAAAAGCCTAACTGTTTCCTGAATCTTTAAGAGCTATTCAGGTATGTTCTTGTGCATACCTTGCAAGCACGAACTCCTCATTAAAAGCAAATATCCTTCATCAGACCTTTTTGATGCCCATGTTAATTTAGATCCAACCAGAAGTTCATTAGAGTTCTTGTAATCTGTTTAGAAAGTAGTACAACAGAAGGAAAGTTTGGTGAAAGCCTAGGTGTGACTGTGCAGTGATGCATACAGAAATGTAAACTTACATAACTAGTTTAATATTGCAAACACAGTTAGAGCTAAAAGTTCAGCACTGCATGAAAACAGTACGGACAGTCCTGATCAAGGGTTTACATCAACAGGATAAAACCAAGGATCTGTATCTCACTAGCCCCCTTAGTTGCCTGAGCACTCCTTGGTCCGTGTGAAGGGTTTCCTTCGCTCTTGTGAGCATAAATTTTTCAGGATTATACTGGAGAAAACATGCTCCTAAATATTGCTCACCTGTCAGCTGAAGGGCTGGGTCAGGAACTTATGGGAAAAGGAAGTAGTTTTAGAATCATAGAATAAAATCATAGATTGGTTTGGTTGGAAGGGATCTTTAAAGATCATCTAGTCCAACTTGCCGTGCAATAAGCAGGGGCATCTTCAACTAGATCAGGCTGCTCAGGTTGCAACCTGACCTTGAATGTTTCGAGGGATGGCGCATCTACCACCTCTCTGGGAAAACTGTTCCAGTGTTTCATCACCCTTATTGTAAAAAATTTCTTTCTTCTATATTGTCTAAATCTGCCCTCTTCTAATTTAAAACCATTACCCCTTGTCCTATCGCAACAGGTTCTGCTAAAAAGTTTGTCCCCATCTTTCCTGTAGGCCCCCTTAAAGTACTGAAAGGCCACAATAAGGTCTCCCCAGAGACCTCTCTTCTCCAGGCTGAACAACCCCAACTCTCTCAGCCTGTCCTCATAGCAGAGGTGCTCCAGCCCTCTGATCATTTTTGTGGCTCTCCTCTGGACCCGCTCCAACAGGCCCATGCCTTTCCTGCGCTGAGGGTTCCAGAGCTGGACACAGTACTCCAGGTGGGGTCTCACCAGAGTTGAGTAGAGGGGCAGAATCACGTCCCTTGACCTGCTGGCCACACTTCTTTTGATGCAGCCCAGGATAGAGTTGGCTTTCTGGGCTGTGAGTGCACATTGTTGACTCACGTCCAGCTTTTCATCAAACAGTACTCCCAAGTCCTTCTCCTCAGGGCTGCTCTCAATGCCTTCAACCCCCAACCTGTATTGATACTGGGGATTGCCTCGACCCACATGCAGGACCTTGCACTTGGTCTTGTTGAAACGTTGAGATCCCAGTCTGCAGAGTATACAGATAACTAAAGTCAGTGAATACTGTTACTTCTCAAGGGGAAGGAGGAAGAAATAGAAAAAGGAGGTTGTAGTGATAACTGAGAGTCTACCACACAGTACTCAAAAGGGGAGGATATTTAGATGAGGCCAGCATCTTCCTTTTAAGCACTGGGGTTTGACTAAGTCAGCTTTGGGACATGGAGATCTTGCTCTGCCTCTCATCACAAGCTATCTACACGTCAGCCAGGTGTAATACTTTGTTCCTCCCCTCAGACCTGTCAGTCAGTCTTGTTACCTCTGAACCAGAACTCCGTGCTGTGGAAGCCAGCGTCAGGACTGGCCACCACGGACACAGCAGCCTGAGACACAGGAACCACCGGTTGGCAGAAATCCTACTGCTGTTGTCTGAAGTGCCAAAATGTTTTTCCTCAGAAGAAAATAATGGGCAAGTACATGTGAATGGGCTGTCATGGAAAAAAAACACCTACCCCAAGGGAAAACAATATTGTGACCACATAATGCAATTTTATGAGCAGAAGTAACATCTTCTCTAACCCGAGAGACTTAAGCCAGGTTTATAATTAGGGTAATTTATTCTGGTGATCAATTGTAGTTTGTGCACAAGTAGTACAAGGCAGCTGTCTTCAGAAATTCCAAGATAATTACTCGTTAATCCTGGGATGCCTTTTCCCATTCATGCTCCCAGGGACCATATAACTTGGAGATGACCATGAGTTGTAATGTTAGGGGATAGCTAGGATTTTTGACACCCAAGGCATGGAAAAAGGATTGGAGACTTCTAAACAAAGGGGAAATGTGGTTTTGGAGTGAGGGAAGTGGTGATACCAGCTGCACAGGCAGGTGCTGCAGCTCTCAGGAGAGGAGACAACCATGGTGAAGAGCTGGTGCGGGGAGCGGGTGGTATAGGAAAAACTGTGCTCCTGAACTGCATGGCATCAGCTCCAGCCCAACCCTGATAAAGCCATCCTCTCCATCAGTCAGGAGGTGTCCATATATGTTATTTAAATAGGAAGCCCAATTTTATTTGTCTTCTTAAGATTTTTATTTTGGTTAGAGTTAAATGTTTTACGTGTATCTGCAAACACTTACCTTCTGCCTCTGCTTTTTAAACTTTCCTTTTCCTAGATTAAATAGTATCAGTGGGAGGTCACTGTCCATGCACGTATTTGCCAAGGAAAAAAAAAAAAAAAAAAGCCTCTAATTTAAGCACGGCCTGTCCTGGCAAGGGAAACCCTCAGTGATGTGCTCATAAGAGTGATGAAGTGCATGCTCTGTAAGCAGGGATGTTTACGCTGATTCCTTTAGATGAAAAGGACTGCATTCGTTGACCCTTGGCAGTACATAAACATTTAATCAGAACATCATTCAGTAGTAAACATGTGCTACCTGGATGAGTAAGACCTGTTTGATTTCAGACATGTTATTTAAATTATGTATATACAAAATGCTAGATTATTGGAGGGGGAGAGGCTAGAGCAAAAGAGAGAGAGAAGTCCTTGCCCTCAAGATTTGGCATTGTGTTGAGAAATAGAAATATTTAAAGGAAAGTAATTGTCACTTGGTAATACCCTCTGAGAGTCTGAGATTAAAGAATAAATGAACTGAAATTCTGTGCTGCCTACACCCTGTCCAGTGCCACGCAGCACATTCAAAATGTTGTTCAGGTCAAAGAAAGGGGCTTGGCTTGTGCTACCCTTGTAGTTAAGACATTTGATGTTTTTTCACATTTTCATATGTGAACTGTTGATAATTCACTATCACCTAAATTTTTGATGTTAGTTGGGACTGAGTCCTTGAATAAGACCTTTCAGAAACAGAATATGTGGTTTCTAGCCACACAACCTCATTCATCCCAGGGTTATGTTAGTAAAACACTATGAAATCCTACCAGTGAACAAACCATATCAGTAGTTACATCTACACTGCTAAAAATACCTAACTCCTGAGGAAGTCCACAGCCTTCACAGATTCAACAGCTTTTGTCCACTTTGCTCAGAAACAGCCCCTCTGGAGTGGACTGGCCACATTTCTATGGCCTCCCATTTAATCTGAGTTTCCTTTGCATCTCTTGTGGTGCACCCGAAACCCTAAGACATATTGATTAGTTTGTATTTTCTCTTCTTTTATAGAAAGCAATGAACCACATTGACATGACTTTTTTTTAAAGGCAAGAAGAATTATAGTAATTACTTGAGAAACCTGCAAAGTCTTCATACTTATCAGTTAAGTCTTTTCTAAAACAGACATGCAAACTTCATAGGAGAAAATACAATGCATATCCTTGTTTTTGTTCTTTTAGCGCATGTGTACTACAGAGAACTTGTAAAACTGTTTCAGACTCAAATTCTTGCAAGTTGTTCTGGTTAGAAACAATTATGATTAAATAGATATCTTTGACGTAACTCTGTTTAGTTAAAAGAATCAGGTATATTCCCACTCCCCAATTTCCAGAAAAACACAAATAATTGTTTTGCTTGGTTACAGCATTAGGACTTTTGGACAACATAGCTCAGTCCTTCTCAGAAAGTATTGTGACATATTTCTTTACTGGATTTTTAATTCTTCCAACACTCACCTCTACCCACACTTTCTCCATTCATTGCACCAAATCCCTGACAGCTTTGCAGTTGCCAATGCTATAGTAGCATACATATAACTTGGTTTTGGTTAGGAGAATTACATTTTAGTTAGCTGCTCCCTATAAAGAAACTAGAAAACTTCTTAACTTCTAGTTTGCAGATGTGATTAAAATCCCCAAACTTTTTGACTTTGTACTTCGGAACAACTTAGCAGTTCATGCATCCACAGCACTACCTCATACATTTAGGCATTGCAGAACATTTCACAGTAGTACAAAAAGCATGAAGTCGTCAAGATGCATGTCAACAGGTGAGACTTTCCTTTTGCATTTAAAACCAGAGTTAACTAGCTTAACCAATGGTGTAATCAAGCTTACCTTAGTAACCAGCATTTACCCCACTTTCATCACCCCAGCTGGTAGTCTGAAACTGTGGGCTTTCTATTTTGTACTAGCCCCGCTAGGTTTAGTGTGCATCACTGACAGAGAATGAGGGAAAAACTGTGTCCTCTAAAAGGCAGAGAAGCCCACAGCTGCTCCAGAAAAGAGTCCTTGTAATTCCCCGTGGGTACTCGGCACTGTCAGTTGGTATAGGCCACCCCCACAGGCATTAATTAAAATTAGGCAGAATCATTCTACCCATTTTTATTTTGGCAAAAGTTAACTGTGTAGGATATATTCATAAGTCATATATTCATAACCCAAATGGCCAATATCCATAACCTATGACTCAGTGGAGAACTTAGGATGATAACGAGCCATTCCTTTCATGCCCACCAAAATATGACCCTATCTCAGAGTAAGGCTGCAAGTATTGGGACATGACTACAGCTACTACCGGTGGTTATTAATGATATTACTGTTGTGCGTGAGTACAATACAGAGTCCCTGTACTGCTGTAGAAATGTGGGAGTTGATTACAACTAACAGTGACTAGCCCACAAAGCCTACAAGACCTACAGTATAAATGTTCCCTTTTGGTCTGATTTCTGACAAATAAATAAGAAAATGGGACTTTTTTTTATTTTATTTTAGATTTTAAGTGATTCTGGCAGGTCTTTGATGGCTGAATCACAGGTATAACACAGATGCAAAAGTCACGAATCAACTAAGAGTAAAGAGCAGTAAGTAAAGATAAAGGTCCATTCTGTTAATTACAGCCCAGCTGCATGGGAAAAGTAGGTGATCAGCTGCGATTAAGGTAACGGGTCTCATACTAGCGCCTGATGCCCCACGTGTGGCTTGTGAGTGTGGGCTGGGTGTCTTGCTGGTGCTCTTCTGGTCTGCTGCAGAAGTCAAAAAGCAGTAAGCAGGTATGACACTTGTAAAATACACTACACCTTCTTTGTATTGGACTATTGTTTTAAGGAGGTGTTCTGGTAAAGTTGGGTGTTTACTACTTTTGCACAGTGTGTGTTGTATTCGCTTCAGTGTTAATGCTTTGCTGGGGAAATGAATTCTTGGGGGGTTTTTTGGTGGGGTTTTTTGTTTGTTTGTTCTCAATAATGTTGTGCTTATGGTTAATGGTTCTTTAAAGTAGGTATCTTTTCTAGTTCAATCAGTTACAGCTGGTGTTAATGATACTTGACTGTGTTTAATTTTGCTTTTCCTGTCATTGACCACTTTTGGACAGATGAACCAAGAGCATAGAGGCATGGGTGAATATTGTCTGTTTGGAATAGAATACTTTTCAGATGCAGCAAGTATTTTCCAAAGTTACACAAATGTTCTTGGATGAAAGAAGAAATAGTGTTTCCCCTCCAAATCATATTATGATATTTTATCATAATGTTCCCACCGAAAAATTACAAGGGCATTACTGTAAATTACCATTTCTTGTTTGCTTCTCTGCCTTCTTTTATTGATGGCAGTCTTCTCTGCTTGATGCGTGCATGTTTTAGCCCAGAACTTTTGCTGCTGTGAAAATGTCAGATTGTGTTAATTTATTTTTTATTTAAGCACAGAGTAGTTAGCTGTAATTAGACTACAAGTCCATGTTTCTCAGTAGATTAGATTAGGAATGTTTTTCTAGGAGACTATTTCTTACTCCTTCTTTTGTTCATTTTCTCTTTTAATCTGTTTGTTCATGGTTTTGGTCCATCCATCCCCCATCCCCGGAGATGCTCGTTTACCTGCATAGATTATAACATCACTCCCAAAGGAAGAAGGAGGGAGGGGGCAATGAAGGAAACAACTTTCTTACTAACACCCCATGCTTCTCTTTTCTGCACTATCAGTTGTTTGCTCTGCTCATCTCGCACACCTTTTTGGGACTGTCTTTTCTATGCAGGGGAATGCTGAGGCTTTTTTTTACCAGGCATGCAGCACATAAAGCAATGGAGCTGTATCCTTACCGACGTTTTATTGCTGCTGTCTGTGAATAACTGATAATGAAGTTTTGAAAAGTGAAAGCGTATGTGTTTCAGAGGTATCAATCACTCCCTAGCTGCCAGTAATCCCAATGAAGATGCTTGGATACTTAGCAGCTCTGAAAACTGCTCCAAGAGTTTTTTGGGCTCATACTACCTTCATTCCTCTCCTTTGCTATCTGTGTGCTCTGTCAGCCCCGCACCCGTCATAAAATCCAGATACTTGCTTTCTAAGTGGGATGTCCCTATGTTTAAAATTTTATATGTGATGATAGTTTCTTCTGAAAATAACAGTTAATCACCTGTTTTAACAAAAACTGAGACATGGTGAGGAGGTGTTCTTGCTCCTGTTGAGATGAATAAAAAAAAACTTGTTACCTTCAGTGAAGGAAATACTGCATGTAGCTGTGAACCTCGGGCTGGGACAGTGAAGTACTTCAGCTTGCTGTTCTGTCTCTTCTGCTAAAATCTGTAAATGCAGATTCTTCATGGCTGCAGAAGCCAAACCTTTTCATAAATTTCTGGAACAGAGAATGCAGTAGCTAATGTGCGTTACGCAGGCTTAATGTTGAGTCTGTAATATAAACACTGGGTAATGCTAGTGAGATAAGAAAGTACTTAAAAATAATAGGTCTGACATGTAGGAGTTTGACTCTAAGTGAACATTCAGGGTCCCAGTAGGCAGGAGATGATAAGGCTTAATGATGTCTTGTCTTCTCAGATTCTTTCCGGGCATCGTAACCAATATGTAAAACAGAATCTGAGTCCTGTGGGGAAGGCAGAAAAGGGAAGCTTAAATTAGGCTGAGTCCTGAGCTTGTTACTTGAGGATAACTTCAGCTGAGTAACTGGTTCAGTTGCCTGGGACTCCGCTTTGCGATGATGGCACTTGAGTGGATGGGGAAAATAACAAGGAGTTTATTTTTCATAAATACTTTTACAGCATTTAATAAAGGCATTACTGGAAGCAAAGGATACAGATGCCAACACGTGCGGGTGGGCAAGCTGAAGAACTGTTATTTTTAGGGTTGTGCAGAAAATCTAATTTGTTTACCTGATTTCTTCAGAGGGAAAAAAAGAAAAATAAAAACCAAAACACCCTCTGAGCTAACCCAAAACAAAAAACAGTTTTGCCAGAACAAAACCCCACACAAATTGCGAGGAGGAGGTGGAAATTAAATGAGCAAAATGTGACACTTAGATGCTGCAAAAACAATAATTTAGCTAGCCTTGAGCTTCACGTCACTTAGAAGTGGGAAATGAAAACACTTCTTTTAATAACATTTCTTAGTTCAAAATCACCAGTATATCTTTATTTTTAGTTGAAATTCACCAAATGCAGTGAAGCGATTCCCCAAAGCCGGTGTGACCTCGCAAGTAGCTTTCACAAGCCTGCATTTTAACACCGGACAAGTGACTCTTCTTCAAATCCCCCCTCACCTCTGCTTATCAGCAGAGCTTTCCAAACTAAAATTCTTGTAGTTTTCAGTAACGGTGAGACCTGAGGTGGAAAGCGCTCCTCCGGTAAGGGGGCCGGGCGGCTCGCCGTGTGCGGTTTTCCCAGGGGGCTGCCGGGGGCGGGAGAGCGCAGACCGAAATCACCCACCGGGGTCTCTCCGCGGGCCCCTCGGCTCTTGCCAAGGCGGCGGCACCGACCTTCACCTGAAACCCGAGCCGTGGGAGGGAGGGAAGGAGAGAAGGAAGGAGGGAGG
>VYXH01008048.1:718420-801172 GCA_013397275.1 Burhinus bistriatus
TTTAAAAAATGCATGTAGGCACAATTCGAGCTGAGCTGGATTTTTGGGGGGGTGGGGGGAGTTGATGAGGAGAGGATTAACAGTACTATTGAAAGCTATAATATAAATCTGCAGTGCTGATGTTGCTATGAAAAAGGGTTTCCACATTGTTATTATCTTGGTCTTGCTGTGTTATGCAGCAATTGGCTGTCTGGGTATATAAAATATTTTAAACAAGTAGGACTAGAAAGATCATGCAGAAATGGCTACCTTGTTCTTCTTGATGCGAGTATAAAATCCTCCTATATGGATTACTATATTTGTCAAAGTAGAATTCACAGCTAGATGTTCCCCTACATTCAGCATCCTGCAAGTAAAATGCAGTAGCTCTGCAATGGTGTACTGCAGTGTAAACCAGCAGCTGAGGAAGTAAAGGAGAAAACAGTGTATCTAGCTGAAATAAGAGTTCTAAAAATGTAATAACCAGCAATATATTTTAAAAACCCTCTTTCTAGAAACGGCTCATAGATAGCAGTTGTAAGGAAGGCTACAAACCGGACAAACTCATAGGAGAAATTGAATTCAGAAATATCCATTTCAGTTACCCATCCAGACCTGATGTTAAAGTAAGTGTACGTTTTAGATTAATCTACTGTACTGAAATTCTGCTGCCTATTTCTGTCTTATTTGTCTAATCTTGTTGTTGTTCTTGAATGCAAAATGCGTTCTTATCTTGGGAGATGGGACATTATTTTTTCCCCCAACATTGCACAAAGACAAAGCTCTAGATCTACTGCCATTGGCTACCTGCTCACCATTCTCCTCTGCTGAACAAAGCTGAGAAGAATATGTGTTGTTCCCAGTCTGAATTTCTGTGAACAAGAGCTCTGATTAAACCAAATAAGATTATTTTTTTTTTCAAGATCTGTCATTAAAACTTTCAGACTTTACACAGTTAAACCAGGAAGTTTCTCTTTCCAGCCCCTTGGTTGTTCTGAGTTGCTGTGATATCCCTTGTGAAAAATGACCTGTGAGATAGGCTTTACAAATACAACAATATGCCATCAAATGGACTGAAACATGTCATCCTAAATATACATTTGGAAGTCAAATGTTATTTTGGGTAGATATTAAAACTGCTGTTCATAAACAGATGTCCCTATTCTTTGCCAGTTGAACTTCCTTTAGTACCCTTATTGTGCGGTGCTCTGTACGTCATGTCGTGGTGATTACTTTTGTGGTGATACAGTTGGTTTGACCTCTCTACCGTACTCAACAACTTATAAGTTTTTGAAGACCTTGATAAAGGTGAAAAGAAAAAGGATTTGCTGATGTTGTTACTTGAGGAAGAGAAAGGTAGAAATACAGACTTCAAATGTCAACAATTAAAAGCTGGACGTGTCAATTAAGTGGTGAGAATGGGAAAGTTCAGATCACTGTGGCTTTTTCTTCAGATGTCTCTTCTCGACTCAGTCATCCGAGGTCTTTCCCATCATGCATCAAAGCTGTTTCCAGGACTCTGCTGAAGGACAGACCCAGAGCTAGGCTTACTGCCTAACTGAAGTTAGTGCAATGCATCTTCTTTGACTCTTGGCTCAGAAATCAGAAGTGACAAAGCAGACTCTTCGTTCTTCTTCCTAAAAATGCTACTCAGGCCGATGAGCTATGTTATGGGTCTGCACGCCAAATGGGAGGGAAAGAAGAAATATTTTGTCGTCCTTCCCAAATCTACTGAGTCAGCAGCTCTCCCTCCTAAGAGTATCAATGCTATTTAATAGAGCCAAAAGGAGTCAGCAAAGATACATAGAAGTTATGCACAGTCTCTTAAGCAATTGATGTAACTCAGTGTAATCTCCTGTGTCTAGCCTAAATCAAATCAAAGAGATTTAAGGAGTCTAGTTATTGTCAGTTTTAATCTTGACAACACCTTGCCTGATAAAAAGAGAGTTAGGAATAGCCTGACTATGGTGGTTGTGACTATTTGCATCTGGAGAAATTATGGTATCCAGAAGACAGTTCTTACTTGATAATGCAGGCACCAGGATATCAGCTTCTTGGAGATACAAACCTTGCTGGATATAACACAGCAAGAGGAGAGCAATATTGCAACTATTTTAATCTCTCATTGCAAAAACATGTGTAGGCAAAATTATAAATCAGCCTGGTATAAACAAGAAGAGTTCCCATAGCAGCCAAATATTTTGGCAACTACACAGCATTACTTGTATATGACATGGACATCTTCTGAGGTAAAATGTTCCTAAATGTGAAAATGGCAACAAAGATACCATTAATCTGTAACTACTCCCCTGGTTGCTGAGGTTGTTAACAATAAGGATTGGGATTTATTAAGGGCTTTCTAGCAGTTACCTTGTCAAAACAGACATTTATAGTCTAAAAATAGGAGAAAGCAGGCTTGTTTCTCAGCAATAATGTTTAGCACCTTAGAAGTATTTTTCTGTGAGATTTCATAACTGTTATGCCATTAGCTAAGCATTGGAAAACAGAGGACAGCAGGAGAACATAAGCCTGCTACCAGATGACACAAATTGGAGAAAATGAGCTATCAAGTTTAGAGTACCGTGGCTGTGTCTATATTAGTTGATCTCAGTGTGCTGGGGAATTTTCCCAGGCACTGGAATGCAATGGTCTGTGCAAGGGAACTCTTAAAATGTTTCTTGGCATGAACTTGGCCTGTTCCAGTTATCAATCTTCTCAAATAATTCCCAGGCTTGGTTTGGTAGCCAGAAGGATCCAGGGACCATTCCCAAAAGGCAGGTTGCATGTAGCCATCCTGTTTCAAAGGCTAATACACTTCATAAGCATAGATGCAGGCTCTTTCATATCAGTGCCCTAGAACGTTCCCAGGTACAATTAACGTACTAATATTGCCATACCTTCAGACTGCGCCCCTTATTACTGCCTTGATTATTGCTACAGTTACCTTGACAGACTATTCTCGTATCAAACTTGTCAAACTAAGATTTTTTTTTTTATTTTTTTTTTTTATTTTAATTCCCCCCCTCCCAGATCCTCAAAGGTCTCAATTTGAAAGTTCAAGCCGGGAAGACCATTGCTTTAGTTGGTGCCAGTGGCTGTGGAAAAAGCACTACTGTTCAGTTGCTGCAGAGATTCTATGATCCTGTCCAGGGAGAAGTGAGTGTCTGCAAGTGAACTGTAAAAACTGAGAGCTATTAGGATAAGCACAAGTTTCCCATATTGACTGAACCTTGATTTTTATTTTTATTCTTTATTGAATTTGAGCATATCTCTGCATAGTTCAGTATTTCCACAATTTAAATTTCAAATGAACTATCTTCTCCTGTTGGCTTGACTTCGTTGTTCTCCTTCCTGCAGTACTACGCCGGAAGTAGTAAATACCACAAATCTTTGAATAGATGCAAGATCTGAATTTAAAATTATTTTTATCAACAATTGGCTTTTAAGGTTCTGTAAACTTTTTTAATCAAACAGTGCTCTGCTGTATTTTGCTTCCTTTTCATTGAACACAAACTAAAACCTAGAGAGAGTTTTCTTATTTTAAGTGGTTGGTTTTTTGGCTCGTTTTTCTCTATCTGCTAATCCACGGCAAAAGTTTCCATTGTTACACATTGTATGTCTACTCTACCACTAAACACTTGATCCAGTTAGTAAATGGTAAATACTTGTCATAAGAAATTTCCAAAGGAAAAAAGTAGGAAAATAAACAATAGATTTCTAAGGAAAATGTTCTTTTTATACTTAATATTTGAAGATTGCTACTTAGTAGTTGTTACTACTAGTTGGAACTAGATAAGCATTTCAAATATTAAACACTGAACTAACCCACCTTGATATATTATGTAGTGAGTCTATTATCAACACAGTTGTTTCTTAAACTTCTTGTTTCTGTGGCTGTTCATCCCTGCCCCCATGCCTCAGTTTGCTGTTCCTCTCCTGTAGTAATGTCAGCATTCATAGGACCACGTTGCAAATTATCTAGGTTAAAAATAAGTTTCCCTTCCTTTTCAGTCCTCTTGGATTATTTCTTTGATCTGGTGTAAAGCACAGCCATAGAGGCAATTGTGTAGCCATAACAGTGAGGGCAGCAAACTGGCACAGGGGCATGAGAACAGGGTAAAAACTATGCATGATTATTGAAGGAAGGGCAAAAAAAAAAATCAACAAAAAGACCCCTGGTGTCTTCTGTGTTTATGCTGCTTCTCACCATTTTCTAGCTTATGCAGCAGATGGAAAAACTACAGTTGTAACTTCTCCCCCAGCATAGTTTTCTACTAAAGACAATTTTTTCTTATTTTGTACTTGTAGCTAATACTTAGGTCAAGTAATAGTAATTAATTGATTGATTACTAACAGAATGCATTTCCTCATCTTTGACATACTCTTTTCCTCTCAGATAACCTTAGATGGTCGGGATATTCGGACGCTTAATGTAAAGTGGCTACGAGAAAATATTGGTATTGTGAGCCAGGAGCCTGTTTTGTTTGCAACAACAATAGCTGAGAACATTCGCTACGGTCGAGAAGATATTTCTGATGCTGAAATTGAGCAAGCAGCCAAGGAAGCCAATGCTTTTGACTTCATATCTAGACTGCCTGATGTGAGTTCATGAACTTCTTTTGAGTGTAAGAACGAAAGGTCCATTTAGGCTGGTGTCCTTTCTGAGAGGGAGAGCATGGGAATTCAAGTTGTAGTATAACTTCCCAAAATACTCTTATAGCCTCCAGCAGCTTTCAGTTCAGGGACTTTCTGGACTAGATATTGTGCCTCAGGAAGAGAGGAAGCTTCACAGCTGTATTACCATCCCTATCCATCTCATGAGGCATGGGAAGAGTTGAGCTTTTAGAGATAAGATCCAGAAATCCAAAATCCTTTTTCAAGAGCTGCCTGCACATTCAATAGGAAATGGAGGGTGGAATTAAATAAGTGTGCCCTGAACAAAGGCCATTTTTAGCAGCTTGGAGCTTGAGCTCTCCCTCTGCCTGCGATTCACAGCTTTGAACCCTCTCCTAGCAGTAGGTGCCTTACTCCTTTCAGGGTGGGGGTGGGAAGTGAGATCAGTCATTCAAAACACATCCTCGGGAATGGATGATGATATGTCCTTCCTTTTGGTTCTGCAGTTAGAAAGATGTGGACAAAGTGCCCACCTGGGATTTGATTTCAAACTCTTCTACTACCGCAGAGAGCTCAACCCCCATCTCTCAAGCATGTGCCATTTCTAGCACATCAGTCTGTTCCAAGGTTCCCTCTTCTCAGGAAGAGTTATTTGATCATACTTACTCTTAAACAGCTATATAATAAAAGACTACAGTAGACTTTGAGACTTGCCGCTTTGGAGTGAGTGACATAGTAGGAACAAAGCCATGGCTCCAAGGGGGGTGCTGCTGGTTTAGAGGAGACAACGTTAGAAGTCCTGGTGGGTTCCTATGAAAACTAGGTAGTCATCAGTAAATAGAGAGATGTCTTTTACGGTCTTGTCTTGAGAAAACCCGGGTTTTGGAGCCCTCTCTGAGCAAGCAGTAACGATCAAGACTTTAAAGAACCGTTAAGTTCAAAGTTAGGCATGTAAAGTATGTAATGGGGGTAGGAGGGCTTGGCTAAGGTCTAGATGGATGGATGTAGTTGCATGTTTGCTCTGCCCATGCTCAAGTCAGTCGGATAAATCAACTTCTTGTCTAGAAGCTGAGGACTTATGATTGCGTAGAGAAGCGAGGATTTCATTTGAGACATTCCACAACTTCTGTTTTGTTTTCTCCTTTCTCAGCGATTTAACACCATGGTAGGGGAAAGAGGGGCTCAGCTGAGTGGGGGACAGAAGCAACGAATAGCTATTGCCCGTGCCCTGGCAAGAAATCCCAAGATTCTTCTTCTGGATGAAGCTACGTCTGCACTAGATACTCAGAGTGAATCCATAGTGCAAGCAGCTCTTGATAAGGTAGGAGTCATGTTATTGAAGCTACGAGTCGCCATGAAAAGGTGCAACAGCACTTAAGAAAAATTAACACAATTTTCAGTGCAGGTTTCCATTGGAATAAAGAGCACTGGAAAATAAAATTTGGATGGATGTTTCAGTGTCAGTGTTTTAACAGGGAGTTTAAATGATCAAAAATTTACTTAGGAATCATGTCTATTTGGGTTTTTTAGTGTTATTACTAATTAGCAAGACGCTTACACTCATGTAACTGTAACTTGGGTCTCCTGCACTCTCTTCCTCAAATCATAATTGTTCATTTGCTGGTGAAATACAGATGGCATCTTATCATGGTGAGGTATGAGGACTGAATGGCCTTTTTCAGGTAGGTTAATAGAAATGTATAGTATAATATTCCTAGTATTTGTTCTTTGTTGAACAGTGGCTTCATAATTGTCAGAAAGCTCTTGGGATTTAGCTGTTTTCTTTCTTTACAGAGACTGAATGCAAATCACAGAACAAAAGCAGTGCCAGTTACAAATACTGAGTCTCTGCCCCTCTTGTGTTTTTTATCAGCCCCACAGCTCTAGGGTGGGTGCTACTGAGGAGCAGAGCTGTCGGAGCTCGTACCGGTACCCCACCAGCTTACGGTCCCTTCCTTGCAGCGCTCCTTCGTCAGCAGTTTCCACCAAGATGTTGTGGAGCCTGAAGGCTTTGATTAAAAAAGAAATTCATGGTTGGGCTGGAATGTTTTTTTTTCATTTATCTAATATTTATTTTAATGTATTTTTAACAGCTAAGTGAAAAATTCTGCCTTTCGTATCAGTAGTTATGCACAGAGAGATATGAGTTACAAGTATGACTCAAGGGAAATACAGAATTTACCACCTTCATTGCCAGTCAGTTTAAATCTGAGGTAAAATGTAGCTGTCAGTTATATTCACATGACTATACTGATATTATTAGTATTGAGGTAACATGTGGATGCAAAAATAATATTAATCTAATCTAATTTGTGTATAAATGATATTATTGCTGCAAAGTTAAATATTGAAAGATTGCCACTTCACCCACAATTTAGCTTTCTTCTCCATGTTCTTTAATTCCATGATCGAATACTAACCTTTTCCAGAAGCTTATTGCTTCATTTAGTGCATAACGTAGAGGGAGATCACTCAGTTAAGGGGACTGTTCTATATACTTTTCCTTGCTCTTCAGCATGTTCCCAGAACACACCAAAATGAGCCCTGAATCATAACTTGTTCATCTTTTCACACCTTTTTGATGTCTATCAATGTAGTCCCCAAATGGGATTTACAAAATTCTTCTCAACATCCCTGAGTGGGAAAAGTGGTGCTGGTATCACTCATTATTTTCACAGCTGAGGAGCAGAGATATTAACCTCACAAATGCACATGTTTCTGAGCAGTCATACGCAGATGCTTGTTGTCTGCTGTTTTTCAGATAACTTTGCATCTTTTAAAGCATTTGACTTGTTCTGATCTCATTTCACACCTGTAGTGGTGAAGGCTCTGTGCATCAGGGCACAGGCATGAAAACAGCACCAAGACAGATCTCCTGTGACAGGCTTTGAGTGACTCTGATCTGTGAGAACCTGATGGCAGGTGTAGGGGAAGAATCCAAGTCTCCATGGAAGCGTTCATCTACTGAAACTGTCATCATCTTCTCCACATCCCAGTTCCTGTGCCCATATGATGTACAACTTCTGTAGCAAGTAACTTCTAGCAGGCAGGGTTTCTTGCCCATTTTAATGTGAACTGCTTTGGTTGTTTTTCTGTGAGGCTCGGACTGGACGTACCACCATTGTGATTGCTCACAGACTGTCTACCATCAGGACTGCTGACACTATTGCTGGATTTGAGAAAGGCATCGTGGTTGAACAAGGAACACACAGTGAACTCATGTTCCAGAAGGGAGTCTACTATTCTCTTGTAATGCAGCAGGTAAGAGCAAATTTATTTCTTTTCTTTCTCCATTTCACAAAGTTGTGAAATGCTGGTATGTGGAGCCATTTTCTCTCTGTAGTTCCAGCTGGCAGCTGCTCAGTCGCTCTAGTCTGGGCAGGGACACAGGCTTGGAATTCTTGGGGGGTTTTACCCATACAGTGTTTCACATTTGCACAATCTAATATGTCAAAAACATAAGTGAGTTGAAGGCACAGACTACATAATTATGGCATAACCACAGAATTGTTAGATTCCAGGTGGATTCCATGGACTGCTTAAAGAAAAAGAGAAAAGGGGGTGGGAATTGGGACCAAACAGTCTACTGCTCTGCCATTATGTACTGAAATAAGTGGCCTACAGGCAACAGTGATCACATGACTGAAACAGCAATACTCACGAGAAAAAAATTTTACTCTTACTTCTCCCTGCTCAAAACACCTTGTGATTGTGTATCCTGAATTCTCACCAGGATTGTAGCAACAACGTTCAAGATGATGGGACATCAGAAGAAAGTGAAGACACAGGGACTGAGGAATATGAGGAAAATGGCAGAAATGATCTTGTGGAGGAGCTGACTCTTCAAGGTCATTTTGAAGAATCGGTGATCTCTGGGAGAGGCAGCATTCGAAGAAGATCCAGCAGATATAAGAGCAAGAGGTGCTCTTCTAAGAAAAAGTCCTCTGGGAAAAAGAAAAAAAAAGAGCTGGAGGTTGGTATTAATACTTTAGTTTATAATTTTAGTGGAAAACATGTAAGCATAAACACAAAGCACATAATTTTATTTACTTTTAGATAGCTGGCTGCCATGCAACCTTGATTCTGGTGCTATTACAGTCAGTACTCACCAGGCTGAGTATTTGTCCTGGGAATATGCAGACAATCGTGTACATCTTGCCAAAAAACTTCATTTTAACTCTATTGACTTAGAGTGGAGCTGGAAAAAACTTGTGCTGTCGATTTGTTATGCTTCATAAAATTAAGTGTATTATTTCAGTGTTACTGTTGTTTTAATTGTAATTAAAATGAGTTGTGAGATTTCATTTGCAGGATTCTTTGCAACAGTGAGTATCAGGAAGTAAATACTGGTGTGCATAACAAGTTTTAAGGCACTTTGGAACATCATATGACATTTATGTCAAAAAAAAAAAAAAAATCTAAACCCTAACATTTTAAAGTGTATTCTAAATAAAAGAAGCATTATATATTCTCTCTCTCTCTTTCTCTCTCTCTCAGTCTTAGTATACGCTTTAAAACATCCAGTTCTGGAGCTTTTCTTCAGATAAAACACTTTAGTTGACAAATGTCATCTAGAAATAAAAGTCATATCGGAAGTGGAGGTTTTAGAAACAGAACTTTGTTCTGTCAAAGTTGAGTAAAACTTGCTCATGGTGATCAATAGGAGCAGATTTCTGGTAGACTCTGGGTCAGACTTTGGGTAGGCAGCTCAATAGAAATTTGATTTTGTTTTTTCCTATTTTGTACTGCTTGAACTACAGCATTTTTCTGCATGAAATGTATTGGAAGAGTTGTTTGGTGGTGTTTTGGGTTTGGTTTGTTTTTTTTACCTGGCTTCAGGACCCTTGAAGTGAAGAAATAAAATGCAAATTCTGAAGTAAAACCACAGATCTCTTTAAATCTACGGAAGTTACAATCTCATCTGTATATACAACATCTGATTATTTAAAATACTTATGGAAGCCTTAGTGTAATTTGTATCTACTGATATTCCTTCTCACTAAAACATAGCTTCCAGCTAATACATATTTCAAATAGTACAAAGGAGCTGGATCCATTCCTATTATCACAAAAAAGTTATGCAACTTCAAAAGAAGATACTTTTTGTCTGTGTACTAATACTGCCTAAGACCTCAGAGGAATTATAGAATCACCTAGGTTGGAAGAGACCTTTAAGATCATTGAGTCCATCTGTCAACCTAACGCTGCCAAAACCACCACTAAACCATGTCCCTCAGCAGCACCACGTCTACCTGTCTTTTAAATACCTCCATGGGTGGTGATTCCACCACTTTCCTGGGCAGCCTCTTCCAATGCTTTTATAACTGTTTAGGTGCTAATATACAATCTACACCTCCCTTGGTGCAACTTGAGGCCATTTCCTCTTGTCCTATCACTTGTTAATCCCTTCTCTTTTGCCAGTTCTATTTCCTCCATTTTAATCTTTCTCTTTTTTTTTTTTTATTTTATTTTTAGCTTCCTTTCCCCCTTTTTTTGAAATTGAGTCAGTAACAAACAGGATACCTTTCAATTTCCTAAAAGTAATGGAAGACAGTGATATCACCTGCAAGTTAAAATAAGAACAAGTGCTCAGGGAAGCAGTAGGTATTCATGCTCAAGACTTCAGTATTCATCATACTCACAAAAAATTAAGAAATCAAGCATCCAGAGGCTGTAGTTATTTCAGAAAGCTCAGCCCACTTTTATGGTTGAGGCTTAGCCACCCTCATTTCAGCATCCAAAACATGGGATAAAATAACCCGGAAGCAAGAGCAACTTACTCATAATCCTTCCTAATATTTTGTCTCATTTCTAATGTTTTCATTTTTTGCTTTTCCAGAACTCCCCCTGTGGAGGCATAGGCACTTGAATAAATTAGTAAAGCAGAACAGGGCATTTTTTGTACTTTCAAAAGAGAGGGAGGCTAACTGACATATGCCTCTTTCCTGCTTTTGGTAATGATGCATAGGCTATGGTTTGCAAAAGAGAAAGATGACCTCTCTATCCCATTGTCTTACTGCCAGCCCACTAGCATTTAGCTGAACCGGAGGGATCTTTTCTGTGCTCTGAACAGTGAGACTTTTAGTTCTTTATAAAGATTCAAGTGTTAGCTGGTATTCGTGGTGACCAGTCCTATCTGACTTTCAATGAACTGTCCTGGCCCTTCTCCCTTCATGACTTGGCCTTTTGTTAAGTTTTCTGCCTCCAAACTTTTACAGTGCAGTTGAAGTTCTAGGATATGAAACAGCAAAGCTGCAGATACCCAGTGTGTTTGCTCACTCCGAGTGCACAGAGGGGGCTTTCAGTAGTCTACCAAGACAGTTCACTACTCAAAGCCTAATGAACACCCACTGTCTGGGGAATTTCATGTTCTGCAGCTTTCCAAGCAAAACCTGCAACTTTCCCTTTCCTGTAGGAAGAAAATCTCCCTGCTGTGCCTTACTCAAGAATCTTGGCTCTGAACAAACCTGAGTGGCTGTATGTACTGCTGGGAGTGATTGCTGCTGCCGTCTCAGGTGGGGTCCATCCTGCATTCGCTGTTATATTTGGAAAAATCATTGGGGTAAGGTTTTCTTCTAGGTTTTTTGTTTTGTTTGCAAATGGACATTGCAGTCATGAGCCTCCCTCGTTCTCAGACAGTTTTCCCTATGTCAGACTCTGGGTGGGATTCACTTGTATAAATGGATCCAATAAAAAAATGGATAAATGTTGGTGAGGTGACCCTCTAGAGGCAAAGCCCAGTGAAACTGCATCTGACCAGCAGACGCAAGGAGGAACAGTAGTTGGAGCTGGGGGAACAAATTAGCAAGATGTAGGTAAAATGGAAAGCTGGACTGTCTTCTGGCCCTCGACAGAAAGTTGACTGCAGACTTATTTTAGGATCCAGGATACTTGCTAAGAGAAACTGAAGTAGACAAGCTTCTTGAGATGAAGGCTGGTTTATGTAACTGGCACTTATTGTCTACGTACTCATTTTTGTGTTTTTTCTTGCATAGGCTTTTCAAGAAACAGATCCAGAAAAGAGGAATAAAAACACTTTGGTGCTTTCTTTAATGTTTCTTTTACTTGGAGTGATTACCTTAGCAGCATACATAATCCAAGTAAGTGTCACTACACTGAAATGTTAGAAGTTCTTAACTCCCCAGCAGCCTGCAGGTATAACTTGTATCAGTGCACTCTGAGAAGAAAACACCAATCAGAGCTTACAAAAACACACAGAAGTGCCAGGGTTCTTCCTGAGATATGCCGGGTTTATGGATGTGTTTGCTTAAAGACATATGTCCATATTTGCTGTTGGTTCAAATAAGCTACTGAAGGCAATGCAGATTCAACCTGTTTGAAATCTAAATTCGGGGTCTGGCCTTAGAAGTCAAAGTTAAGACTGACATTTCTCATTGACAGTCTATAGGCTCTTGCTGAAGTAAGTATAAAATAGACTCTTTCCGTAGCAGACAGTGGTTTTCATACTATCAAGCAAACTCCATCATTTGCTGTCCTCTTACGACTGCTCCAAAGCTGGCAGAAATCAGTTAGCGCACGTTGTCCATATCATGAAATCCATTGGGATGACTGTTGTGAGTGAATGTTTCTGGTAGCAGTCAGGTTAGGGAGGCCAATGACTAGACGGGCTGACTTTTCTTCGAGCGCTGCTGAGGTATACAAATAAGGCGTTACAACAAAGCTCCTGCCGCCTTTGCCATGTTGCTTCTTTTTTGTGGGGAAAATAGAGCTTCAGGTTCCAGGAATGAGAATGGCACTTTTCCCAAGACTTATATATGTGCAGGGGGTTGTAGGAGACTTTTCGGTGTCATTACTTTCGTTGCGTAGCTTTATAAACAGAGTTAAAGCATCAGATGAGAAGATGCATCTCTTTCCTCCCCTAGGGATTCATGTTTGGGAAGTCTGGGGAAATGCTAACAATGAGACTGCGCTCTTTGTCCTTCAGAGCATTACTTCAGCAGGTATGAATTATGCAGCTAGGGTATCATGAGAGCCAGATGGCTTTTGCAGACTGTTACAAGGTACACATTGGGTTTTAATTGTGTGGTCTGGAGAAAAGAAAACAAAATATGTCTTTTCTACCACTAGCTTAGGAAAAAATGCAACTTTTCTGAGAATCTCCTAATCCACGTGCAATTTGGCTCAGTGCTGCTACTACAAATAGTCTAATTTTGAAGGGGTGTCATTGCATATGTGCATATTTCTGGCATGGTATAATATGCACACACTTTGCAGCTGTCTGTGTGTGCAAGGATGATCAAAGAAGTTTAATCTCCTCTTGCTTGGGTAGTCATGATGCGAGTATTTAATATATAGATTTAAGTCTAATCTGTTTAGATATCTATAGATTTAAATCTAAATACTGCAATCCATAGCAAGTAGACAATCTGATAATTTTTTGCTGCAAAAAATTCAAGTTGCCTTATTGCATCAAGAATTACCCATGAGAAGAATAAAGTTGCTTATATTAAACCCTACCTGTTAATTTGTGCGACTTCATGTTACTTGCATAGGAGTTTTGAGAATGCATAACTTGGCACCCCACACACACCCAATGGGGACAAGAACCCGTGTGTTCATAGAAATATCTGAAAGGAGCTAGGAGAGGGGAAAATTTAGTGATTTAAAAAAACCCGCCATAGCCTTTGGGTGTAAAAGGGCTTAATTTTCTTTCTGTATGTACAAATACAGATGAGTAATTGCCCTTCTATAGTTAATGGAATAGGTAACTTGTAAGAAGAGAGTAGTTAACCTCTTCAGGCTCAAGGAGAAATGAGTAGAAGGAGTTTATACTAAAAGTTGCTAAATAGGCACGTTCAGAAGAACGTCACAGCTAATAACACTTTGATTGTGAACAATTAGATGTTCACAACAGAGTAGTATTTTTCTTTTTAAAGCTTTTCCTTTTAGTTTACTTGGAAGATGCTGACTACAGAGGAACAATATTGCAGTTAGCCATCATGACTTGTGCTTCCATTTCCCTGTGTGCTACATGAGCTGGAAGTGTTTGTTCATTTTATTAGTAATCCTGATAAATCTGAAATATAGTAAGAACGTGTAATTCTTTGGAAACAAAAGTTAGTGTCTTTTCTTGCAGGAGGTTGGATGGTACGATGACCAGAAAAATGCTATTGGTGTTCTGCTAACTCGGCTTGCTACAGATGCTTCCCAAGTCAAAGGGGTATGCTGATTCTTTTTTCTGTGCTTTTAAAATATTTTTTTCCTTACAAATATTAACTGCAATTGGCAAGGGACACTGAGATTATTTCAGGACACAAGGTATTAAATCTAACGCATGAACTGGCAGATGCATTTACATAGCATGCTGTTGACACCTTGGACGTGGCTTCCCAGCTGATAATTTATGAGAACTATCAAAAATCCAGCAAGTCTTTAAGCTAAGTATATAATAACTGTAGACCACTTCACCATGTAAAGTGAAATCTGCATGTGTGCTGGGGACCAGAATCGGTGAACCCCAGGTTTTTACACCCTAAGATGGGTGTCCCCTGAGTACCATGAAGAGGTTGCATCTGCAGATGATACAAACCCTTACTGACATTAATGAAGAGAATTCTTCTTCCCATCCCCACCAAACGTGCTTCACACACAAGCAGACCGAACAATAAGAAATAGCCCAGCGGTAATAAAGAACACCAGGGAGGGCAAGGGCCAAGGGACGGAATGACTCAAGGTGCTGGTATGGGAGAGGCAGCTGCTAGACACTGGCAGGAGAACATGGCAAATTCGGCACAATTCCTCCTACTGCTCACCTCATCAGCAGTCCCTGACATCTGCCAAATATATCTTTATTTCTTCCCTTCTTCCTGGGGGGGGGGGGGGGAAATCACTGCAGGACTTGTGACGGAAAAAGTTACTGGTTTGTTTTAAGATATCTTTTGTTTCCTTCAAACTTGTATGCAAAAACCCTTTAATCTATATTTTTCAGTCTCAGCAGACTTTTATTTCTCTCTCCTATCCTTCTTCCTTATAGGCTAGTAATGAAAAAATAGTCTTTGACAAAACTTAGTCATTTTCATCTTTTAAAGATCCAGTTTATTTCAGTGGCATTGAACTAGATCCCCCTATTAGGGCAGTAGAAAGGAGGGGCGCACAGGGTCCCCTAACTACAAAAGCCAGCTAAGGGCATGAATTGCTCTCCAAAGCTATTGTGTTCTCTGGAGCACTACAGAGTGTCAGTAAGTAAGTACCGTGCCTCATGCTGCGCTGGCTGAAGCTTCCAAATCCATCTGTATGTGCAGCCCCTGGAACATATGGCAACAATTCACCTTGGCATTGGTTTAATTATTACTTTTTTAAATTTTATTGAACAAGAAAAGTCTTTTCAGGGCAGGAAAGTCTTTGGCAAAAGAGAGAATTTTTGCATCCCGCCCAAGGATTTTTATTTTTTCCATCACGCCAAATTTTGGAAGATGAACTATTTCCACAGGGCTGTTTTCAGACCTTTTTTCTGCAGATCAGAGCCCACCCGGATACTGGATGCTAATCATCTCTCATTTTAAAAGTTCTTGATGAAAAGGTTACATAGGCCTGGGTGGGGACAGGAGTTCTTCAGTATGACTTCATCTTTCCCACTTATTATCCCTGCTGAGATAAAGCATTTCTGCAGGGTGGCCAAATTCAGATTTTTTTTCTGAGAACCCAACCCCAGGTGCAGTAGTGTGAGAACCTGAAGATGAGTAGTTTCCACCACCATTAGTGGGATGGGTCAATGGATGACAGTTGTTAGAAAGAAGCCCCTCTTGCCTAATGCTGGTCACCCAACAGCCAACCTGCCCTACTGTGACAGTGGCCACAGTCTTCTGTGCCTCAGGTAGTGTGGAAAGTTCCAGATATTTCATTAAAAAACTGCCATAACCAGCTGTTTAGACTCCTTTAACCTCGCCTGAAGGCCTGAATGCTGGCAGGTAAGCGGGACATCTAGGAACATTTACATAAGTAAGTGTGTAATGTCCAGGCATGTCACCGCACAGAGTTTTGCTTTCCAGCCGAACAGCTGGCCTTGCCTGTATAGCGATTTTAAGCGGTAATATAAGTAACAAAGAAAATCTAATGACGGATATTTGGGGGGTTCTGGGGTTTTCTTAGGCAACTGGAAGCCGGCTTGGACTAATGACTATGACTGTCTTTACCCTTCTGACTGCCATCGTTATTGCTTTTGTATACGGCTGGCAGTTAACTTTGCTTATCCTGGCCTGCATTCCTTTCGTTATTGCTACAAATGCTGCGAGAGTTAGCTCTGTGTCTGGTCATGCCGCAAAAGATCAAAAAGCTTTGGAAGAGGCTGGAAGAGTAAGTTCTCCAATTTTAACTACAGGGTTATGGTGTGAGATCACTTTTTAGGACAACGCTGTAGCTGTATTAAGGCTGACGCAATTATCCAAGATAAATGAAGGGGGGAAGAGGAGAGGACAGGACAGGGTGGGAGACAAAGGGAATGTTTATATATCCCCAAGAAAAGCAAAACATAGATAACACAAAACATCTGTAAATTAGGCTATAAAAATGCTTTTGAAAGCCTCCATGGCAGATTTTTGGGCAGGAACAGCTGTAACAGCAGCAGCCCCGGCACTGGTGTGCCTTGTGCCCAGGGCCAGCAGCGCAGCTCCGCACTACCCTGTGCGGTGGCCAGAAGCGTTGCAGGGCTGAGCCACCCAGCACTGACATTGCGACTTTCTTGGTTCATCGTAAAATGCAAACCATTAACATGCTCAGGAGTTTCAGGGTACTTCACCTTCGTTCACTTGATAACATTCTTCCAGGAAACAGAAGCAGTCCATGCGAAAGTGCAAGCTGTGTCCAGATGGCTGGGGTTTGTTCCTATTTGATGAAATAGGGTTTAAATCATCGGGGTCACAACCCACGGGTTAGGGCAGGGGCTGCTGAGGCTTCCTGCGTGCTGGCCCAAGGTTCTGAGCTCAAATACATTGTTGGCTTCGTCCTCCCTTGTCTTGTGACCGTGGGGTAAATAATCTCGTTGCTCTGGGCTTTCCTTCACCTGGTAATAGACCTCGATCTCCTCTCTTAAGCAAGCACTTTCTGATCTAAAATAATAAACGCTAGAGGAGAGATCGAGTGTTTAGGAAACACGTTGTAGATTACAGTTGTAAGGGATTAACTCTTATTTGTTTTATCTCCCAATTTAGATTTCAACAGAATCAGTTGAAAACATAAGAACTGTAGCTTCACTGACCAGGGAAGAAGCATTTTATGAAAGATATGTTACAAGTTTGAATGGTCCATATAGGTGGGATTATTTCCTTTAATAATTCTTTCTTTGCACATTTTAGTCTTTCAGATTTATTGTAGATACATTTCTTGCAAGCTACCCAATACCCAAAAGATTGGGAAGGATATCAATAACCATTTACAATTTTGAAATTTGTTCACTTGGTATGTTTTAACACACATCCTTAAGTGCAGAGCAAAAAGACATTTGCAGGACTTGCCTTTTCATTATGCAAACACTTTATAAACTGCATTCCCTCCATACGTGTTACAGAATATTGTGTTTTCTTGTGTATGCCTAGAATACAGGACATATGTTCACTCCATTTCTGTATATTGGATTGCTACTAGTTAACTCAGGAACTGACTGTTAACTCCCATACCACAGCCTTTATAACAAAACCCAGTTTTATTCCCCTCAGGTGATTTTGAAACCTTGAAATAAACTTCATATGTTTCCCTTGTTTGACCCACTACATCCCACTGACTTGTGTCCACAGAAATGCATTGGAATCATCAGGGATGCCAGATTTTTCTAGCTCCGTTTTATTTAAACAAAATAGGCCAGAACCTAATTTGTTTCTTTCCTCCTTCAAGGTAACTAATATAAAAGAAGGAATTGAAAATGATGCATTGTATAATCTGTCCTCAGCCAAAACGGTGTTAAAATTCAGTGTCTGGTGAACTGGTAATACCCCAGATACAGGCAGGATGCTCACCTGGTCCCTGATTTACAGCTCAGACTAGAAAGATTTCCATTTCCTGAGAAAGCATCCTAAGCCATGAGGGCAGAGAGTCCTCCAGACTCTGATTCAGTGTGCGTTCAATTAGCTACGCAAAATGAAACTTCTCCAGAAGGACGGATTGAGAAATAGAGGCTTAGTCTAAATCCCTGCGGGGATACACAGCAATACGTCCCTGCTCCGAATCGGGATGAGAGGTCTCTGCTCAAATGGGATGACCTGGCGGAAGCCCACAGGCGGCTCTTAGCCTGGGCTGGAGCCTGCTTGTTTTCTTAATAAAATGGGTCATATGTGGTAGTTATTAAATTTTCTTTAACTGCTCTACTGACCTGCCCTGCTGTAGAAAAGCAAAGGAAAAGATTCAAGGCAGCGTAACTGAGGATGAAGGATCTCATTGCTCTAACTTTCTGTCCAAAGGGCAGTTCCATGTCAGGGAACACATATTCTGAGCTGATTTGTTGTGTTTTCAGGAGGCGAAGTGTATTGCCTGAAAGCTTTAACCCAGACATCTGGCCATCCCCCAGCCAGTGTCTGCTGTTTCTGTTTTATAAGTTATTTATGGAAAATCTCTTCCTTTAACAGAGATTCTCTGACAAAAGCCCCTTTCTATGGATTTACTTACGGAGTAGCTCAGTGTGCAAACTACTTTATTAATGCGGCAGTCTTCAGATTTGGGGCATGGCTCATTGCCCATTGTCTCAGCAACTTTGAAAATGTATTTATGTGAGTATACTTTATAAAATGTAAAAAAAAAAAAAAANTTTAAAAAAAGAAAAAAAAAAAAAAAAAAAAAAAAAATCCATACACGTGGTAGTGATTTCAATGAACGCAAACTATTTGATCTAATTACAGAGGTAATGGGACGTAGAGATTCAAGAATTCAGTCTGGTTGGGAGTGCAGCTTGGGCAGAAGGGCTGTTTTGGGGAAAGGTGTGTGTTCGGGCAGTGCAGCAGCAAGCATGTGGCCACACTCAGTGCACCCATACCGGAGAATTCCGTGTTTGACCTCCCTTCCAGGCAGAGGGTACGGCACAGAGAAGTGATGTGACACCCCTGCTTATCTATGAAGTAGTTACAGGAATAAACAGAACTTGCTAGTACTGGATGATGTTTTGAGGGGTGAGAAGCTCCAGAAATATCATAATCTAAAGATGCTAAAAAACTTTACTCTGAGGGTTTGTTTTACACATGAGGAAATAAATACATTGTTCTATCTGTAATGAATGATGCTTTATCTTTTGGGTTTTTAGAGTCTTCTCTTCCGTCATATTTGCAGCTATGAATGTTGGTCAGTCTGCTTCTCTGGCACCAGATTATGGCAAAGCTAGAATGTCAGCTCAAAGAATCTTTCAACTTTTGGACAGAAAACCTCTAATTGACAGTTATAGTGAAGAAGGTGAAAAATTGGTAAGGCTTTTTTCAGAAAAACCTTGAAACAAACCAAATTACTAATGTTTCATTGTCTAAAACTGTATTCATAATTTCTTTTTTTAGGGTGTCACAAAAGACAGATGTCGTATAAAATAGCAGTACTGCCTTGTTATTTTTAATGGGCCATATTATTTTTGGTTTTCAGCCAGAAGTGTATACCCTTAAATGTAGTTTTTGCTCTGAATGGCCTTAAAAAAAAAAAAATTACTTTTCGTTCTACTGACCCACATCTTAAATGGCTTCAGGAAAACACTGACAATGGCAGTTCTACTTACAGTTGCATTGGCTTTGTAAGAGTTTGCAGGAGAAATAAAATACAAGTAGATTTTCCTACTGTTTCTGTAGATAAGAGAGAGTAGTTCCTTCAGAGACAGAGCAGTTTTGACAAAATCCGCCCTCTTACAACTGTGGAAACTCTTACAAGTAAAAATGTGTTCTTGTGAAGTCAAAACTAACTTAATGAATAATCTAGTTTGCTCTGAAGTTAGGGGAGGGAAAGAAAAAAAAAAAGGGGGGGAGGGGGCAGAAACAACAAGAACAAAAAGAAAAAAAAAACCAAAACACACTAAAAAAAATCCCCAAAAAATTACCTCTAAACAAAAATTGTCATTAAGGAAACTGACCTCAGCACTTGTCAAATTTCTCCATGAAATGCTTTCAGTTTGCATGAGCTGGAAGGATTACATTTGTACATCCATCTAAGTTTAAAATGAACTTCCCGTGTAGGTTTTAGATGGCAGCCCCTATTCAGGAAGCCATAATCCAGTTTCTATAACTTTAAGGTTATACACAGGACTTCAGCCTTTAAAGTTACAAGCACACTTTATGTATCTTCTTGAACCAGGGGCCTCTGGCACAGACACTTAAAAGATTTGGCAGAAGGTCCCTGGTAAAATAAAACTTAAATGAAAGTATTTCTGGTGTAGACTGGACTCGAATGCCAGTGGTGCATGTGACTTCTGCAAAGCACAGCTTTGAGCCCGTTAAATTAGATCACCAGCTGCCGTGAGAGCCCTGTACGAGGTGGTGCTGCTAGTATGTACGTGGGGCTGGCTCCTGCCCCAAACGACAGGAGAGGCAGTAGCCTTAGTGTGTGCCCCCTTTCTTCCGCTTGTGCTTAGAAATCGGCCTGGCTAGAACGGCTACTGAACAACTATCATTGCTGTTTAAAACACAGCTTGTCCTACACGCTGTTGGCCAAAGAATTTAGTTCTGCTCTCTTAATAGTTGATCTTCACCTTGTGTTGCATTCGTTTAAATTGTGCTACCTGCAGTGTGAGATCAGGAAAGCAAATGCTATAAGATCATATCGGGATTAGAAGTGCCTCAGTTACATGTGCCAGAAATGAAAAATATTAACGTTGTTTATTTATCTAAAGATATTCTTTTCAAAGGTGAAGTGAAAAATAGATACGAGAGATGGAGAAAACTGTTTCTCCAGAAGGATCTAGCGACTTACACCTGCAGATCATCCCATAAATAATGATACTACACTCAATCCAATATGTAATTTAAAAGAACTTCAAAAGCAGTTTTGAAAACACCTCCCCAAACTTCCTTGTCAGTTCTCTCGCTTTAATAACAAAGTCTTACAAGTGTTATTATAGTTAAAGCTAATAAATGCTAATATGAACATGTGAACTCTCTATTACTTTTCAGAGCAATTTTGAAGGAAACATTGAATTCAGAAATATCCATTTTGTGTATCCAACAAGGCCAGAAGTTCACGTTTTGCAAGGACTCACCGTGAAGGTTAACAAAGGACAGACCCTGGCATTAGTAGGAAGCAGCGGCTGTGGCAAAAGTACATCCATTCAGCTCTTGGAGAGGTTTTATGACCCTGTGGAAGGACAAGTGGTAAAAATAGTCTTGTGTGGCTATTAACAACAATTAAATCTACAGAACTCTCTATCTTCCAAGGTTTCAGAGGCTTTAAACAATCCTGGCAATATCTCTGGTGAGGTGCCTTTTTTTTAGAGGTGTCGGTTGCTGAGGTTGTGGCTCCAGTGGAGCTGTAGACAACCTCAAGACCCCTGTCATTGCCTGCCCTGTGCATCCACCACGTGTACCAGCACTGGCACCCGTGTTGGCACGGTGTGCTGGCTCAGGGCGCAGATCTCACCGGGGCAGAGGATGTTCGTGTCAGAGCGTGTTGCCTCCCCAAAGCTGCTCGCAGCCTGGTCACACAGGGGCATGATGTTCATGTCGCCTGTTTGTCAGTGTATAAGTCATCTCATTAATATGAATTCACACATTAGAGACAGATTCATGCTTCAGATAATACAAACATAATCCCACGGGGATGCTACTGCCTCGCCATCAGAAAGTTGCAATGGGCGCTTTGATGCAGTCTCCATTAATGGGTATAGAAAGTCCAAAGAAAGCTCCTTGGAGGTTTTAAGTTTGAGTTAAAGGCCTAAAGCTGTGAATATTTATTGTTGTGTTCAGCTTCTTAGGGACAGGCTTTCTCGTGAGGTTCCCGGTGCTTGTCGTGAGTAGGGCTGGAAGGACCACAGGAACAGCCTGTGGTCTGCAGGCTGTGTTTCTGTCTGCTGGGAAATGGAAGCAAAACCACACACAAAATTAAAAACTAATGAAATATTTCATCTATATTGCTGGTTATTTTCCATTTTGCATGCAAAATCTACTTGATTTCAGCAGGGAATCTAACACGTAACAGGCTTCCTTTTACAATTCGTGTTTCCTGTTTACAGTGTGTATCTGTGGATGAGCTCTGTAGTCAACTTGGCATCATTTTTCTGTTGCTTTTTCTAGTTAGCAGATGGATTTGATACCAGATCTTTGCATTTACAATGGCTGAGGTCCAGACTGGGCCTGGTGTCACAGGAGCCCATTTTGTTTGACTGCAGCATTGCTGAAAATATTCGATATGGAGACAACAGTAGGGTGGTTAGTCAGGAGGAAATTGAAGAAGCGGCTAAAGCAGCAAATATTCATACCTTCATTGAAAAACTGCCAGAGGTAAGACATAGTGATCTTCTCTTCACAGTGAGATTAGATATTTGGAATGATATTCAGAAATCTAGGTAACGCTCATTTACATAGCTCAAATTGAAAATAAAAATTTTTGTTTCCCTTAATAGGAAAAGGTATAGAACTTATGTTTAAAAACGTCATCACGTTTCAAGATTAAAATCCTTCTTAGTTTGTTCAAAAAAAGCCAGTGTTCTAATTAGTGTGGCGGTAGACAAAACAGAAGGAGGGGGGGAGGTGTGTGGAATAAGAGGACACTCTATGTACAAATAAGTCCTCATAATTTTTTTTTTTATATTTTTTCCTTTGACAGAAAAAAATTCTCAAGTTACTTCAAGAAAGACGATTTTTCTTCTAAAATAATTCAGTAAAACTAAATGCTCTATTTCTAATTGGATGAGCATGCGCACAGGGAGTGTTTCTTAACAAATACGAAGGGGCAATAAATAAAAGTGAATGACATGGCATTTGACCTTCATGCCTGCCAAGAATTTGGCTCTAACAAGGAGAAATGTTTTGATAGTTTGTTTAAGTGTAGTTCTTTGAAAATTGAAAATGATGTAATGATGCTGAAAAATATTTCATCTTCATTACTACTTATGACATTTGGGATTCTTTATTCACAAGTAATGCAGGGTCAAGTTCTTCCTGTATATGTCAGTAAGCATTAAATCTCTAGTTACCCTTACGATCACATGCTCGCAGGCAGATATCAGTGGATACCTTACCACTGTATCACTGGTGAGTACCACCAGTACCACCTATTCCAGTCTCTGGGGAAGTATATTTTCGGACCAGTTACAAATACGTGTGGCTGTATATATAACTGTTTATACTAGAGGTGTTTATAAAAACTTACGTTTATTAAAACCACTTGCACTATTCTTTTCTTTCAAGATGGAAGTACCTAATCATTTTTATAGCCACGCATAAAACTTTACTTTTCTAGTCTTCCTTCTCTAAGAGTATTCACAGGCTGCCTTCTTTAATTTTTAACATCCAGAAATATAATACCCGGGTGGGTGAGAAAGGAACGCAACTTTCTGGAGGTCAAAAACAAAGAATCGCAATTGCCCGTGCTCTGGTTCGTAATCCTGCAATTCTTCTTCTGGATGAAGCTACGTCTGCTCTTGATACAGAAAGTGAGAAGGTGAGTAATGAATACGTGAAATATATATGTATATGTACATGGCTAAGTTGCTTTCTGTAGAATAAAATCAACACAAACATGTTGCAAATGCTCAGCTGTGAAACAGCAGGGCAGGTCTAGCACGGTAGCTTTTCCAGCTGTAAGCTATGAATTGAATGACGCTAGGAAGCTGTGCATCTCTACTAAACAAACAAGTACAAAAACCCAAAACTTTAAGTAGAAAACACCATGGGGAGCTGATACTCTTCAGGTGTCTTCCTATTAGCTGTATTTGATGGTAAATACTGAATTTGTGTTCTGACCCTAACTGGATGTCCAAGAACCCACTTCTCTGTCTCACGGTCATTTGAACAGTCTCACTGACCTCAGTGAGAAACCCTGTTGAATAAGGATCTCGTGTATGCACTGACTTGTATACCTGTGGGAGACATATTCAGGTGATAACAAAGACTGAGAAAACAAATGTGGTCCCTATGACGAGTGAAGGCTTTCCAGGTGCTAACAGCATTTTCATGACATCTGTGTGCAGATCGTCCAGAAAGCTCTTGATAACGCCCGGCAAGGTCGAACCTGCATCGTCATTGCTCACCGCCTGACGACTGTACAGACTGCAGACATCATTGCAGTGATCCACAATGGCAGGGTGGTTGAGCAGGGCACCCACAGCCAGTTACTGGCAAAGGAAGGACACTACTATGCCCTTGTAAATGCACAAGTCTCTAATTAGTACCATTTGCAGGGGAGTTTTAATTTTTTTTTTTATTTTATTTTTTCTTTCCTGGGAAGACATGAAAAGATTACAGAGAATTCATGTTGGCTGTGTCTGTGCTGATGGAGCAGGGACCGCGTGTTGCAGCCTGGTTGCTGTACCCAGTGTAGCCCTTGCCCCACACACTCTTAAGGATGAGCAGTACGTGCCCCGGCGTGGGTCATGGAAGGTGCACGGGCGAGTCCCAGGGGCTGAATCTGCTAAGCAGTTGTGGGGATTGTGTAATCTGGAGGGAGCCAGACCTGGAGTAGTCTCATCCACACCACAGCTTAGGTGAGGCACCCTGCTCCTGCTGTCCCCCCAAACTCTGGCCCATACCAGCCACCATAGACCAAGGCAGTACCAAAGTATGATGGTGGTTAAGCATCATGGATGTGCAGTGAGCTGGTGCTTGTGCATGCCCCTTGGGTTTCTTCAACAGCCAGATGCAGCCGTAAAGTCTCCTTAATTAAAGATGACTTTCGATTCTTACTGACTGCTGAGATTCTGAATAAAGACATTTGTATTAAATTTAGAGAGGAGGAGTTGGATGTGTGGGTTTGTTGGGTTTTTCCACACTTTATGCCTCATTTCTAATATTACTGTGCTTCACACATTTCTTGGAGACTCAATATTCTATTTCAGACAATAATTGTAATGGTTAGAAGCTTTCCATATAGAGAGAAACGGACATAAAATATACCATTGTTTTGTTTTGCTGACCAAACAGAGTTTAATCACTCTTGGCATCCATCAGGGTAATTTCAAAAGTCTTGCAGGGGAGCTAGGAAGGCTTCTTTTGAAGGTATGTAAACAACTTTTCTTTAAATTAAAAAGTGGTTTTCAATACGATAATCCTTTATTTTGAATAGACGTGGCACATAGGGACATGGTTTAGTGGTGAACTTGGTAGTGTTAGGTTTATGGTTGGACTTGATGATCTTAAGGGTCTTTTCCAATCTAAATGGTTCTATGATTGTATGAATAACTTTAAAGATTGTTTGAAGTGTTGGCAAAACTCATTTACACGTGTGCCTTAATAATTTTTTTTTATTCCTCTGATATATTCCTCAGAGTGCTGCAATACATCCTTCAACAGTTGAAGAATATGTACTGTGTAGTCAGAGTGACTCAGCAGCTGGGTTTTTTGGCTGGTTAAACCCAACTGCAGCATTTTAATTTTCCAAGGCTTTGCACATGGCTTTGGGTTAGGATTTATAGCCTGGAGCAACCTGCGGTACTTTATAATTTCCAGATAACTCTGCTCAGTTGTAGCAGACATAACTTACAGTAATGACTATCTCCTTTGCTCATTTCAATTGTTTTCCGGCATCAGGATCCATGAGGGGAATAAAACACACAAAAGAAAACAAATTCTGGTCTCAGCTTTGCCAAAATAAATACAGTCACTCTCACTCACAGAGGTTTTCTCAGGGATTGTTACAAGAGGGGTTGTCACTCATTCGGGCACCCCTCTTGTGTGACCTCTTCACTTTCTCATGATAGGCAGATAGTACAGGCGCTGCTGCCCTCTTTACATTCCCAATTACCCAATGTGGGCTCCAATTAATTCCCTTTTCTCTGTTTTGTTTCTACACTGGAGTTAAAATTACAAGCAGTAGAGTTTGATTCTCAGTTTTGAAAATAAAATATCTTCCTTCTTAATCCAGAAATCTCTTGGGGAAAGAAAGACTTATTTTTGTACTTTTAGGTTGGATGTATATGTGGTTTTCATTACAATTGTAATGAATAATAAATTTTTGTAATGTTACAATTCATTGCAATCTATTGCAGTAACAATTAAGTAGGATGAGGTAAAAATGGGAAATCATTTAAATGGTTTAAATAGAGGAGATAACAGTCACTAAGCTAAGGCTCTGTAACATAATGAATCATCTAACATCTGGGGCTAGTTAATGGACCATCTTTGTGGAAAATACTGCATTCACATCTATGCAGATGATGGAGAAGAATCCAAAACGTGCTTCCTTCCCACCAGCTTGCAATCATTTACTAGCACAGGGGCAAGAGGAGTGAGGTAATATGCACTATTTGACCTGGAAGGTGCTGAAAGAACTGCAGCATGGTCAGCCTAGAAAAATAAGTTCTGTGACTTGTGTTTCCCCTTATTCGCTCTTTTGGAGGTCAACATTACCTACCACGGAAACAAAAGCAGCTACACTTGCATCCCTTTTGGCATGTTCCTCACCCTTGTTTACGTAGAGCATTCTCATGCTGCAATAGCTGGACAGGCTCAATGTTAAGGACAGATAAAGGTCTTGCAGTAAGATGCCTGGCAGCATGTGTCACATCCATCCTTATGGAAAGGTAGGCACGGGTTTTGGTCGGGACCAGAAGGAGCAGGTGCTGATGTCGTGATGGAGGCAGTGTGTGTGCATCGCGCTGGGTTGTGGCAGCCACGTGGGGAGCAGTGCCTGAGAGCTGTGCCTCGGGAACATCCTCTGCTCTTATGTGATTAAAATAGATAACACAATTGAAGTAAATAACTTTGATTTACTTAAGCTCATAAGTGAGATGTTATGTAACGTAAGAATGTACTTTACTGATTTATCTCAATACAAACGTACTAAAAGCCACTCCTACCACAGTCCTGTTTGAAAGATCATCTGCAGATCTGAGAAAAACACCAGACAAAAGCAAAAGAGATGGTGAGCAAGGAAACAGAGCAAAATCCCAGCTGCCTGAAAGAATGACAAAAAAAGTATGCTACTGCATGCCTGCTAAAAGACAGACTGAGCTGGATGACTTTACTGACTCCATGAGATATAAATAGATTGATACACACCACTTGTAGGCACCAATAACAAACTTTGACAGTTTAGTTCAGACCATCTAAGTCACCTTCCCAGCTAGATATGCCCATACAGCTTACAGGCTGGCTCCAATTAAAAGCAGACCTAAATTCAGAGACAAATGGATGTTAAAAACACCTTTTCAGCACCAAACCCCAGACTGATACAGGGATCAAAAGAATTAGCCCTGACAGAAAAGCCTGTGAGGACACATCTTAAGAGCAGAGGATTTGTTGGCCCTATCACTCTCTGTCCTGTGCTACCATCTACCCCAGGTGCTGGAGTTAAAAAAATACTTCCCTTATCCCTGCCCGAGCAGGGGCTAGTGTTCTCCAAATGTGCCCTCAGTGTAGTGAGTTACTGCTGGTGTCAGTGGGGACCTCACCCCTAAAATGACTGCCACAAAGATAGTGATGAAGGAAACGCATCAGCCCATGCTTGTCAGGGAACACCAAATGCCTCATTCATGACGAGAAGCACTTAGCCCAGATACGTGCTTTATGCCAGCACTGATCTAAGTCTCCTATGGAATGATTAAGGTATGACATCCAAAAAAAGAGGGTGGAGACACCAGAGAAGGCATTCACAAAGGATTTTGGGGAAAAAATTGAGTGTTTACTAACCTCTTGACTCCATTGTAGTATCATACATAGCTGTTAAATTTGGATAAAACTTTGCAATTGTTAGTTTAGTTACAACTTTAATTATTAATGCAGACTGAAGCCCCAGAGATGGGATAAGTAGTTGACAGAAGCATGTAAACTAGAGGGCACAGGACCCGATTCTCTTTATGGCCTCAAAGAGTTAATTGTCCTCTTGTTTTTATGAGCATTGCAGTGCACCAGTCCCAGTGGGTGTGAATGTTTCCCATTCCTGGATGTGCTATTTCAGTTTGAAATACCTATCCGCAATTCGGGAATAATGCTGTTTGCAAAACAGTAAATTGATATAATGTTTATCATCACATGTTGTTTCCCAAATGTCTACTTTCCTCTGCAGCCTATAAAATTTCAATTTATATTCATCTAAAACCTGTAAAATACACATCGTCATAAAGAAGGTATTTAATAATGCTGGTTGTATGGCAAGAAGGAAAGCTTCCATTAAAATTGCAATTCACAACCCTTGTACTTTTAGAAATTATCTTCTTTATTTGAAAAGTGGGGAGAAAAGAACAATTGGAGTATTTGTAGGGTCACCTGAAATACTAGTACATCAGTGTGTGCCTGGATTAGATTTATGAGTTTAATTAAAATACTAAGAGTTTGCAAAATTCTGCTAAACAATGTGTGGCAGGCAATACCTAACCTGTCCTTTTTTGGCTACCATCAACACACATAGTACCACTGACCTTTCACTTATGCATTTGCGAGTGGAAATGTGTTGCAGGGCTTTTGTCTTACTGGGCTGTAGGAAAATTCCTGTCACACCTGGGAGCGGGCCTATTTGAATGTTAACGGTCAGTGATTTCACCTAATTAGTAAGGGAAATGTTAAGAAAATATGTGGGATCGTTAAGGTCTGCTCACCTGACATTGCTAGAGGCTTTGAAGTGAAACTGCTCTCCTGGACTGTGTCTGCTCTAGGAAAGTAGCTGCCCTTGTAACACCAGTGAAAAAAAGCCAGATCTTGATATGCCAGTTCCTACCATAGAGATATCAGTAAGACAGCTGATGACCTAGTGCTGATGCAGTTTGGATTTCAAGGGTTAAATATCTTCTCTGGCTGAGGCTTGTGCCTCCCCTTCCATGAAGAAGCGTTTTGTTACAGCAATGCTCCAGCTCTGCTCGCATTTAGGGCTCACCCGCCACCTGCTCTACCCAGGGAACTCCGTTTTTCTATGGAGAACGAACCAAAAGCAGAAGAGTTCATACAGTTTAATTGGAGCTGTGGTTGTGTCTTGCCAAAGAAGGAAATAAAGTGGCATATTTTTCAAGGTATTTGCAAGCTCTTCTGTTTGCAAATGGACTTGGATTGTACTGGAGAAATGTGGCTCAGCAGTCACTACAGCTATATCCAAACTGTACGTGAACTGGTCAAGACAGTAGATGAAAGTCAGTACATTACTTGATCTCTTTCTGTGTATCCATACTGCTGCACATAGGACAAACTTGACTTCTTTAAAACACATCTTCTTTATGTCTGAGACGTTAAGGTGTTTCTAAGATCTTCAACACAGGCAAGAAAAGAAATAGCTAGGCAACAAGGCCACAAACAGCATATATGTATTTTCTTCTTGTAAAATATACCCAAGGGGTTTATTTTGTTAAATCCTGACCCTTAGGTACTTGTAAACGACTGATAGTTTTCTGTGCAGAGGTAGAAAAACCCAGTTGCTTCGCTGTTCTTTACCAGCCTCCAGCTGCCCTACATATAAGCTTTACTACAGATTGCCCATCACCCTGACATTTTCCAGGGTTATAGCTCTCCCTGACCGTTCTCTTCCAGTTGCCTGGGCTGCTTTTCCTCCTCAAGCACCTTCCCTAGCACACACAGCAGATGCTGCACCATGTGGTCCGATGCAAAAGGACAGACAGAGATGAGAGGGGAAGTGCCAAAAGCAATAGCGATGCAAAAGGATTACTTTCTAAAATTAACAAAAATTTCTCAGCAGAAGACTGGTCATTGCTCTCAGTAAGTGAATCATTTACACGGGATTGCTTCCATCTGCCTCTGTGCTTTGTCATCTAGACTGCAGGCAGCTCTTATCTACCTGAGACCCTGAGACCCTAGCAGTCATCTTCTCATTTTAGCATTTATTGCCTACCTGGCTCATCAGCAGTTATGTCCAGAAACTATTTTCTGAACCATGTCTTTCCGTCTGGAAATAATAATTTGCTGTGCCCTCAGGGAAGCTCACACATCCGCTCGAGTTATCCCCAGCCTGTCCAATGAGATCAGTATCACATGCTCCAAAGCAAACTCGCTAAGCCTTCCTGTAATTCTCCTGAAGATGCCAATCTTTATTTTACTGACTGCTTTCGCAGAAAGATATTTTAAAGTCATGTTAGCTCAACAAATAGATTTTGTGGATTTGTTTGAATTGAACATTATATATTTCCTTGATCTGCTGTTGCCATAGGAGTAACATCCTCATTTCTTTCTAATCATTATGAACATTGTCTGTGACTACTGCCTTCTCCTGTGTAGTCCAAAGCAAAACCATCTTGCAGTTAATCACCAGTAGAAGAGTTCCTTTTGTTACAGTCCTTGAGGTTTGAAAGAATGACCTGAATATGGCTGTATTTGTGGAAATAATTATTCAAGCTCACCCCTGGTTGCAAAAGACCGTCCTCAGTATTTGATCCACCACGGGCAGCATTCGCAGAGAACGTACGTGGTGTTTAACCAGGAGGGAAACAACGGGGAAACGGGCACTGCGGTGGGACACTTACCACTCAGCTGCAGACATTTAGGGCTGAAGCAATCAATCCCATAGCCTTTAAAGTGCCTCTAGGATATGACTCATCTGTTTCCACATATCTGTCTCAGCATACAGTGAACTACACCAAGGACGTGCCTATTTCTTACCATGAATCTAAATGGGGAGTCTCAGTTTTTGTTCACGTTATACGTTCACCTTAGGTGAAGGGAGTTCCACTCTGAATGTCTGATCTTTCTTAAAGAGATTGCTAGGTTAGCCTATCAGTCCTGCAAATAATTTTTGGGGGTCCTGACCAGAAAGGCACTGGAGAGCACGCTCTTGCAGACAAGGAGTGCTTCAAGGAAGAGGAAGGGCCTCTGCAGTGCAGGAGGGAGGAGTTTCTTTGTCTAGGTATTAGCAGCGCAAGAAGGTTGGTGTGAAAGACAAATGTTCAGGAAAGAGGAATTATTTATCCTGAATGTGTAAAATGGAAAAGAAAATGACAGATTGCGGAAGCGTGCAAAACGGCTTATAATAATGAGTGAATTAGCAAAATCTGGATTTTTTTTTTTCCCTCTTGCATGACATGAGAGGAATTTTAAACAAGAGTTAACATTTTGGGGGGATCAAAATAAATGGTGTCTCTGACAATCCCATACATTGCCTGTTTTTTATGAAACTACACTAAAAATGGTAAGTGGAGTTCCCATTTTCACATCTGCTATTCATATGAACGAACACCTGGCAATGCAGTGTATGTGTCGCTTCAGAGGAAACTCAACCAAACAACTATCACTTTATACAGCACTAATGGGCTCAGTTATAAACCCAGTACATGTGTTTTATTTACTGTAAATGAAGTGTATATCAGCAACACTGAATATGAAAATGAAATTTTAATGGGCCACTTTTATGATACTAGAGCAATGTGAAGAGACATCTGTAATGTGATTTACTTTTTAATATTTAGTAATGTAGTTTTAGTTGGAATAAACAGGGTTTCCAATAAAGACTCACATGACTATTTTCTTCAATTTCTTATTTCACACATACTTTGAGACCTGGAGCAACTTTTTCCATGAATTTATGCCAATCCTTTTGGGACTCTTCCAGTGTTATGTTTTAATGTTTTCTTTCTCTCTTTTTTTTTTTTTCCTTTTTTTTTTTCCCTTTGGTATATGTTAGTACCTTGCTAGAATTATTTTACACTTTTACATTTAGTTGCACAGTGTGATAATGTATATTGATTCTGATAAATTTGTCTGCACCCACCATCATTAAATAATCTTTGCATCTATCACTTCTTAATTGTTTCTCACAAATAAACAGTTAAGGATGTGCTTTTTCTGAAAGAAAATGTCTAATCTGCCCAGACCATGACAACCACTTATGGAAGCGAGGAAAGCATACACTTTGCAATATATATGAGTATACTTAAATGGATATATAGTTTTATATTTATAAAATATATATTTGTATATATTTAAATACATTAGAGATTGTTTCATGATGAGAAGTTTGGAAAGAATCCAAGCGAAAATTCAAATGAATTATGGGAAAATTTCATTTGCTTTCAGCATTTTATTTCAACCTTGCAGAGTCGAAAGTAGCTTTTTCTTCTGACAGTCATCAAGCTTTGATGATGCAATTTCTCTTTTCAGCTTATTCAGACACATAAGTCATCATTCTTGACTCACATACTGCACTTGCCCACGTGATGTTAGTAACTCACGCAGATTTATTCCATTTTTCAGTAGATAAACCTTTCTTAACTTTTATGTTTAGGCCTTTTAGCCATACCTCCTGGGAAAGCAATTAAACTCCTTGCACTTGAAAAGCCCAGACAGCTCACACTATGAAGGCAGCAGCAGGTCTGTCTGGACCCCCAGAAGCTGCCCCCTGGCTTCCCTGAGAGATGGTATCTGAAAAGCTACACAGCCCAAACCAGCTTCCCTGAAAACCCTCCTTACAGCAAATTTAAACCTCTCCTCGTCGTGCTGCTTTGCCAGAGGCTTGCTTTCTTCCAGAAAGTATAGCTTTCCTGTGAAGGCTTCACATTTTCATTCTCCCCCCCAGACACCCTACAGTTGCCCATCGTTCTCAGAAACACACAGGGGCAGGAGTGCCCCACTGCTGCTCTGAACCCTGGCCACTGCTAAGAAAAAGCACAGCACAGAAGGAGCCTAGAAGTGCCACTTGCCATGGGCCAACACGCCCACATTGAGAGTCCTTAAAAACTATCTCAAGCCAACAGGAGCACAGCTTATCCCACCCTAGTCATCATTACATAGTTACTGCCAAACATCAGTAAAGAACTGTATTACGTGGGTGACATTTAAAGCATATTTCGTTAAAGTTCAGCTTTTGCCATGACTTCTTCAGCTTGTTTTCATCTCTATGGGGAGTATAATACATCTAAAAATGTATTTTATCCTCTTTCATGTTAAGTACACTCAATCATAATGCCACCAGGACTGGTATATTCGCATATGTTATTAATAAACTTGTGCTAACGCAAGTCATATTTAAGCTGAATCTCAGGTTTTTTAATAAGAAAAGCCAAAAGCACAAGAAAAAGAAAACAGGCATTGATAAATGTTTTTTAATGTTGCATGTAACAGGTTGTGTTATTTGATTATGTGTGATTTGTGAATACCAGAATATTGTTAAAAACTATCTACCGCACAACATATATACCTTTTTACATCAGTGGTTCTATTTGTTTTCTCAAAAATCTGATGGAATTTCCTTCACACCCCCCCCTTCATTTCTTCTCACGTTGCCCCACGTATTAGTCAATGCCTCAACTGCAAACACTGTCACAAAGAAACTAAGCTACCCTGGGAGCTCCATCCTTCACTGAGGCTAGAAAGAGTCCACTTGGTGAGACTGTATTACTCTAGATAATGTTTCCCTGGAATCAGAGGTACACAAAAAGTGGCTTGCTGTGTTTCATTTTCTGGGGGGGGGGGGGGGGGGGACGGGGACGGGACACGGAATGTAGATAAAGATGACCAGATCCACTGCTGGTACTGGAAATGTCCAGGAACTTCAAGTACTGCGGCAGATACTGCATATAACCCCAGTTTGATGGCAAGTCAAAATCAGAAGGGGCTTTACTATAATTGTTACCATATTTATTATTTAGACAATTGCCTCTAAAATGTGCCAGCTCCTTTCTGACAAGGCAGGGAGAATCAGGTCCCCAAACGAGATCAGTCTAGGAAAAAACAAAACAGGAGAAAACCCCAAACCTTTAACACTTGAAGTACATGGTTAGATGAATACACAGAAACAGAAACATCTCCAAATCTTTCCTCAGGACTCCGCACTGTTTTAACCTTCCAAAACACTTGGCAACCATTAAAGGTTGAATTGAATGTTAGTCAGTTGTGTGTGTTTTCTGGAAATATTTCATGAGGTTCGAGGGGTGAATGGTGTTCTACAAGGACATTAGTCATACATCTTTCATGTGGCCTTCCCTCTTTCAGCTCATCGCATTCACTTGTCCTATCTTGCTTCAGATTAAATGGCAAACTGGTCAAGGAGGGGGAGGTGTTTCCCCAAGTTGTTTGTGAAATGACTAGCACTGTTCAGCTTCGGTCCTGCCTGAATACTTTCAAGCACATGAAACACAATAATAAAGCGTCTCAAACAAAGAAGTCCCACACATGAAAAGAGTAAGCAAACTCCAGAAGTGGTGAGTAATGATGCTACAGGAAACTAACAAAAGACAGAGGATTTCTGTCGGGTATGGTTGTTCTCTGGGTGATTAGTAGTAGAGATTTCAAAAGGTCATATTTTTCTAAGAAGTGTCATTATGCTCAGATCACAAGATAGGGGATTTTCTCCATCCAGCGACAGCTAAGATAAGCAATCTGTCCACCCAGTCCCAGGTCTCAGAGCATGAGGGTCTGTCACAGCCCCCAAGACCGCACCAAGAGAGCTTTGAGGAGACAACAGGGAGGCGAGCTAAGTCTGCAGGACCAGTTACTTTGTTAGATACGCCAGGATCAGTGCCAGGATGTGCATCAGAAGGTTGCCAAAACCAGCTTGGGGTCTTACCTGACACCGTTAATTTTGCCATGGCAAGTTCTTCCCTAGCAAATTGCAATTGCAAAGCCATTGCAAAGGTGTTCTCCCCCCAAATTTTCTGCAGGGAAGCTAGAATGAAAATGCATTCACTAACGAATTATTTCAGCTAAACCAAATATTTTGAACAATCTGTTCCAGCAGAAACTGAAAGGTTTGTCTCTGTTTTTAAAATTCTTGATTAGAAACAATTTCTGCAGGTAAAAATTTTTGTTGTTGTTTTAGAAATACTAAGATGAAGAGCTTCACCCTTCTCAGCAATTTTTCATGGCTAAAACCATTTTCCGCATTTAGCTGCAAATAGTTTTAGCTAACTTCTGCTGCCCTTTTTACTGGATAAAGTATATACCCAAAGCCAATCACTCAGTCCTGTTTCTAACCAACTGGAGATGCAACTCTGGCATCTGTGACAAGGGGAAACTGTTGGGGAAGGGCGACTGAGGAGATGAAAACCAGATTAGTTAAAAAAAGCAAAAGTTGTTTGTGTTCTGGTTATGCTCTGTAGTGCATCGCATAGCGCCGTCTCCCACCCTGAGCGAGACTGCTCTGTCCCCAGCTGTGTCTGCCTCACCCGGGGAAAAGGATTTGGCTTAATAACCTGGGCCAGGGATGAAAGTGCTTGAAAAGTCCCCCTGGCACTCGGGAGGCCGGGCTGGGGCCACAGCATCTGAAGTTGGCAGCAGGAAGAGCTTGTGCACCTTGCAGAGCCCTTCTGGTCAAGCTGAGCTGCAGAGCGCCTGGCACCCTGATGGTCACCCCACCTACGCTCGCCGGGTTGCTGAGGCAGGACCGGAAAGAAAGATTTATGGAAAATGGATGGAGACAGATGTGTGGAAGAGGAAAGGGAGGACAATGACAGGAAGCCACAGCTTCTGCTCCCCTGTGCTTTGTCCTGTGTTGTCCTGACCTCTGGCCGTAGTGGCTGACAGCCGCTGCCCGTCCTCGCTATGCCTCCCCCAGCGCTCGCCACACAAACACTTGTTTCGACGTGACAAGGGTGGCCATGTTGCTCTGCACCTGGCCAGTGTGGCCACCACCTGCACCACCCCAACGGACCCCCTGAAGCGCTGTCCCAGGTGGGACACCCTTTCCACCTCCCTTCTCCCACAGGACACAGCTGGGATCCAGGGCTGCTGGTAGTGCCCCGTTTGGGCTTTCTGAGCAAGGCTTGCCCCTCTGACATTCTCACTCACGGGACAAATTGCGTCTGGAGGAGAAAGGAGAGGCGTCACCTATGTTTGCATCCATATTTGGTTTGGTTACCTGATTTTAACATTTTTTACTATTAAAAAAAAACCCAACACCCAACTTGCTAGTATTAAATAAAAAGCCACTCTTCCTTCTTCCTTAATACATGCCCACAAAACTCTCAGTGCTTTTGAATGCTTCAACAGACAGTCAATTTTTTTTAAGTTGCCATAAATCAAGATGGTTTTAGCCAAAATAGGTCTTAAGCAATGTTTTCATGAGAAATTCTCTGGATCCCCAATGCAGGAAATGTCTGAGATTCCTGAGGAAGAGCGGTATTAGCAGAGCAAGGTGACGATACTCAGTCTGTACCTCCAGCTTTTGTTACTGGGATGACAAATGTTTCAAGGCAACTTAAGTTTGAGGGATTCTGGCTTTTGACATAAGTTTAGTAGCCCACGTGCTTCAAGAATTAAATTCTAATAATTTACTAGAAATGGTTTTTAATTAAGACAGAGTAAAGGGGGATTGGAAATAACAGCCCTGACTTAAATGCTTATGTATTTTTTCCCTTTTTTTTTTAAGTATACACTTTACAAGTTGCATATGATATGATATGTTTGGGGGAGGAGAGAAAATGAAAAAAGAATGCAGGAGGACAAACCTAAACCTTCTTAGGAGTTGGACCTTTCTGTGTAATTTACAAGGCAAATTGCTCAGGTCAGAGTCTCATCCATGGGGATTTTCCACTTCCCCACTCTTGAGGACCACAAAGACAATTCCACATCAGCACACACTGACACCCACGGAGAACTGAACTGTCTGATAAGAGGTTGCTTTTGTTTCCCTCAGGCTCCCACAAAGGTACTCAGTGCACAGACCAGTATTTGTATTACGCCATGAAGGGAAGGATTTAGGCCAAAAGAAGCTGGCAGCCATGGCTTTTTAATGAGCCATGTGCTGACAGGCCTGGTTGTGAGCTCTTACAGATGTGCGCCGGACAGTCTAATGAGATGCAGGAAATTCAGAAGGCCAAAAAACCTCTTTGGATTTTCTGGTTACACTGGTAGGATCAAAACCGTTTGTGTTCTACCTGGCATTGTGGAGCAAGGGCTATGCTTGATGTCCTTAATAAAAACATTACCATTTGGGGTAAAGGCACGGATGCAAGTTGATTGCCATAAGGGGGAATAAAAGAGGGGCTGAGTCATTAGCCAAGAATGAGAGCACAAGCAGGACAGGATCCTGCAGTGGCACGTTAATTATAGTAACATTTTCTGTGATTCCCCTGCTACATAACCAGAGATGCGGGAACATGAGCAGGGGTCGCAGCGTGAAAGGAGATGGCCAGGATGAATGATCTGACAAGTAAGGGAAAGCAAACCCCTGGTGAGAGAATAAAACTCCCCGAAAAATTCTCCTCCCCGCAGAGCGGAATCTCCAGCTGATGTGTCTGGCATGGAAGAGGTGCCTTTTCCCGGTGCTTTAGCAGAGGAGTGTTCTGGTATTTCTCTCGGAGCATGAGTCAGATGCAGGGGTTGCCAAAAAGCCATGCCAAGTCCTGCTCTCAGTTACATGTGCCCACAACAACACGGCACGTGAGCAGATGTTATCTCAGCACCAACTGAGACTTCAGAGCAGCTGTGGGCTGCTATGTGCGGCTCTGCAGCTCCTCGGTTTCACCTCTGCTATCTCTGTGAAGTCTGATTATCAGCTGTATTACAGATGGCATTGCTAACTACCAGGCCTGCAAATTCAAATAATCAATGGTAAATGTCTGGTTTTACTGTTATGTGACAGATTAAACTTATTTTTAACTGTGTAACTGACGTAGCACTAGCCAGCAGGTGCCTCAGTTTACTTGATCTTTGCCGTATAGACAGGTTTATATATAAAAAAGCATAGGCAAGAGTCTACGAAACAAAATAGGACACAGACAGACCTTTCCCAGCACAGCTAGGTCGGATAGCATTTGCCAAAACTGTAAAACCACATAAGATATGCAACAGTGACATCTATTGGCACACAAACTTTGTACAGATCTGTGCTTGCTTCTTCTCCTGCAATATTTTTAGCTGCATTAGCAATGCCATGAGTGAGCATCGCATGCCGTTGCGATAGCAAGCTGTTGCTCTCGGGCACAGGCCCTGCAAGCTGGCAGGGCTGCTAGGTAAAGAGTTTCTTGGACAACTTGCCCTATAGATGCAAATAAATTTAGTCTCAATTATGAATAATCTTTTTTCTTTGCACAGTAAAAACTGCAGGTAGTCCACGCTTCTGCAATCCCCACTAACAGTGGACTCCCTCTTTATCTTTTTTTTTTTTTCCCCAAAGACATTTCCACTTGTGTAAACCTTCATTTGTAGCAAAAATATTGTCTTGTGACATGTTAGCTTGGGGGGAGAGGGGAAAAAGACTTCACTGCAAGAATTTCTATTCTTTTGGGAACCCAGTGGTTCTCCAAGGCAAAAAACAGGTAGAAGCAAGATTGCTAGTAAAACTATTTCTTCTTTTTGGCTGTAAAGTCCTTGAGCCTATGTGTTAAGTCCAGCCCCAGGGAACTATAGGGATCTTCAAGCTCCAGATTTCCCAGCCCATGAGGCAATTGCAGAGTTATGAGTTTTGGAAGTCCTGGGTTAGTTTTTTTAGATCACTTGACTTGCCAGAACCATCTCTTTCCATTGTGACAAAATTTACACCTCAGGAGTAACTTGCTTGAGGGAGATATCTAATTCTCCTTAGAGCCCCAGAGGGTTTCAGAGTCAGCTCCTCTGCCGCATGTATTTTTCAAAAAGCCCATGCATTGGGAGGGTAGGTGAGATGCTGTCAAGGAAATAGTTAACATGTGGGCATTAGAGACTTTATCACCTTCTCTTTGCCTGGCTGTGAACAATAAACAGATGGGTTTATTCCCTTTTTTATTCACCTTTACATTGTGCTCTCATCTTTTCTGATTTGGGGTGGCATGGTTTAAGTGTTTTGAGGTTTGCTTCTAACTAAAGCTGCCTGCTTACTCCTTGGCCAAAATAATGGTTCTAGCGAGTATGTGGTTCAATAACTATTATTAACTCCCAGTGATCCTTTCCTGTTTCCATAATTGTACCTGAGACTGTGTGATTCAATGCAAGGGGATAAACTGAGCTCCCGGAATACAGCGTGCTCAAGGATTTTAGGACCATTGTTAAGTCAAGTTATACCTCCAATTTTGTTAGTTTTGTTAGGTTTTTCAAGCCTTCTTTCAGTGAAACTATTTCTGATTATTTCAGTTGCAAGCAATTTACCTAGCACCACATGGCTCTGAGGAGATGTAGGGAAGAGCTTAAAGGACGAGGTGTTTTAACCAAGAGACATTGGTTTGCTTTCCTTACCCCATCAGAAAAGCCTGGGAAAAAACAGAAGAGATCCTATAAAATTGATTTTAAAGTGGGTTTTAATTTCTATTTTACCTGTTCCCTGTAATAAAGTGGTGTCTAGTCAAGCTTTATTGTAATAATAAGTTTTGAACCTTCTCGCATCTAAATCAGCAATCTGTAAAGAAACATAAGCTGAGTAAGATCACACATCATGAACATTACGAAACCCTGTGTAAAAAAAACAGAGAAGGATGAGACTGTGAGGAGACCGGATTTCTGTTATGGTCGCAGTCATTGCTGTTGCCCAGGGAGAAGTGGTAGCTGATGCTGCTAATAACTAATAACTAAGAAAACACAGCACAAGCAGAGACAAGTGCTGCCTCTAGAAGAAGAGAGTAGCTTTCCTACATAACGATGCAAGAAAATTCCCAGTGCGCAGTCAGTTCATCATCTGATGCCAGTTTGCGGCATCAGAGCTATCTTGGGTGAACAGTTTTATGCATGCAGTACATAATAATGCCCCCGGGGTTACAAGGTTGGCCCTTTTTCATGAGTAATCATCCCGCTAGGTGTCATTCTCACTAAGGAGTCCCTGGAGCTGGAGCTGAAGACAAGGGAAAGCAAATTCACAGGTGTTTTTTCTTTTTAAAACTCTCATATATTAATTGCATTTGAGAATCCAGACAGATGGGTTTAAAAGATAACTCCAAGCTGGAGACACTTGATCCTGGTTATAAACTGAGTCACGGTTTTAGGAGCTGAAATGATACATACAGCTTAGATGATCAACCATCAAGAACAAAGGGAAGAAGCCAAAGTCAGAAGAGTACATTGCAAATGATCTATATTTCTGTATAAAATACCAGTCTAATTGCAATACTTTCTTCAACAGTTCTGCAGATAAGCTTGGCTTTTTAAAATCTCTGCAACTGTCTGCCTGCAGAGACAATTTGCTGGTGTTCAGAAAAACACCAAATGTCTCCTCCCTGGCTTCTTTCTTACACGTGTCCATCCTTGATAAAGCTGGCCAGCACAGCATTGCTTGGAGAGCCATCAGCCAAAGGATCCAGTCACCGGCATACAGATTAGGGGGACAACGAGTGAAAGAATTGTTAAAACAATGTTAACATGGAGACAAAGCTGAGGAAAAAAATAACCACCACCACAATACAAGGGTAGTCCAACAGCTTTTCTACTTTGCTCCAAACTCGGCTTGGTATCTTCTCCTGGAGTATCAAAACTAGTTTGAGCTTCATCTTGGGAAGAGTCTTTACCTGTGATTTTGTCCCTAAAACAAAGTCCTGACAGATACTGACACTTGTGATGAATTTGGAGAGCTGCCATGGACACCCATGGCTTAAAGATGGACATTTTTACAAGGACAGACAGATATGCACAGTTGTTGGGTTTTTTAAATTCCTTAGCTTTTTTCCAATATATTCTGCAAAGACTGTACTTTGACAAGACTGAAACACAAGGTCCTCCTCTAGCAGTGCTCACCCATGTGTTTTGCTGAGATCAAAGCAAATTGTAGAAGAAATGCCCTAAATAAAAAGCCTATTCCAAAATGCATCGTGTCTTTCCATAATCCAAGTACAACAACTTTCATAATTCTGGAGACAAAAGGCTTGTTATTTAAAAATAAATTATTATATTGTATCCAAAAAACATCTTCCCGCTCCAAGCTCCCTGCTGTCCTCAGGCACATTTTCCTCATCCTCTAAAACTTTCTGTTAAAATAGGAAGCTGATTTTTATGGTGCATGGCCATAAGTTTTATATTCACTTTTGGCAGTAGGGGAATGTTCATTTCCATCAGAATTCTCTTGTAAATTCACTAAGTCACAGGAAAAAAAAAAAAAAAACTGGATCCAGAAAAGTTTATGTATAAAATTAGGAAACTATCCCACTGAACTTATGTTTTAGCAAACTATTGATTATGTGCTCAGGGTCAAACATCTTGCCAAAAAAACACAGATCAGACGCTAATAAGAAAACCCTTTCAACATATTGATTGGAGAGTTACCAGAATTCTCCAAGGCTGTAGGAGTCAAGAGTATTAATCTTGAGGAAAGGAAATCTGGGTGGAATCTGTTCAGAAAAGCAATATCATTTGTTGATATTTTAAAGGAAAAATACAAAAAGACAATAATGTTCATAAGCCTAAATCACGTCTATAAGCATGCAGTTACACAACATGGAAAAATTAATCACAGCTCTTTTTTAAAAAAGTTATACTCTAAAAGCAAGGATTTAATTAATTCATGAAGAAAATACCATATATTGACCCAAATTTCTGTACTCTTTCTGCAGAAACACATTTATATCTAGCCAGAAGAAAACAGTAATTTTATAACACATACACAGTGTATAAGTATATATCACATGCAATGATGCATTTAATACATTTAATATATTACATGTGATGTAAGTATATAATATATAAATATATGATAAATACATAGTAGTATTTATTTTATTCCAAATGTACCCAAAACTGGGTAAGTAGGTCCATCACTTCAATTGAAAAAAACCTTTTTAAAGTCATTTACAGAATTTTGCTCCCCATGGCAAACTTTGCTCTATGTAAGGCACCATTAATCCCCATAAAATTGACAGGCATCAGTCTTAAGTTGAACTATAGTTAGTATATTTTGTGGGAAAACGAGGTTTATTTTTTTTCTCTCAGTTTTCTTGTTTCTCATTTATCTTTTTAACTGTCAGCTTCTCCCTCAGTGGAGGGTAAAGATTCAGTGGCAAAAGAAATTCATGAGAAACTTCCTTGCTTCAGACGACTGCTGTCTTTTAGTGGTTTGAATGGATGGGAGGTTGCAGGTTGCAGAGCTGTTGCCACTTCTATTTGCTGCTTGGACATCTATACCCTTCCTCTGTGAATACAGAGAACAGCATTTTGCACGAAGCCAGCTCACATCACTGCTACTTGAAATACGAGGAGACAGCAACCTAAACCTAGACAGAAACTAAAATAAGTAATACAAAAGATACTCACCTCAGAGAAGCATTTATAAAATCTATACGTTATACCAAATCTGCTGAGTGTAGCTACAAAGGAAAGTGAAGGGAAAGATCTCTCAAAAAGAGTGTATTTCTAACCATAGCTCAAATTTTTGCAAATCAGGTTCTGTGCTCTGCACTTCATGTGCATTGTGTCACTTATGATGATGTATTTACATACATAAATTAACAGTCCTGAAAGCGCTCTAATACCATGTAAAGCCAGCAATGAAGTAATAACTTGTGGTCTGAGCTTCTGCTTTATATGCAATAGTAGTGGCACAAATCACCAGTCTTAAACACAAACTTCATACACTGTAATATGCCGTCTGAATTTAAGGAAGTTACAGATTTAGTTCTGCATTGTCTTGTAACAGAATATTCTGGCGGAGGTGACCTTGTTGCCTTGTATTACACCAGTTAATTATATTTTTTTTCTGGATTTGCAGGTCATATTAATCCCTGGAGTAACAGGGAAAATTGCACCAGAAACTTTAAACAAGTCCTCAGTTATATATTGAAAGGTTGTCTTTATTTAACCTGGTGATTTAAAATTCAATTTTTGCTGATGTGGGAAGAGTTCATTAAATTAAATTACTGATTATCAACTTGAACACAAATTACACTTTTCCCTGATACCTCTTACACATACCATTGAGTCAGTAAAATAAATTGAAGATCCCCTAAACTGTTCACACAAGTATAGAAGATGATACAGTCATTTCTAATCAGTTTCTTCACGTCCAAAAATATTCATAATATCTTTTTTCTGCCAAGTAAAGCATGCATCATGCCTCTGATGCATCCAGAACTTCTCAGACTGGCTGCCTCCGGGCAGAACTGCAGATGTCATTTCCTTTCCGGAACAGAGATTATCCAAGCTGAGCCCACGAGCTCCCTGACCATGGTCATTTCCATTTCCGTGCTGTCTACCCGCTTTGTGATTCTGCCTTTCCCCATACCTGACATCATCGGCTTCCTGGAAAGCTGAAACAAGATATTGACTTAGTAGTTTAGGTCATGCCTACTTTATGCAGTCATGGTGGAGGCAATTCTACATGATGGCCTGACTGCTTCTTTCATTTTCTATCCATGAGTCTTGAGAACTACCTGATATTAGCCTGTAATTTTTGCAACATCCGAATCTGCTTGATTTGAGGTTATTCTCACTTCATCCTTATGCTCCTTGACATCTGAAATACAACTAAATTTGGTGATAAATATATTTTTCCCTTCTCGTAGCTTCTTTGCTCACTCATAGTATCTTTTTTGAGATGAGTATTTGCCCTAAGGCTGTTCAATTTCTTGTAGCTTTTGCTCCTTCTAATATAGAAGAACCTTTCAGGTGTCCTTCACATTCAGTCCCTGAGCTCTACAGCCCCCAGTTGATGGGGCTGTATCCAGCTGAATAATATTCATACTAAATTTTTTCAGTTAACATGATGAGTAGCGAACTCAGTGGAAGGATGCACTGTGCTGGCTAGTAAAAGGGTTTGTTTGTCTTTCAATTTTGAAAATGTATCCTATCTATAGCTAACTATGTGTGGTCAATCATCCTAAAACTGGTTCAATTGAGTTTTTCAAGACTAAAACCTTTGCTCTGCTGTTACGGTTCTGCAATGTTTAGACAGTGAAATTCATGGGTTAGTTATGCTCATACATTTTTAAAAGCATCTTCAACAGCTCTTTAAATACTGCCTTGTCGATTTCGTTCCATCCTCATTTCCCTGCATTATAATTGAAAGCAAATAGGTGTACCAGGTTTTCTTACTCTATATCGCTTGCTTTTTTTTTTATACTGCCACCCTTTTCCCTCTCCCATACCTCTGACTGTTCTTGTCAGCAGTCTGGGAAGCTCTTTGTGAAAGCTATGGTTGCTACTGGCATTCATACAGGTGTATCAGCTGGGGCATCACCTGGCCTCCTAGCACGGTTTGGGTAAACGTACTCTCTAAAACAATGTTGTACAGTTGTGTTGTGGTTTTAATTGCTTCTGCAAGCAAAACACACAGGTAAGAAACGGCAGATCTCAAGTTGCAAGAGGTCTCAAGCGGTTTATTTCAGAGGATCCTTCAATCCCCGAACTTACAATGTCACAGGACAGCTTCAGCAGTGCTCGTGGGGCCCTCGGCAACTGTCACCAGCAAAGGCTTAGGGCCAAAGGAGCAATCATTGCGACTGCCCCCGTGTCCACCACGCACAAAGTCAGCGGCTTGGCTGGAGGACTTTAAGCTGGGAGTTCCTGAAGTGGTTAACACAACGGCTACACGTTCCATAGAAGCTGGCAGGCAGATGGTCTTGCTCTATGTTTTTCTTATCGGTCCCCAAGACCTTAATTTCAGAATGATTTGCACCAGTGCTTTCAATATTTCAATCCATTTTCAATTTTCAAAATTTCAATCTTTTGTTATGATTTTTTGCTTCTAAAATAAAAGGCAGAAGTATTATTTCTGCCTTTACGTGCTATCTGAATAAGTCCATCTTTTCCAAGTTAATATTTGCTTTGATAAACTGAAGACAGTACTCCTGTAGCTATCACAACATAGTAAAGAAATAACAACCCAAGTTAAAAATAGGCTCATGCAAAACAGGCTTCCGTGGCAAAGGGCAGGAAATTGGTTGCAGTTGAACTAATATTTCTCTTGAAATCATCTGTAGCTGCTATTTGGTACGCAGCTTCTGCACACCCCCAGGCAATTCCGGACGCCTGTGGAAAACCCTCTGAAGGTGCGTGCTGCACTGCCTGTATATGGAGAGGCGGTGTGATTTCTCATGCTTGTAGCTCTTTGGTACAGAAGAAATGTTTGTCTTTATACGAGTGCTGTAGAAAGCGTATGTTGTATCAGATTACTCATTTATAGTATTTCCCCTTTCTGAGTAAAGAATAAAGGAAGTGCATCCCAAAACAGGGAACTTGCATCCAGGCTTGTAAATTCTTCTGTCTTGGATGTTTTAAATAGATAAACTGAGGTAAAGTCACACAAAAGGACGTGTAAAGTCACACAAAAGGACATGTACAGTCCAGTACAGTGTAGGTTAGTATATTGGGCATAAGGCTTGTAACAATTTTTGGAAATAGATGTAGTGTTCTTATTGCATTCCAGATGGACGGTTATTTTGTTCCTAGATATTGAAATTATGCTATTGCTCTTGCACAGGGAGGTACAAAGGTATTTCCAACCTCTTTTCTGTGTACCCTATATATAAATCATGCCCTTTCCAGTCTCTTTCAGGTGAAATATTCCCCGTGGTTTTTTCGTCTGTTTCTGTGATAGATTTCCTCATCCCCTGGTTCTCAACAATTGTTTCTTTCACTCCAAGTGTAGCTGGGAGTAGGGACACTACAAGCAATGGGGATGTCAGAACTGGTAGAATACAAGAGCTCATAGGATATTACATGTTAAGTTGTATTTTTTAATGATTTCTTACAGTTGCCACACCAGCAGAAAATGTGTTCTTTACCAATTAAAAGATTTTCCAGTAAATAATAATCTCGACATTACTATATTTTTGCAGGATAAATAATCTACAGACACGAAGACAGGGAAAAAAACCACTAACACAAAAATATTCAAGGATCATATGGATGCCTGTGCTAAATAGTTTTATTATTATCTTTTTCTGATTGACTTTTTTCTTCAGTAGATCAGCTGTCTGAAAAGCACTCCCTAACATTTTCGGAGTAAATTTTCAGAGTTGATACTGAGATGGGCTAATGGTATTAGCGTTCTCTTTGCTGCTCCTGTAGCCAGATTTATTCCACTGCAATTACTCGCTCCCCAGTTTAAATGAGGTCAGGGAAGAGCCCCACTGGCACCACTGGCACTTCACCTTACCTCAGTCAGCTAACAAACAAAACTGAAGTTTGATGGGAAAGAAAAGCAATCTTAGTGATATCAAAATGTATATTTTCCTGTCTGGTGTAAATATTGTGCTAGTAGAATTGAAATGGCTTGAAATGCATGTGAGAAATGACAGTAAAATTCACTTTCTAGATGCATTAAAGCCAAAAATATGACTTGTGAGATATTTATTTAACTGGGGAACATAGGTGACATTATGTGACTTCATGGAAAATTTGATTTCAAGTTTCAAATACCTAAATAGAGAACATCATAAGCTACATAGGGACATCCCAATAGCAGAAGAGAAGAATATTCTTGGAGTATTCATCACAAAATACTGACTCATCTAAACATCACGTCATTACTAAAGCCTAACCAAAGCTCAGGTTGCCTTTCTTCTGCACAGCATTCTGGCGGGTAGAGCTGAGCATTTTGTGAATACACAGAGATAACTGAAGCTTGATTTGCTACTCACCACAAGATTATAGATGAAATGGTGATGTTTACAACACGGCCAGATAAAAAGTCCTCCCTGTGCAGACTACAGGAGGCTGCAAGTTTTCTGTAAAACTTGATATAGTAATAATTACTTATGTTAAGCCAATGAGTATTTGAGAAATACCTTATTGTTGTCTTTTTGTGACATTGTTTCTCCACAGGAGACGAGTAACATTGAAAACAACCTATCCATCAATTTCTAACATTTCAGCCCTTAAAGCGCTCTAAGTTTAAACTTAATCGAAAGTTAATAATCTTTACATTTCATGTGGTCATTATTTTACCGGAGTTTAACTATCTAGAATTTTGATGTCTAGCCTAAGATAATCATCTAGGCTCCCTTTGTAATCAACAGAGGGAAGACAAAGATGCCTCCAGAAAGGCTAAATGAAAGAATGGAAAATGCTGTCATTCGGAGTAACGCTTATGTAGGTGGGATTAAGTATAAGAAAAGTTAAGGGAGTTGAAGCCATTAAGTCATGTATATTCTCTCTCCAGATCAATCTGTAATGTGGCAAAATACACTAAAGCCTAAACTCCAGTGCCATGCACTTTTCCATGAAAATAAATGAGGCAGTTGTTCAGTTCTGTGACCACTTGACATATACATATATGTATGTGTATATGTGTATAATCACTTTCTAGTTGTTACCCAAAGAATCTGTGGACATATTTCCACACCCGCCTAAAGCAGACAAACCCTTACCTGACGACTCGTTAATCTGGTATCAGATTGCCTTATGTGTCAGTCTGATTCAGAGACGAAAGGCCGTGAAATGCAATCTTGCAGTCTGATAGAGAGAGTGATGTTTTCTGTAGATCACCTTGGAGGAACATGACGTAAAATTCATTTAACTTAAGAGGTTTCTGAGAATTCATGGGCACAGGCAGCCAGGCAGCCGTCCTTTTAGGATGACAATTAGAAAGGGGGTAAGACATAGCAGAGAAAATGTAACTGATGAAGAAGTTGTAACTGCAACAAAAGAACAAAATATGTATGTTAAACGTAGTGGATTTCCTGTTACAGTATTCAAATATCTGTCTTCCTTGGAAATGAATTGACACAAACTTCAGTATTGCATAGAAACTGCTTTTTTCATGTATGTGGTGGAGTTGTGTGCTTATCTATAAAACAGTTTATCTCTAAAAGTTAACTTACCTCTAAACTCACTGACATGAAAACCAAGGGATGCAGAAGCACACTGAGAATAGAGAACTAGAGATCGACAGGGTAATGAGTACAAAGAACAAAGCTACAAGGTGGCTGAGTGAATGTAAATGCAGTCGGAAAGTTAGACTGACGCCTCAGGGCGGGGGGAGTTTTATATGCCAGTCTCAACTGGGTTACACCTGCCCCTCTGCAAAACCAGTAAGACAGTGGCGGGGGGGGGGGGGGGAACACGACGGGGGCGACTTAAAGCAAACACTGATTTTCTGCAGCCACCTTGTGTCGAAAAGGGAAATTGCAGCTTTCAAACCCGGTGTTTTCCTAAGCAGGGCGCCCCGCTGCAGCAAGATGCTTGACACAAGCGCAACTTGAGGCTTACCAGTGTGGCTGCTGTCGCCAGGGGACCTGCTCACGAGTGACGAGTTACATCAGTGGGCGAACACTCTGAATTAGGGTGGATCTGAACTGATTCTCGGTTTCTAGGAGGAACTATCATGTTGCCAGAAAGCATCACTTTTAAATCCCATTTCTTTTGCAGTTTGAACTCTACAGAAATCAAAGGGGATCTTTCCAATTACCTCTATGCTCAGCCAGGTCCTATTAAAAATTATTTGTTCACGGTCCAAAAATGATACATCTGACACTTTTTTTTAAAAAAAAAAAAATGTGGTTGAAAAGGGAAATCCGCAGAAATCAGGGGTCAGAAACCAGGAATGGCTGTTGACTGAGCTTTAGAGTGCAGTCCTAAAATTCTTTAATTGAGTGACACTGCATCAGCTCCAGACACAGAAAGCAAGATGCTCGTTCACATTGGACTAGGAAAAGTGCGTGCTTTGCCATTGATACACCCCTTTCTCTCTTCTCAAATCATGCATTTAATTTAAATTCAGGAAGAAGACACAAGTGACAGTTATCATTTTCCATGATAGATTTGTAACAAGGAGAAGAATTATTTCCCCATTCATGGCAAAAAGCTGCCCACTGTTTTTCTGGGCAATATTCTCATATCTTCCGTCTCACCACCACTGAAACAATGATTTCCACTTGGCTTATCCAGCCAGGGGCTGGCACCATGCAATAGCCATCTGAGCAGACGAGCCCTCGCTGTAATACTCCAGACAGCTTAACTGTTCTGAATGTTTAACCGGCACCAGTTAACTCAGAAGGAAGCTGAGTCAGAGGCTTTTTGGAAGAAGTCTCTGTCTCTCTTCTTTGGTTATATACGCAGGCTGCAGGTACTAAACTCTATGTTTGTTTATTCCTGGCAATTGGGCATCTGCACTTAGGTGATATGAATAGCTTTCCCCCATAAATTACCAAATTACAAACCCTATGGTTTTTGTGTGGCAATGGAGGCTCAAAGCTACCTGTTCAAGGCAAACACGTTGCCTTTAGCCAGACAATGCTGAGCAACATTTACCGGTGTCAAATAACTGGTGTCACACTGTTAGAATTGGTGGGACCCAGGGAGCAAAACAGAGACACGCATCCTCTGCCAATGAACCAGTCTCTATGGAAATGCTCCCAACTTTGTACTTCACGGCTGGGCTTTTCAATAGCATTTTGAAAAACAAGAGATACTCCCAAGAAAAGCAGAAGCAGCAAAATAAACCAAACCAGAAAGCAGGTTACGACCCCAGCCTCCCAGGGAAAGGAAGAGGTTGTAGTTTAAGTCAGTTGTGAGCAAATCATGGATTATACGGCTATTCAGTAAATGAGATCAATGGGATGTAACAGCAGTATCAATATGACGAATTAGAGGAATTACTCTAAACCACCAAGCAACAGGGGACGTGAATTACAGTTTGGTATTTTGTTTACAGGCCAGGCGAGGTCAAACTACTATTATTATTGCTCACTGTCTTTCCACTGCTCAGACTGCAGATGTAATAGTGGGCATTGTAGATGGAGCAGTGGTTGAAACGGGAATACACGCACAGAGCTGATGGAGAAAAAAGAGCCATATTTTTCACTTCCAACCTCACAGGTATGTTGTTGGTTGTTTTGGTTTTGGTTTTGGTTTTATTATTGTTATTGTTAGCATTAGCATTAGTACTAGTGCATTTGTTACTCAGCAATTTTCCAAATGCTGGTTTCTTTTATGCAGCATAGTGAGTTTGTTTATTTATGAATGTCTCAGATGACCTTTAAAAGACATCTTAGCTCATGACTCATGCCTAATCTGGCATATGCTTTAAAGTGACACTTCAGTACAGATGCAGAAGCACTGAGTGACCTAACAGCCAGACTACGGCATCCAGTGGGAAAACCCTTTGGTCTTATGCTGTCAGTGCTGCCAGGCACTGAGACATCTCCAAAATCAACTCACCTCCAAATAAGGACACACCTTTCCATATTGCTCTTCTGCAATCTCCTGGCAACAGCTATGCCTGTATTCCCAGACTAGGTGAAGGTTTCCACAGGTCAGGGTGGGCTGTAGCGACAAGAGCAGTAGCTTAGGCTGTAACTCTGTGCCCTACCTGTGCTGTTGGAGCCAAACTAAAAACAAAAGCAACAGGAGGACACAAAAATCCCCAGTGCTGCCAGCCAGCACTTTTTTGTGCAGATATTAGCAACTTGGACCATTTTTCCCATGCTGGTCTACCTCCATCAGCAAAATGAAAAGTACAAACGAAAGCACAGGAAAGGCAGAGGTAGGACAAGTATGGGCAGGTTCTCCACCATGACATCTAACCAGACTTGAGCAATTGTCAACACTGACAGGCAGAAAAGCGCTGGCAGCGTGACAGGAGAAACAAAGTCTTGACCTAGCATATTGTCAGTTCACATACCATTTGCAGCAGTATAACTTGAGACATTCCTGCTTAACACAACCAAGTTGAAATGTACAGTAAAAGTAGTGGGACTGGATTTCCAGGGCTTACTAAAGCACAGTTTAAAAGTTATGTTCTGGAAAACGTCTTTAAAACACATACTTATCTGACCGTGCCCGGGAAAGCCATGTCAGCCATTTGGTAGATGTGGTTCTGCCATGACCAGCAGTACGCTGTGGACAGGAAACCTTTCAGGAGTACTATCTAGAATTAGCTAACTTAGCTATTTGTGTGGAGAGGAGATGGCTGGAACTAGAAGGACTCACAAAGGAAATGACTAAAAAATTTTAAGGGTGAGATCTTGCCCTACTTGACCTTAATGGTAGCTTTGTTAAACTGTAAACACTGACAAAAACGCACCTGCAAATTGCAGCAGCCAACAAACACATTACCTCAAGAGTTTGCTAAAGCATTCAAAAAATGGAATTCAAAGTTCTTAGTACATGTAGGAATCTATTGCTTGCAAACTTTGCCATTTGAAGAGATGCTGAGTAATGACATCTGTCATTGTAGTCCACGGATGCTTGCAGGAACCTTTCAAAATTGCACGGAATTAACCTCTCTGATGGAAAACACTTGTTCACCCTTTTTTATACAGTAGACTTGTATGCAGGTTTCCTAATGACTAAGGGAAATGTTTATAATCTTACATAGCAATGGCTTTGAGAAATGTAGTTAATTTGGTCAGATGAATAAATCTAAAACAGAATACCAGAGTACTTATGTGAAACTACAAACAGAAACTGTTCTACTTTTCACAGCCACAGTGATCAACACAATATATTTGTGATGAATTTTTCTTGTCTTGTGTTCTTTGAATTAGTTTGCATGAGTGATACTAGAGGAAATAATGACCACAGAAGATCCTAAGGATGCATTCAGCATCAACAGCTTGAAACCCAATATAGCAAATAGGAAATCATGCTCCATAATAAGAAGATGAAGAAGAATAATCCACCACTCAAAAGGTAATGACTTACACTGGCTAAATAGGTGCAGGGGTCTCACTGAATTCTAAAATACCTAACATGAAGAGGATAAACATTTGTCAAATAGTGAACTGTGGCATCTCCACCCTTGGAGTCAGTGAAAACTCAAGCAGCAAGGTCCTGAGAGGTCAGCTCTGAGCACAGGTTGGACTGGATGACCTTCAGAGATCCCTTCCAAACAATGAGGTTCTGTGAATCTATGAAAGCTAATGATAGCCCTGGCACATCACTTCCCCTTTCATACTGACATCACTTCTTCAGAAGAATGCATCAAAGACTATTTCTGTAGCGGTCAGGACAGTTTCCTTTTTCTAAAATTAGTGTCAAGAGTTCAGCGCAGTTATTAAGGTGGCTTTTGCTGTTACCTGTGGTCCTGGGGGAGTACTACAGAATGGTTCAGATCTGTTTCCTCACTCTCCCCAACTACCTTGTTCTTTGCTGTTTCAGGATTCTTCTGTTTGATTCTTCCTGTACATGCTGAAGACAACATTCAGATCAGTTTTCCTTTAAAAAACAGAAACAATAGCAATTTAAATTGTTTTAATTTCTTATTTCTGTTTTATAGGAATCCCTGTCCCAAATTTGTTGTCCAAAGGTATTGAAATTAAACAAGTATAAATGGTGATTTATTGGGCTGTGAGCACTGGCCACACTTTGAAGGGTCCTTGGTCCCTTGTTTTCCATCATACTTGCTGAAACTGTAGGGATAAGTAAGTAAGTGATTTTTCTCCCTATGATTTAACTGTAAAAATAAATTCATTGAAGTTACGTGGTCAGTACCTTTGGCAGTCTTTGATTATCCACACCACAGGGAACACCACCTAGAATTGTTTCTTAAACTGATCATTTACTAAACATTATTGCCAACACTTCTCTGATCTTTAATCCCCCAATTTAAAAAGATTATTATTTTGGTTTCTAAAATGGTCCTGAATGTGGTCATGCTTGGTTCAGGAAAAGAATGACTGAATTATCCTACTATTCAAAACAGTCGTTCTTGACATAGTTTCGCTATGGTATAGTGATCCCTAACACTTTGCAAGGCTAGGCATTTACAAAGCATGTAGAATTAATGACTGAGCATTCACAGTACATTTATTTGTGAAGAAATTTTCCCAGGAGTACACTTTGTTTTGCTTCAGGAACCTATGAGGGTTTTGCTTATTTTATTTACTCCTACAAGTGGATCCTTGAAGTCTCTGACTCTCAGTTCTTGTGTTTATATCGCTAAATTATGTCTTTTTCTATCATCCCTTAGTGCAAATTGAAGTATTTCTGAACAGAAATAGACTCATAGTCCCAACCTAAACTATTCTGTGATTCTGATCCAACCCCTGCTCAAAGCAGAGCTAACTGTGAAGCTAGGTCAGGCTGCTGAGAGTCTTGTCCAGGTAAGTCCTGAGTAGTCCCAGGGATGGTGAACCCACAGCCTCTCTGGGCAACCTGTGTTAGTGCTTGGCCACCTCGCTGTGAAGAATACACTCCTAATATTCAGTCAGAATTTCCTTTTTGTAGCTAATGTATTTTGCCCCTCATCCTTTTGCTGTGCACCTCTGAGAAGAATCTGGCTCCATCTTCTCTGTATCTTCCCATTACATACTTGTAGACATCAATTGTTATAGTTCTTTTCTCCTAACTGAACAAACACATTTCTCTCAGTATCTCAGTAGCTTCTCATACACAGTGTACTCCAGAGCCCTCTTTATCTTCATAGCCTTTGTTGGGCTCACTTCTGTATTTCAATGTCTTTTTTGTAGCACAAAGCCCAGAATTAGACACAGTGTTCCTGACATGGTCTCAGTTTCTGAATAGAGGAGAATAATCATTTCCTTCCACCTGCTGACTACACTCCTTCCCCAACAGCCCCTGTGCTGTTGTCCTTGTCTTCAAGGGTACACTGCTCATCATGTCCACCATGTTGTCCACCAGGATCCTCAGGTACTTACAGAATAGCACTTACAGAATAAGGAAGACTGGTGAGACAGTAGCCAGAATCCAAAAACTGTCCGTAAACCAGTCTTGCACTGGACAATTAAAGACAAAGGCAACATATCATACAAGCATATTCTAAAAGACTCTGTGCATAAACATTTTTTCTGTGCGTGGCTGAAATATGTACCTCTAGGTGTATTTTAAACACATGTATTCAGTGTAGACAAGCACAAGTTAGACTTAGATTTGTGTAGGGGAAATATTACTGACAGATCTAAGCAAACCTATAACGACCAAGTATTTTAAACAATGCTACATATAATTTCTTATTTCTGTTACTTTTTTTTTCCATGGAAATACTCTATGTAAGCATAATCTGTTTCCAAAATCAGTATCCTAACTTCATCTGAACATCTTACCTTAATACATATCAGCAAGACTGAATTTATTTTATTGAGCAGTCTGTTAGAGGGATGTCAAGTTAATCTTAATATAAACTTAAAAAAAATTCTGCAATACTTGTTGTATGTGGTCTGGAAGAGTCCTTTTCATTTCCATTCTCATTTAATTTGCGCTTCCTTTTTAAGATTTCATCTAATTATTGATCTGTGGGAAACAATTTCCATAAAAGTACTGTATATAAATGTTTAATTCAAATTGCAAGTTTCTCCGTTTTTCTAATGCAGCGAACAGCCAAACCTTATTACAGTGAACAGTTTGATATCATAAATATTTATCCAGCCCAGTGGTGATTTGTTATAGTGAGGTTAGACTGTGGCTTCAACACAGATTTATTTCCACCGTTGCAGTTGGAACTAATGACGTCTGTATTGTCACACTGATGGTGTTCTTTCAAAATGCACATTAAATCCCAATGACTTTTACAGAGCTTATTACACAAATGCTCTGGAAAATTTTGCACTGAGTCTTCATTCTCAGTCTGGAAATAATTGTTTGTATAGTATTTTCTTCCTTTCTTTATTCCACCTTCAAGACTGTGACTGAGAACTGTATAAAATTCATCAACTACAGCACTCTTTAGTGAGTTACTAAATCAGTATTATTTTTTTCTTTCCTTTTCACTTTTTCTTTTATATAAAGAATGATAATTAGGGGACTCAGAATGAATCCAATGTCTTTTGCATTACATTAGTGATATTGTACTAATCACTTAAATATTGCAGGTAGTTCTTAGGTTTAATAGAATAACTTGTTGAAGAAGCAGTTTGTACTCATATTTCTATTCTTGTTTAAACTGTGATTGATTTAGTGTACACAGCCAAGGGACCATGGCAGGAGAGGTGAGGAAGTGTTTGGCTGTGCAACTGGCTTGATCCAATCACTTTATCTGTGATACTTTATTCTTACAGTCTACGGCAATAATCTACATACGGCACACAAAAATAGCAGAGTGCCTACAAGTGTAAAAGTGAAATAGAGTATGTACACAGTTATTTTTTTGCAAGGATTGCATTATAGAAAAGTTGGTGAAATTCTAAGAACAATTTTCAGGCATATAGCATTTAAAGCCTTACTTAGATCGGTTGTTGTTAGGTACAGTAATGAACAAAAAATTTGTTTATTTTATTACAAAAATTAATAGGAAATAGCTTAATTCACATTTTACTCTTTTCCAGTTCAATTTTATTGTATCAACATCTACAGGAAAGGAAAAAAAGAATTAATACTTGAAGCATTTGCCAATTACCTAACTTTTGGTGCACCTGTTAGTCTCAGAGGAGAGCTTTGCTAAGTACATCCACAACTAAACATTATCTTCTCACACAATTTCCCTGACCAGTCGTGGGACTAAAATGCCGTGGGAATGGAGTTCAGCTTCCTTTTAATAACTGGCTCAACTAACCAAGCATTTTGCAGTGTTTGTATGTTTATCTCCAACACACATCATACACGTATCTGCACAAAAAGTTTGCAGAATCTCCCCTGTTTGGCCACCGTCCCCATTTCACTGATTAAGACACAAGACATTGTTTCTTATTTTTAGCAGTCATAACTCTGCCTGCCAAGAGCAAATGATTAATCAGGCCCTTAAAATGACTTAACAGCTGTAGATCAAGTAGTAATTTTAAGAAGCAGAGCTCATGGTCAAAATAGCTGTTTCGTTTGCCAGGGAGCAGAAAGATATATTTAGTCACCTCTGGATGCTAAAATTAGATCTTTTAGAAGGTCAAGCTGATTATTCCACAGGCCTGTCTGCATGTTGCTCCTGAAAAGTCTCACTGCAATGTACATAGTTTCCCATTTTTTCTCAGGATTCCCCAGTATCACAGCCACAAGTCTCTTTGAACCTGGACCTTGCTTGAGACAACAGGAGGTGTTTCCACACCTTGCTGGCTCCATGTCCTGGACTTTGTCCTCCATGTGTCTCCGAGATTCCTGTCACTGCCTGCTTTTCACGTTGTTCCTCACATCCTTACTTCTGCCACATCCATCAGCTAAGATCAATCAAGCACATCTGGCTGAAAGCAATCATTTTTTCCAGAATCACCCATATGTCTCCTCAGCTTGCATTCCAGTACTCATGATTATTCTGGGAGCTCAGCTCTCAGTGCCAGGTTCAGCAGTTTATTTCGAGGACAGTTGACTGAAAGCCATTTACAAGGTGTTCGTGGTACACCAGAGGCATGCATTTCCCTGGACAAGAATGACCATGCTTACAAATGTGGCCGGGGCAGCAGTGTAGGCTGCAGACTCAGAACAACAAACAGTTGAAGCTGGAGAAGTATTCCTGTGCATCTGCAGCCCGGCAGTATTTGCCATAACCAAATTACCTGCTAAAGCTGGTTCTGGAAGTAGAGTTTAAAACCAACTTCTGTTTAAAAGGCCTGTTCCTCCACCCAGTGGAGGGAATGGAGAATCTCTGTAGTCTTTAGGGTCAGACCAATCTTTTCTGATGTCTAGAAAATAGGGATTCTGTATTTCACGAGCTCTTCAATACATCCACTGAAAAGTTGTTAGTAATGATTTTGAAATTCCTTCTTCAAACCTCTAGAAGGCATTTTAGTTTTATCTAAAGCCTTTTTTTTCAGACCATGTTGAAGTCATTTTGACCACAATGTTCCTTGAACAAGTGTAGTATGGACTGTAGTGACACAATGAAAGTACTCTCAGCAGGAATCAACACCTGCATCAAAACAGCCTGCTCGCTGTTATCATGAAGTTTAAGTTGGAGAAATATTTGAATAATGAAGCCTTTCCCAGATCTTCATTTTGCAGTTACCTTCACTCTACTCCAGCCTTGGGATCAGCCTTACCCAGACACTAACAGACCAGCAGGCTATCTAGTTTCTCATTGTATCCCATAATTGATCTTCAATTGATCAGTAACTAAAAGTCAATCTGATATATAGGACCACCCAAAGCCCTTACACTAACGTGCCATCATTTTGAAAAGGCTAATTGCCGACCTCCTTTCCTTTCAGACTGCAGGTTGCAGGGCATAATAAGATTTATAGAGGGGGCAGAGCTCATCGGGAGAAAGAGGAGGTTCAGTGTACAGAACTTGAAGAAAATGCAAAATCCAGACCATCATTAGAGTCAGATACTGCCTTTACTAAGAATGCAAAGGTCAACTTTTTAAAGCAAGTCTGTAACTGCATCTATAATACTGCTGAGAACGAAAATTGGCTGCAAAAATACCACAGAATAATTCTGTAGCAAATATAAATCAGCATAGTGTGACTGAAGTCAGTGGAGCTATTCCAGTTTACAATAGGTTAAGATCTGGCCTCAGATGGACATTTGCATGCATAAATCAAGTAATTGCATGCACAAACTGATAGTTAATGTGATTTGCATGTGTAAGTGTTCACATTAATTAGCAAGAGCACTATTGAACTAATGCATGTGGTGGTTTTTTCATGTGCAAACAGATGCACTTGCAGACACTGAAGATTTTGTTAATAATAATGTGGGAAGGAGAGAAGAGGCCTCTTACTCACTGAATAACCCCTTTTCTTCTCCCTCTCCCTCTATCCTCCGCTCCAGTCTGTTCTTACAGGAAAACCCCCGCTTGGATAAAGAAAAAACAATACTGGAGCTTTGGTGACAAGGTTAGCCAGAGAAAGAGAAAAAAATCTAATGCTGTGTCTGTTTCTGATATTTCTGTCAGTTTAACATTGACATTAAATATGGGTCAGTCTTAAAGGGTATTAATCACATCAAACTTACTGCAGAGTGCATATTTCTGTAGCAAAGCATAGCAAAGCAAGCAATGAGTCACACTTGGGAGAGAAAAAGCAGGTTTTAGACAAGAGGGAAAGCAATCAAGTAAACGCAAACTGTACTTGGAAGACCCCAATGTAGAGCACATGTATTTGAACCAAAACAAATTTTGATTAAACTCAAAGGATGAAGAGGCAATAGGCATCGAGCTGTGAAGCTTGAAGTCTGCAGCGCAACTTTCCAAAAGGTTGAGTCTTCTCAGATCTTGGATTATGAGGTCAGGCACTGCAGAGTGAGGGATGCTAAACTCCAAGGTTCCCTAAGTCTTAAGGGTAGCTGGGGATAAGATTTCAGACTAGCCCAGTTCCAAAAAGTGCAAGGAATCAGTGAGAAGGAAGGAGACAGAATGCATGAATGAATGTATTTCAACTGAACCGTTAGAGAGACCCATCGCAGACAGATAAGAGAGATTAAACAAAAAAATGCAAATAGTAAATCTACCCATACAATCTTGTTTCTCAAGAATCAAAACAACTTCTTAAATTCAGCAAATAGCAAGGATAGAAAAGGGAAGAGAGGAATTTGGAAAAGCCAGAACATCCTGTTTTGACATTTTCAAGCTGAAACTTTCTGTTTCAAAACAGTATTTTCAGTTCAAAATGAACTTCAACTTTACAAATATCACTAAAGCAAGCCTGAGTAACTCAAAAAAGGAAAAGAACGAACTTTGGGTAGTATTGAACTTTTTTTATAGCCATTGATTTTTTTAATCACTGAAAAATACAATAATTTTCTGATTTTGGAAAAACTTTGAGCTATATTTAATTTGCTTATTTTGTGGTTCAGCTGCCAGACTAAAAATTGCCATTATTTTCAATGTCTTTAATGCTGTATTCCAGTCTGAACTGAAACCAGTTGATATAAAATCCTGGGACAGGCTGCTTCACAAAGGTCGGTGTTAAAATGCAAACTAAAATGAGAGAAGAGAAATTGTGAAACCTCAAGGTGTCCTAACAAGGACAGCTTGATTTGGTCCTCCAAACATGTCACCTCCAGCTCAGCGTGACTAGCAAGTCTGTGCACACAGACTGCAGATGCATGCAGCCTGGGAGCGTGTTTAAAAAAAGTGGGTACTGGCTGGTTGACAGATTGCAGTACACATTTCTGTCAAGGGAGATGAGGCCACGGAGAATGACTTCTCTGACATGTTCATGGCCTCTTATTTTTCTCCTCTCCATTTCATCGCTCCCTTATAGCGCTTGTTGTGAGCCAGGAGATGAGATTTAAAATTAATTTAATATTTAATACCCAATGGCAAACAGTATTTTTTTTTTTAAATTACCTGATTATAACTTACTGACCCAAGACTTGGAGCTGTAACATGAAACATCTCTGTCTTTGGGGTTTCTGACATTCTTTCTTTTATATACGGATAACTGCTGATCCTTCCTATAGTATGGGTGCTCCCTGACACAGGAATGCTAGAGATCATGGCATTAAGTGTCATGGCCAACCAGGATGAAAAGGGACTTGCAGGTATTAGAGAAGGCAAGCCAGTACTACTCCATATCTTCAGGATTTAAAGGTACTGTGATCTGTGCTGTGGCCTTGTTAAGGTGTGTTTCCTATACAGCACCCTTCCTCTCTTTACCAGACTTGTCACAGTGGGGTCCTATAAATGAGGCTCTTGGAGCTACCACAAAGATGCAGGCACAATATCAACACAGTAAAACAAATGATCCAATAACTATCATATTTTACATATATGTCTTATGCAAACTTGATAATATCATCAACCATTCAGGGGAGGACACTTTATTTTCTATAAGAAGCACATTAAAACTCACAAAAATCACACGGATTTATTGCAGAGAATTAAAGGAGACAAGGCAAACACAGTCAGAAAACACAGAGAGAACTCGCGTAAGTCTTGGGGGTGGACCAGGAGCCTTGTACAGTGGATTTCCTCATGACACACATCACAGCCAGAGCTAAAGCTTCTGTCTTACGGAGAGAGAAAAGCCATGGTGCATTGTTGGAGCACCCTGCAAAGAGGCACGTTCTCTTCCTTCCCAGCCATATAACCTCAAAGAATAGGCCATTTCTTTTCCTGTGCCTCGTACAGCAGCTACCAAAATACTTCAAACTCTTGCTAAGAAAATATCAACACAAGATGTCATTGGAAGGAACGACAATTTTTCCTTCTTGTTTTGGGTGATTGTTTTTCCTGTTTCAATAAAGGTAGCAACTGAAGAATATACATTTCATTAACAAAAGAATACTTCTGGAAAAAGGAATAAAAAAAATTCACAGAGGCTGTATGTGTCAGAAATGATTCAGTCAATCAGGTCTTATCAGTCTGAGTGATCTCAGTTGTTATTGGAAGCACAGAAGTTGTATGCATTGTTTTTTTCATCCCTTTAATTTTTTCAATTTTGTTGACAAAATTAAAGATTAAATCAGTTAATAAAGTCCACAGGAGCAAAAGGCAGGAGGGAAAGGTTAGCAAAAAGCTGTACTGGTATAGATGAGCACAGAGGTCTCTGAAGGAGGAAACAGCCTTCAATACCAACTTGAGGGTGAAAACAAAAGAATGTGCAAGAAACACAGATAGTATGGCATCACACATTGTTCTTTGCTAGTCCTTTTCAGCTAGTTATAATGTTTCCTGTGACCATCATTTCTCATATTTAGGTATTTCTTATGAGGGAAAGTTGTCACATTTGGCTGACTAGAGGTTAAATTCTGTCCTATTAAAAAGAGTTGAAAACAGCATTTGTTTTTGTAGTTCTATGACCTCATCCTACAAACACTTTTGCTCTGGTATATGAGAGAGAAGTGTCTCTTTCTTTGGGTGACCCAAGCAGTGTAAGACCAAGTTCCTGTTGATTTCTTAGACAGAAGCAGAAAGACAAGTGTCCAGCTGAACTGACCTCTCACTAAAACTGGCAGGAATATACTGATAGGCAGGCTTCCATGGAGTATTGATGGAGCAATATGTCATCAGCAGCAACTGCCCAGGTACCTTGCTTGAATGACACTGTTCTTACTGGTTACAGAAAGCTTTTCCCCTTCTTTGCCTGTGATGGGTAGTTTTGGTGATACAAGGTCTGGGCAGACTCAGGAGTTTATAGAATCATAGAATAGTTTGGGTTGGAAGGGACCTTTAAAAGTCACTTAGTCCAACCTGCAATGAGCAGGGACATCTTCAACTAGAGCAAGTTGCTCAGGGCCCTGTCCAACCTGACCTTGAATGTTTCGAGGGATGGCGCATCTACCACCTCTCTGGGAAACCTGGGCCAGTGTTTCACCACACTCATAAAAAATTTCTTCCTTATATCTAGGCTGAATCTACCCTCTTTCAGTTTAAAACCATTACCCCTTGTCCTATCACAACAGCCCCTACTAAAAAATCTGTCCCCATCTTTCTGGTAAGCCGCCTTTAAGTACTGAAAGGCCACAGTAAGGTCTCCCCAGAACCTTCTCTCTCCAGGCTGAACAACCTCAACTCTCTCAGCTTTTCCTCATAGAATAGATGTTCCACTCCTCTGATCATTTCTGTGGCCCTTCTCTGGACCTGCTCCAACAGGTTCATGTCTCTCCTGTACTGAGGAGCCCAGAGCTGGATGCAGTACTCCAAGTGGAGTCTCATCAGAGTAGGTTCTTTATTTGATGCAGGGAGAAACATAGTGACAAAAGGATGAGGAAAAGGCTGAGGTACTTAATGCCTTCTTTGCCCCAGTCTTAATAGTAAGACCAGTTGTTCTCTGCATACTTAGCCCCCTGAGCTGGAAGACAGGGTAGGGGAGCAGAATGAAACTCCCACAATCCAGGGGGAAATGGTTAGTTACCTGCTACACTACTTAGACACACACAAGTCTATGGGGCTGGATGAGATCCACCCAAGGGTATTGAAGGAGCCGGCAGAAATGCTCACCAAGCCACTTTCCATCATTTATCAGCAGTCCTGACTAACCAAGGAGGTCTCAGTTGACTGCAGGTTAGCAAATGTAACACCCATCCACAAGGAGGGCCAGAAGGAGGATCCGGGGAACTACAGGCCTGTCAGTCNTTGGCAAGTTGGTCGACAGCTGACTGAATATGAGCCGGCAGTGTGCCCAGGTGACCAAGAAGGCCAACAGCATCCTGGCTTGTATCCAGAATAATGTGGCCAGAAGGACTAGGGAAGTGGTCATCCCTCTGTACTTGGCACTGGTGAGGCCCCACCTCAAATACTGCTTTCAGATTTGGGCCCCTCACTACAACAAAGCCATTGAGGTGCTAGAGCACATCCAAAGAAGAGTAATGAAGCTGGTGAAGGGTCTAGAGCACAAGTCTTATGAGGAGCAGCTGAGGGAACTGGGGTTGTTTAGTCTGGAGAAAAAGAGGCTGAGGGGAGACTGTCTTGCTCTCTACAACTACCTGAGAGGAGGTTGTAGCGAGGTGGAGGTCGGTCTCTTCTCCCAAGTAACAGGCAATAGGACAAGAGGAAACAGCCTCAAGTTGCATCAGGGGAGGTTTAGGATGGATATTAGGAAAAATTTCTTCACCAAAAGGGCAGTCAAGCATTGGAACAGGCTGCCCAGGTAGAGTCAGCATCCCTGGAGGTATTTAAAAGACCGGTAGATGTGGCACTTAGGGACATGGTTTAGTGGTAGACTTGGTTAGGTTTACAGTTAGACTTAATGATCTTAAAGGTCTTTTCCAACCTAAACAATTCTATGATTCTCTGCTCTGTAGTGGTGGATGCTCTGTATTAGAAAAATACACTTACAAGTTTTCACCAACCAGTCATTTATCTGTAACGGCACTTGGATGATAATTCATCATTTCTTGTACAGGTCTCTTGGTGAGAGCAGTGGGAAAGATGTAGCATTAGGCAATATTATGTGCATTTTCTCTTACACATGCAGTCTGTGTGTGGTGCACCTTACTGTGCACAGGATCTTTCTGCATATGTGAACCACATCTACAAGTGAAGCTGTCTCATTTACAGAACTCCCTGCCTCTTCAAACAGAGATGATGTTGAGTTTTCACAATTGATTTATGTTTATAAATAGTGATGTTAAAGTTTCAGCTGGGATGGAGTTAACTTTCTTACTAGCAGCTGGTGTAGTGCTATGTTTTGGATTTGGGATGAGAAATACTGTTGGTAGCGCACTAATGTTTTTAGTTGTGGCTAAGCACTCAAGGGCTTTTCTGTTCCTCACACCACCCCACCAGCAAGCAGGCTGGAGAGGGCACAAGAAGTTGGGAGGGGACACAGCTGGGACAGCTGACCCCCACTGACCAAAGGGATATTCCATGCCATGTGATGTCATGCGCAGTGTATAAAGCTGGTGCAAGAAGAAAGAAATGCGGGACATTCAGAATTATGGCGTTTGTCTTCCTAAGTAACCATGTGTGATGGAGCCCTGCATTCCTGGAGATGCCAAGGGGAAGCAGGGAATGAATTCCTTGTTTTGCTTTGCTTGCATGCACAGCTTTTGCTTTATCTATTAAACTGTCTTTATCTCAACCCATGAGTTTTTTCTCACTTTTACTCTTCTGATTCTCTCCCCCATCGCAACTGAGGGGAGTGAGCGAGTGGCTGCGTGGTCCTAGCTGCTGGATGGGGTTAAACCACGACAAGTGGGTATTGCAGAAATACTTAGAATAGAGCTGAGATAGGTGGGTCCTGTTAGGGATTTAGTCTGAATTTTCTGTATTTCCCCTGTACTGTGGGATTCCAGTTGAGGGTGTATCTAATTGCTCATGTGAGACTGACTGTGAAGGGTGTTTTCATGCAAGTCTTATAAATTAATAAACATAAATGTGTTTATTAAGAGTGTGCAGATTTACACCTCCCTTCATATCCTGGAGAATATTTCACTGTCACAAAGTTAAATTGTCTTCTGAGTAGAAGGAAATAAATTCTAGTTTACATCTGTATTCTTTGAAAAAGCAAAGACTCTCTCAAAACACTTCAGCCCCAACTTCAGCAACAGCCTTTTGTGACAAATGTTGAGATGTGCCATGGAGAACTTGCAACATGGAAACTTCTTAGGAAGTTTCCTCTCATTTTTCATGGGGCCATGCGGTCTGTCTGTCCCAGACCTGTGAGGCTTTGCCCAGGACCTACCACAAAATTTTATTACAGGATTGAGACCCTGGAAAATGACCAAGTCACTGATATCCGAGTGTTGCCTCCAAGGACATGTGCACATCAATAGGCATGGCAGAGATGGCAGACAGAGAAGCAGCATGTCAAGGTTTGATTGATCTTTGCAGCGTGAAGACTGGCTAGAACATTTAAGCTTACCACAACCATGGACCTAGTGTATTTGCACACTCAAAATGCAAGATATGCCTGTGAGCACATAGTGTTTCAAGCACATAAGTAAACTGGAGCCTGAAGAAAAGGATTTGAAACTTTTTTCAGAGAATATGAAACATGCCTTGCTAAGACTTTTACAGTTGGATTGAAACCACATTAAAAAAATTTCTCAGCTTGTCCGTGTTTATTTATCCCTTCTTCAGGCATCCTTTCTACCCCCTTACCACTTTGTGTTTTGTGGTAATGAGTAAAATATGTAGAAAGATTTTCTTTTTACTGAAAAATGAAAAGTCTAGGCACAGTCTGCATTTTGATCCAAAGTTTTTCTGTGGATGACACATTTTTGGATCCTGTCTGATTCTGGTGTCATACTGCTGGCAATGAACTGTATTTACTCTTGTTGTGCCTAATCATATATGCTAGTAATATCTGGGAAGATATTGGCAATGTAGGTGAGACAGAACTGAAGGGCAGATGATCAAAAATTTTAAATAGCTCCCCAAGAGGAGGAGTGTCTGGCAGGAGAGTTTGCAGTATTAAAAATGTTCAAGTGCTAAATGTAGTTGTTCCAGACAGAGATGTATATTGGAGTAATATGACCACCCAGAGCCAGGAAAGAGAATTACATCAGTGGACAGAGCACAGCAGATCTGCACAAGGCAAGAAAGAGGCCATTGGTCAACAAGGATGCCTTTTTAGTGGCTGACTATTAAAATGAAAGCTTATGAAATTCACTTTTTATCCTCATTTGCCCTAAGAGTCAGTCAGCTGGTGTTGGTAATGTTATTTCAATGGGAGAATTAGGCTAAGAAATAACCTTGTTCCTTCTTTTTTCCATCAAAGGATGAGGCAGCCTTGCCGAGACCCATGCTGGCACCAGCGTAACCCAACCCTCGGGCACTTCAGCCACCTGCCAAGTTGGGCCATTGTCAAAGGGGAATTGTCACCACTGCTGACCAAATCAATCCCGTGGCTTCCTGCCCATCCCCCTGCACTCCCCACAGATTCACCCAGCTTTCCGGATCTCACCACCCCAACACCTTCCCCTGCCAGCCTGCCCCCCAGGCAGTCCTGGTGCAGGGACAGCCAGAGCATCACCAAGGTAAAATGTGGGCTGTAAACTAATTTGGGGGACGTTTCAGCAGCACTCTGACTGGCATGTCTGCAGGATGGAGCAGCTCCTGGGAGGTCCCAGGCACCATGCCCTCTCCAGTCCAGGAGGGGAGGATACCCTCGGGGTCCTGGGACAATAACTGGCTCTAATGTCCCTGGTCAGCCTCACTGGGACCTCACCCTCCAGCTTGCCAGCTCTTCAACCCAGCAGATTCAGAGACTCCCTCATTTGCCAAAAAAAATTACTGTTCAGAGCAAACTGGAGTTGGTTGCATCTCCCTGTACCTTTCCATGTTTTCCTTGTAAGAGGCGGCTAACTGTAAAGATAGAATTGCTTTCCCCCCCCCGCCCCCCTTCAAGAGCTATATAAGAATGCTGAGAAACAGCAGTCTATCCAACACCGGGGATAGTTATGCTACAACACTTGAGTCTGGCAGCTGCTGTCCTTTTCTCCAATGACAAAAATATTCTAATCTGGGCTATTCTCTGGAAACCAACATTCCAGAAAATATTTTTTCATATGTCATTTGAACCTCTTTGAGCTTTGCCAATGTCTTTTACTGTGTTTCCACTTAGATACCCAGCTTTAAAATGTCTTCGTAACAACTTAGCAAGTTTTCAGATTACATAAAACTGGGAGAAGGATCAAAATGCCATTCAGAGGCATCTAGGTGGACTGAAGAAATGGGTTGACAGAGAACTCATGAGGACCCTGTACGTGGGACAAAGTAACGCTATGTAGCAGGACAGTTTGGGAGCCAACTGGCTGGAGACCAACTTTGCAGAGAAGGACCTGGGGATCCTGGTGGACGGAAAGTTGGGTGGTATGACCTTGAGGTGACGAAGGCTAGCCACATGCTGGTCATCATTTACAGTACAGCACCAGCTGAGAAAACCTATACAGCCCTTGTAAGGCCATTCCTGGAGTGCAATGTTCAGTTTTGGAGTCCGCAGCAGCAGTTTAGCACAATGTTATATTAAATTTGTTCCTGGAAAATGGGAAAAGATGCAGAAACAGGGTTCTAAAGCATAAATCTGACCACTGAAGAGTGGTTTCTAAGTCAAGCATTCAAATAACACTGCATATAGAGTTCACAAACACCACAGCACCCTGTGATTGCTGGGAAGCTGGAGTTAAGACAATAGATTGATTCCGCAAATGTCTTGAATGGACGTCACATAAGACAAGGTGTATCTGGAGAAAGGCTACACTGCAATGTCGCTTTCCTCTGTAGGAGGACAGCTGAGTATGCAATGTCTCTGACATCTTTAGTCTGTTTAAACCTAAACACTGCCAACTTCCATACTGGTTGACAGTGAGGCAAATCTAGCTGTTTCCTTGATAGATGAACTTGCCTTTCTGTATGCTGTTTGAGAAAAGCAGGTGCCTTCTGCACCTTCAAAAACATAAGCAAGACAATGGAACAAAGAAAAGTTTTAAATTTCTGTTTTCTGAATTCTTGTTGAAGGTGCATTTTAACAAGATCATTTTACGTTTACTTTTGAGAAATAGAAGAGTGTTTTTTGCCAAAATATATCATTCTGTCAAAATGTGTCAATTTGCATGAAACTTTTATCAGGATACAAAAGAAATAAGTGGCACTTTAACCAGAAAAGAAGGAAACTGCTTGGACTGTGAAGGACTCATTTCCCTGCTTTGCCTCATTTGAAGAGATTAGAGAGTAAAAATTAGTTTTTTTCTAGTCCTATCTGCTCAGCTATGTTTTTGGTGGAAGGGCTTGATTTTGTGCTGTACGCGGTCTAAAGATTAAATTTGTTCTGAAACTTCAGTGACTATCCCAAAACAGTGTTGTTGTGCCGGCCTGCTTTAGAGCTCAGTGTCTCAGAGACCGGACTTGGTGCCTTCTTGGCACCACCAGGTTAGTGCAGCAACAGGTCGTCACTGTTGTTTCAGTCAGTGACAAGAGGCAGAATCTGCAGAGAAGTTGCCTGAGAGAAAAAATTACTTGATACACAGTCAGAAAGCATGCAGGGAAACTCCTTTTATCTATTTTTCTTGCATTACTGCAAGTTGCCCTGCTTATTTCTCTGGCTCCCTTCTTATTTAATTACCTGAAGCAACTGCACTGCATCTGATAATCTTTTTAAAGCAACACTGTCTTTGCCTCCTATTACTGAAAAACTGCATTTTACGTATCAATTCTTTAACTAGAGAAAATCAAATGAAATAAAGATTGTTCCAAGACCTACTATCAGGCAGGTCGGGTGGTAAAAAATGGTGGTTTCTCAGAGGATTTGTGTGCGTGTGTGTGATGTAAAAAGTTCTTTGCTTTGCGGAAATCAGCAACACAAAGCTAAAACAACCTAGGAAAAAAAAAAGCTGTATCCCATTGTGGCCTTTGATAACCAGAAAATGTGATCTTTTCCACAGTAAGTTTATAACCTATAAAAATAAAGTTCAAAACAAACATGACTTAGCTGAAGTGGGTGTTTTAATTATACTTAAGCGTATACAACCTTCCTTCGTACAGCAGTTTTATTGGCAACTAGGAGACCTGATAATACTACATTATATAAAAAGATAGCAGAGTCACCGTGTCTTGGTATAATTTTCAAGGGCTCATAGAGTACAGACACTCGGATCACCAATGAGTAGTGTGGCATTTAAATCATCGGAGTTTCAGAGCCCGGAGGCTGATGTAGTTCTATAATTGTGTCATATCTGAGTGTTTTAAAATTGTTTAGCTCCAGAAGGACATCACACATTCCCCTACGTGGAGACATATACGGTCAACTTTTGCCATCATTTTCCACGCAAATGTTGAACAAATTCTTTTCCTGGAAGTGTTAAGAATATAGCTTCAGACCTAAAATTAAAGACTTATTATAGGAGAATAAAACTGAAGAACAGCTAATAAGGGTTATTCAGAATAGTTAGTCACCATTACACCCACACCAGCATTTCAAGGACATTAATCTTTTGGTGAACGTAATACTTCAGGGCACCCGAGTATGGCAGAGCTATCTAAAAACATGCATCTGCAATAGGTTCTTAATCTGACATGAGCATTTTAAGGCAAATGTTTAAATGGATATATTAGTTTTAAGAACATAAGTAGCATGTAAGCATTGTCGATCACATCTCATAGGAGACTTTTGATAGAATTTTAGAGCTCTGTGACACTTCTTTTGTGCATCCTTCTCACTCAGATGTCCCCATTCTAGAAGGCTTGTCCCATAAAATTGAAATTTGACATTTTAACATTTGTTAACACCTGTGGATGAGGAAAAAGCACTTCTCTTCAGTTGCCCTATGGAAGAGGAAGTGCAATGACTACAATTTTCTGTAGTGAAGATTTCATTATGATTTACCTAACTAGTGCCACAGCTGCAGAAAGTTCAGTCTTGAGGGCTATACAGGGAGGGCGATTACTACTGCCACTTACTACTAACCTAGTGAAGTTTAATATTGCTAATCTGTAAAAAAACATGATGCAGTTTTTCTTATCCAGCTTAAAAATTAGTATCGGCAAGTTGCAGACTGAACAGGAAAGCTGCTGTTTTGCTCTGTTTCAGCATGACTCCATTGAGACCAATTAAGTTACACCAGTTTGCATCAGATAAGACAGATAAACTGTCATCACGTCACTGCCAGTTCAATTTTACTGAGGAATAATTCCAGTTGATATAAGTGGAAATCAAATGCTACTTTCAGCCTCTGTATCAGGGTGGATGATGAAGACTTAGTAAAAGGTGGTTCCACTTCAGCAGCTGCCAGAACTTTGGGTTTTAGAAACCTCCTTCAGCCCCTTGGACTGGTCACATCCTCTCATCCAGTGTACCCTCCTGTTCTTGTCACTGTCACCGGGGGATGTACCAGGATTATGCTGGCATTGCCTGTTGCTGCTACCCAACAAGGAAAATTAGTTATCACACCAGGTGTGGAGGTGTCGGAGGTGTCGGAGACAGCCTCTATGACAGCCAACAGAGACAGCTGCTCTTCAACATCCACCCTTCCCTGTCTTCTCCAAGTAAAAGCAAGAAAACTGTGATTTTTTTTTCACTGCAAAGCCCTCAGAAAAAATGAATCTTGTAGCCTTGTACAAAAATGTACAGAGTTCCTTAGAAATGTACAAGAAAAAGGAAAAGTTTAAGACCAACCAGGATGATTCAATCCAGTGTGGATACTCCAGATGGAAACCCAAACTTGTGCCCTGTGCTGCAGTGGAAATACAAAGTGAATAACAACTGACTCTCAAGTTTCTTATGTTACCCCACTGTACACAGCTAGATTGGATCGTTACCTTGGCTGCTTGCTCAGAAACACGTTCAGCTAATACTCTGCAGGGCAAATGCAGGGACTTGGTGCAAGTTCTATGCTTCCTTCAGGTTGAAAATAGTTTCCTGAGTTTGTCTGTGCTTCTCTTTCAGCTTTTAAATGCTTAGGTTTCAGAATTGAGAACTTTATTTTAATTCTTAGTTTCTACTTAATTTTTATTTTGTGTGTTTAACTTTGCCAGATATCTAATTTGTCTGACACAACCAGGAAATGTTTCCCAAATTGGTAATTCTTTGCTGTCTTTTCACCCTTCTACCAATTTCCTTGAATGAAGAGAAATTACAGCCATCCTCATAAAAGCAAACCAAAGCCCAAGGTGTTGTTATGAACTGATGAAACTAAGTGCATAGGAATTTTTTAAAACCACTGTAGACCTTGTTGAAGCCTGTTAAATGCCATTGTAATACAAGCAGCTATTTCACTACCCTGTTTCATGGTATCATTTTTTGATGTTTTAGAATTTCTCTGGACACATCCATTATCCAGTGGCATTACAATTTTTCAAATAAATCTTGGGTAGAAATTATATTGTACAAACTCATTTTTTTCAGAATACGTAGAGTGGAGACCGCTGGGATTTAGGGAGTTTTCTGAGTATTTTAGTTTTGTATGTTTGAACTAAGACAGGTATTAAAATCTTAAAAGTATGGTTAAACAGGTGCATGCCAAAAGCCTTTAAAATCCAGCAAAAGCCAGTAAAACTGACACTGAGGGATAGGCAGTCATGAATTTCCTTAGCATTGAGAAGATCTAGGAGGTGATTTCAGCAGTTAACACCTTGAGAGCCAAATGAAGCCTGCAATTGCAGGCGTCTGGCCCAAGGATTTCTGACCTTCATATGAGCAGGTCACTGAGCAAGGTGTGCATTAGTGTGTGGGCAAACGGTGATATTTGAAAGACAGCCCTGTTCTAGGCAAGATACTTATGCCCTAAATTCATATTGAGCAGCACTTTATTAATCGTTTCTGATGGCATGTGGGCCTATGCGTACTTCATATCCCTTCTTACATTTTAAAAGAGAATCTAAACAAAAAAAATTCCTGTGGCTTTCAGTGAGACTGGCTGTCACCCCTGAGAATATGTCTAAAAGTAAGGGGGATACAGAAAGTAATTTTAATGTAGCTTCTGCTGTTGGTCTAATGTTACTCTCAGTAACACTTATTTAGTGTTAAAAAATATACAACTATTTCTCCAGTGCCCATCCTAGCTACAAAAACAGTGGCATGGGATCACCACCACTCTAGTCCTACTTCTGCAGAAGAGGTAAAATATCTCGCAGTATATATATATGTAAGGGGAGACTTTATAGCAGCCTTCCAGTATCTGAAAGGGGTCTACAAGAAAGCTGGAGAGGGACTTTTTACAAGGGCATGTAGAGATAGGACAAGGGGTAATGGCTTCAAACTGGAAGAGGGTAGGTTTGGAATAGATATTAGGAAGAAATTTTTCACCATGAGGGTGGTGAAGCACTGGAACAGGTTGCCCAGGGAAGTTGTGGAGGCCCCATCCCTGGAGGTGTTCAAGGCCAGGTTGGATGGGGCTTTGAGCAACCAGGTCTAGTGGGAGGTGTCCCTGCCCTTGGCAGGGGTCTTGGAACTAGATGATCTTTAAGGTCTCTTCCAACCTAAACCGTTCTATGATTCTATATAACTACCCATACTTTATCCTGCACTTCTAACACCTTTACTGCACTATTCCCAATATAGACTTGGGTTTTCTGGGAGCAAAAAGATTTGTAGCCATTCTTCTAGGGCGTTTTTGCTTCACAAAATTGGGCCCAGGGTCACAGGCAGCCGTGCAACACAAAGCTCTGCTTTAGTTTACAGGATGAATGAGTCCTGGCAGAATATGGCAGGAAGAAAAACCTCTTAGTAACACAACTGCAGGTAGTTGCATCTTAAACTTCTTTGTTATGTGTGTAGGTATGACCAAAACCTGACGAAAGTATGTATATATACTACTCCCCCAGGAGAAATATTTAATTTAGCAGTGTTTCTTGAGTTGTCTGGACCTGTCTCAATAGGAAAATTTACCAGCTTAACTATACCGCTGTAATTCCCCATGGGGATGGAAGGAATAAGTGTGTCTGTGAAGGCAGCTATAGTTCTGGCAGTAAATTTCCCCAGATAGACAAACCTTTCAGGTTTTGCCCGCAACAGGAAAATTCAGACCTGATATTCACAAGACATAATTGATGAAGTTGCAGCACAGAGATGACACAGCTGCTTAAACTTAAGGGAAAGAGCAAGGGGACCTGTTTGGTACTTTGCAATATGTCCTAACATATAAAAGAAAATCATTGCCTAGTTTCGCATCATTGTGTGCCCGCTCAGTGCTCTGTACGCCTCAATTTTATTTGGATTAGACATTGATAATTTGAACCAAACTCATAACTGATTTGGCTCGTTAGACTCAGCTTCATGAAGAAGGCTGTGCTCTCCCCATGCCCAAGGTGGAAGGGTATTGTCAACAAAGTGTCAGATTTTGCCAGCAAAGAGACATGCGAGAGGCATTATACTAAGATCCCGAATGGATGCAACTATCTTGGAGAAGCAGACCTACAAAAGCACATTATTTCCTTATCTAGTCAATGACATAGATGTTACACAGAGATGTTTTGCAGAAACAGATCCTATTGGTCTTATTTTGCCTAAATTGGCATATCCAGAGCTGCTTTTCAAAGGCTTTCAAACCCATTTCACTTTTTACCAGATCATGTAGACACATTGTAACTTTTCTTATTTTTCATCAGGTGGTTGGACAAGCCCTGGTCTGTGCCCAGAATGAAAAGACCTGCATTACCATCACTTACATTACTGCATTACCCTCACGAGCACAGAGCACAGTTATTCTTGTTGTTGTTACCAATGGAAAAATAATAAGAATTCACCAGCAGTGATGGCAAGACATGAAGCATATTTTAATTTAGTAAATGCACAAAGACTGCCATAAAACATCAGTAGCTTGAGATCTTCTTTAGAAATTAGTTGTCAGGAAGGAAAAAAAAAAAAAAAAAAGAGCAGTTAGTAGCAAAAGGGTGTTGCCTGACCTGGTGGTTTTACAGCCTTTTTTGTTTTTATATAGTACATAAGTTCTATTTAGGACTAGGAGTCTTTTAACCTGATCGGTATTCTTGCCTTCAGAGAATAAATACATGCTTTTTATATTGAACTGAATATGAATGTGGGCTGCAGACAATTTTTCAGGTTTTCACTCAAGTGCTTACCCCCTCTTTTCCTACTCCATAAAATATGCAACTGAGCAGACTCCCTTGGAGCTAACAGTGACAGATATAATTAATTAGCTGTATAATCTTAAATTGTTGTTCTAGTTTTTATGTTAATTTTTGTAAGAGGTATCTTAAATCATTAAACTGAACTCTTGGTGCTAAGGACTATAGTGATGGACCTGATCTGGAAGTTCAAATTAAACAAATTAAAATTTGTAAAATAGTTTGTTCTGGTTTCAGACCTCTTAGTTTAGCTCAGCTCAAATTTAAGTTCGTATTTAGTCTTTTAACCATTTCCAGTCCCAATTTAAACTGTTACAGATCCCTTTTAGAGATTTGTATCCTGCTCCTCAATTGCCTATCCCTGGATACCCTAAATGTTTGCTTCCTGTGCTTTCATTTCTCTTTGTGTTAATCTGTATTATTGCTAGCTACCTCTACCTGTAAAGTACCTTAAGACCAACTGACAGAAAAGTGCTAATAAGGAGCAAATATGATAAAAAATATTTGTCATGAGGGTCACATTTTGCAGAGAAGCTTGAGGCTTGTGACTAAAAAAATGTCTGTATTTTCTTTTTCACATTCATAGAGAAATTGTAATTTAATTGGCAATGTGGTTGGCACATGCTGTGGTAACATGGAGTAAGTGTAGGTGCAAAACCTCAAGGCTAAATTTGGCTTCTTTAAAAGAGAACTGGAAAGGAAAGGAGTTTTTTACCATTTTTATCAGTCAATTTTCAGCATATAACAACATAAAAGTTTCATGGTTTTCTTAAGAGTTTCACTCTGCTTATTTTCTGGAAGAAATCTCAGTTCACTGGTTCAGGTGAAGTATCCTGAAGACTCAGATGCCCAAAATAGGAAATCTCAACCCGTAATGGAAGACTATTGACACCCTCAGAGATGCACATAACCCCCACAGCTGCCAAGCATATACCAAGAATTCAAGAAGTGTTAATAAAACATGTATTCTTGACAAACTGGATAAATTGTCTGAAAAATAGGTTGCATAAGTACTTAAATTTCAATCTCTTGTGATGTTGAATCCTTCAGTGCACTAAGGGATTCACTACCAATTCAATAATGATCATGACTTTACTAATGGTTTGGAAAATGTTAGGGGTTTAGTTTTTCATTTATCGTGTGACCCATGGTATTGTTGACGTTACATGGGGGGGTGTAGGGGTGGTAAATGCTTTATTATTAGTCAATCTAATTATGACTCAATCATGGGTTTAGAAAATTAGAAACGTGTTTTCAGATTTGTCAAAGCACTAAAGATCTTTAAAACTTTTATGGTTAAATAATCTGTGCATCTTTTTTAATGAAGAATAAGCTTGGCTGAAATACATAAGTAATGAAACCTGAGGTGCTTCTAAACAGCATATGCCAAACATGCCCCACTTCTGAGTATAGGGCAGATATATCTTCTAAAAACATTTACTGAACCATAACTAATTCACACTATGGTGTGCAAAGCATAGAAAAAACACAGGCCGATCTCACTGAAAGGATTTATTAGACTTGCAGGTGGAGTGCCTAAAGCAGACCTTCAACTTTCTCAGATAAGGATAGATATAATGCATAAAATAGAATTAAGTGTCCTTTTTCGTATTACTTTAAAATAGAAGAGTGAACATATTCACATGATATTAACATTTTAAATTAATGAAAAAACACAGAAACTTTACCAAGATTATTTTCCATAAACCAAAATTTATTCAGGAAGCATGAGTCAAACATATTAAATCTGATTCTTACATGTTTTATTTCAGACATAAAGAAAAGCTACTGAATCACATTTCCCTGAATTCAGCCTGAAGGATGTAAGAATATGAGGCAGTCTCTAACAGTGTACCTCAAGACTAGTATCCATCTCAATCATGGAGAATAAGCTGAAAAAGAATTGCTGAATAAGCCTGGGTTTTTTTCCATTACAGGCGTGAAACTGTGTTACTCAAGATAATGGGAATGTAGGCAAACAAGTTAATGCCATTTTGTGCAGAGTACGCTCAATGCAATTTTAACTCACGCTTACCCCCCATATACCGAAACTAGATCAAAAGAAATCAACTCTGAAGCTCAAAATAGAGCATCTGCTCAATACATGATCTGAGTCAAACCTGCAAATAAGCCCAGAGATTGGTCCTCTTTGGCCAGAAGAGCTGAAGGGCTCTTTGCAAAAAACCTGCAACAGTCACAAAGAAGTGTGAAGCCTGCTAAAAAATGTGGCAATAAAAGCAAGCCCTGAAGGCTGGGCAAGAGCAGGGCTCCCAGGCTGTAGTCACAGTGGGGCTGAAATGACAGGTCATCCTTGACATCAGGGAAAGAACAGACTAGGCAGTCTTCCTGCATAAAAACTGGTCCGTGGATCCATGTTTTGAAATCCTCTCTTTCTTACATGAGCTTGGACAAATCTAAAACCATTCACTAACTCACAGGTGTGAGCAAGGTGACTCTTCTGACTTCTGCCGAAGCTCGTCACCCAGCATAAGCCTTCCTGAAGCAGAGGGCCGGAAGAAACCAAAGAAGGTCATCACCCTGTATATCCTCAGCCCCAAGGCAGGATCAGCTACACCGCTGTCATTCATGACAGATGTTTGTTCAAACAGTTAAGATTTCCAATACCGACAATGTGTAACCATCAGCAACCTCAGCTTCACTCTCCTTAATGCTGCTTTTCCCTGATATCTACCCTGAATCATCTTTGCTGATCACCATCACTGTTTTCTGCTGGGCGTTTTCCAGCTGGCGCACACCTTTCATGAAGTGTTTTGCCCAAAGCCAGGTAGCATACTCTAGCTAAGGCATTCCCAGTGCTGAGCAGAGCAGAAGGATTATTTGCCATGTGTTACAACCTATGTTCCTGCTTAGCGCATCACAGGAGGGTGTTTTGCAACAGCATGACATCGTTGAATTGTGTCAAGATTTCATTCGACTATAAACTCATACCTCCCTTTCCATAAAAATGCCGCCTAGTCAGTTATCATCATTATCCCCCAGCCTGTGCTTGTGCGACTGGTCATTCTCCCCCGAGTTCAGTTCCTAGAGCACATCCCTGTTGAATATCACCCTATTTTTTCAGACAATTTATCCAGTTAGTCCAGATCATTTTGCATTCTAATCCTGTCCCCCAGCATCCTGTCTTTCTCAAGTTCACATTTTCTGGAAATTTAATAAGCATACTCTTTTTCCCCTCTAGGTCTTTAATGAAAATATTGAATATAACACAACCAGGGCAGACTCTTGCAGAATTCCATTTATGCATCTGTTAGCAGGAAGGACTCATAGAGAAGCAATCAGTAAAAGTTAGTAGGTAGATGCATTTAACTCTTACAACTACCTCTTCTTCTAAGTCAGCACACTTCAATGTGAATGCAAACAATTCAAATTCAAGCTGTACGTTTTAAAAATCTAGAGATGATTGCATCTGTTCTCATATGAGCAGTCTGTTTCACAAGGGACGCATTTCAAAGCTCATTATAGTTAATGAATGGCCCGTATAAATTTCAGTGGGCCATGAATCAGGTTCAAAAAGAAGGCTAAAACTGATTATTCACCAACACTGAAATAAAGTTCTGCAGAAGTCAGCATTTGATTTTTTAAAAAATATTTTGATTAATTAAATGAATGAATCGGCAAAAGTGGCCGAAAATGGATTTTTCTCAAACTTTGGATTTTCACCAAATGATCAAGGAACAAATTAAACAAATTTCAATTTTATTATGCAAACATCTAAGGGTAAATGAATAACCCACTCAAATCTAATTACCCAAATAATATCTCAGCATGGGCTGATGGTGGGCCTCACCTGAACAGAACCATGAGCTCAGGGCCAGCCTCTTCTAGCTCTCGCAGTTTGAAATGCTAAATACAGATTAGAGTGTCCTACAGCCTGCAGCAGTCAAATAATTTTGTAATTCTGTAGCTAATCACTTCATGGCTTATCTCCATAGATTCAGAGATAGCAAACTCATTGTAGAGGACTGCTGTGACTACCTGCATAATGCTTATCAGGGAGTTCCTTAAACTAATTCCTGTCTAGACTACATTTTATTTCCTTTAGGAAAAAAAAAAAAAAAAAAAAAAAAAAACTAAAAAGTTACTATTAGCAAGAGTTTTACTGTAGCCTTCGGTGATGGTTCCAGTAATTGGTTATTTTTATTCCAATGACTGGTTATCATCACAGTTAAAATTTTGCAAACTCGAGTCTAAATTTAGCTCATTTCAGCCAAGCTTGCAAACAGTGAAACTCAAGGATTGCAAGAACCTTTTCCTTTTAAATTTCTATTTTCCATACAAATACTTCAAGTGTAACCACTTGTTCTTGTCTTACAGTGTTCTTACAGTCTTTTTTATCCACCACCCGGTTATTCAGTCAATCCTGTGGATCTTCACTAAATTCTCCTTCCTTTTTCTGCATTTTCCTTCAATCTAGTTTTGCCAGAAACTAATGCTATCGGTAAATAGCAAGCTGAGTAAAACACAGGATCTGTGTATCTTGACAAGACAGGGGTTTTTAAATATGATCATTTCAATTACCGCTAGATGTCCATAACATTCAAATAAAACTCCTCTGCACTTATACAGTGGAGGCAGACATCACCAGAGTCTCTTTTGACTTATCCTCTACTGCTTGAACCTTCTTTATGGGTTCTTCTAAGTCAGCTGCCCCTTTTCTTTCTTGCTGCATTCCAACACCTGCACCTAACTTTCCGCAGGGCCCCTTATGTGTGCGCTGCTCTCTGAGTTTAGCGATGAAGAGCTGTTGCCTTCCTCTTATGTGAACGCATTCACGTCAGGGTATCAGCAAGAGAGTGCTCACTGCTGGGACTAGCACAGCCCAGCAGCAATGAGAGAGAGACACTGTCCCATAAAAAATTCGGGTGACAATACACACAAACGCAAACAAACCTGCTCTTTCAAGAGGTAATTAGGAGGGAGGATGGAAGAGAGGAAAAGGAAGAATATTGAGAGACAGGCTGGAGTACCATCTCTGAATAGACAGATAGTATTTCTTAAAGATAAGCTTATAACGTTGCACCTTTGTATTTCTTACAGCTAAGTTTATAATGTTTCATCTTACTGTATTCTGTTTGACAGTAAGATTTGTCTTTTTTTCTGAATTTCAGTTACCTTGATTGTCTTCTTCGGGATGTATTCTGTTCATCCATCACTTTGCTCTGGGAATTGTTCTTTCTCTCTGGGCTGTAAGCTGAGACTGTCAGAAGCATTTGGCTGCCTGTTCGCATAATGTTGAATACTTTTTCTTGTGTAAGAGAGTTCAGTGAATTGGTGGTCTAACTGGAAATATCTGATTTATATTTTGAAATCTGGAAAAAAAAAAAAAAAAAGCCCAAACGATACAGCAGTTGGGAACCTTCAGCTGGGACAGTCACTTACCCTGCAAGTAGATATTGCTGCTCGCCTGGGCTCTCCACCCTCTTGTCCTACTCACTTGTTTCATCTTGTTTCAGATGCTTCAGGGAACAAACTGTGAATATGCCTATACGAAAGTGTTTGGTTTTTTACAAATCCTCAAGTAGACACTTGCTGCGGTAGTGTTGCCTCTGCCTGAGCTTTGCCAGAGAGAGGTAGTCTAGTCTATCATCCTATAAAAATAGGTCCAGTAGACAGGACAAGTATTGACCTGAGCACCCAGCACTAGACCTTCAGTGTTGACTGAAGTCTTCACGCACTCTTCCCATGCTATTAATACACCTAATCAGTGTGTATATTGTTGCTAGAAAATCTTTTTTGTGTGTCAAAAATACAGGAAAGAGAAATTCAGTATACTATTATAGACGTCACTTGCGATTTTTACCTGGCTGCTCCAGCATCTGTGTTTTAGTTTTACTTTCAGGAAGTAAGTTTTGACACTTTTGACTGGAAACCACTGTGAAAATGTAAAAAACTTCCCAGTAAGTTTTGCAAATAGAGAAAATAAGGCTCGTCTTTTCATAGAAATTACCAGGCTACCTAATAAGTTCAGATTTATTGTGAAGGTTGTAACTCCCTGTATCAGTAGTGTTCTATAGATAGGAAATTTTATATGTTTAGAGTTATAACTTTCCTCTTAAATTTTGAAAGTACTATCATATACTAAACTATTCTTGTAGTTCATCTGAACTGCAGTGTAACTTGGGCACATTTCCACTTTTCTTCCACTTAAATGTGTATTTAACCATTACAACTCCATGACTCTTGGAAGGAGAATCAGAGCTGGGAAAGAATAACTTTTAAACTGCCCTAAATCCATCATAAATATGCTGCTTTTCACATTGCTATTGTCCTGTGATAGCCTTGAACAGTCTTTTGTTAGTGAATTTGTTTATGAGTCTGGGATAAGTGTGCTACAATTCCCTCCTGAATTTCACTTATTAGAATAATCCATCCTATTACCTCAGTTACACAGATCAGCTTTATGTAACAGAAAAGTGAGATCTGGTCAATGATATGTAAATGCAACCTCAAGAAAATAGGCAGTCTCTAGTCATACTAGGAACATATTCTTGTACTAATCAAAACATGTAAAGATTATTCTGAGTTCATGAGATTTTGGTTGCCAGTGTTGCACGTGTGAAGTTAAATTTGTCTTTATTTTGAAGTGATTTCTTACGGAAACAAACCTCGTGGTCAAACTACCAGTCTGCCTCCGTACCTCCCCTCACAGGAACTCTTGTATCTGTTTGAAGGCATTTTGCTTTCCAAAAATTATAGGAGATAGGCAGCTAGGTAGTTGAGATTATTACTGTATCTCAATTAAAGAGAAGGCTAAACTCACACCATGTTACACATTAGGGTATCTATACAGCATAGCAGGGTTTGTAAATGTTCCCATTGCAGAAGAATCTTTCATCAGAGTTCACATCTCTGTAAAGATACAGATCTCTTTGTGGATTGCTGTGAATCCAGGAGAAAGCAAGCATCATTTAACCCCTGGAGCAAACGCTTAGTTTTGCCTGTGTGTATTTAGCAGCTAGATAACGCCTGGGAGCAATGTGACTGAAATTCTGCTCTTCTCGGCTTGGGCACCTCTGCTCTGACTACTTCGAAGTCTTATCTTGTAAGGTCCCAGGCAAGTGGCGATTTCTCAGGAAACGCAGATACACTGCTGTGTGCTTCCTCTCGGCTTTTATTAAAAGCAGTTTCCTGTACATTATGTGTGGAGTTAAACCCTGATGGTGTGCGTGGGGAATCCTCAAAGCACATCAACAGGATCAAGCTCGTAAGGGACCTGGCAGGATAAGGCACCAAAGTGGTCAGCCGTACAGAGCCTGAGGGCGTGTATGGAAATGCATACGGAGGCACTGCAGGGACCCGCAAAGTAAGGGACCTATAAGTGCTTGCTGAGTTTGGCAGCAGCCAAGTGCTCATGTTCTATTCCCTATACCTATTCTCTTTATTGGGTCTTATCTTGCAGTTTTTGGCAGCAGTGGGAAGGGAAAAAACCTTGCCTACTTCCTCTGCTGGTATTATACTCCCTGGAAATATAAGTTATGCTTCAGGAGACTGAAATGCCAAACTATAGAAACCCATGCTGGCAGGGGAAGCACCGTAGCAAAATCAGCTTTGAGATCTGCCCATAATCAAGATCCTTGCTTCTCCCACCTGTCCTCAAGCACCTTGCCATGAAGGCACCGCCTGAGGTCTTACTGACTTTTCAGCTCAGTCTTCACCCAGGCAAAGTCCCAGTTAAATCAGTGTTTCAGTGAGAATGAAAATTTGTCCGAGTAGGACTAAACACAGATTTTATCAGAGAAACTATTAAAGTCCGGCTAGAGATGGCAGCTGACAAAAAAAAAAGTAAGAGAAGGATACCAGGTTGAGCAAGATCATGACAACTACAACCTATAGGGGAGGTGTGGCTAAATTATGTGCCAAAAATGTATCTAGAAGATGCAGTTATTCCCTTCTGATCCTTTCTGTGCCTGTAGAAACACAATAAATTATATGAAAGTATTTGTAACATAACTTTCTAAAATTAAGCCTGACTTCACAAGTGCATTTTTCTCTGCTACCAAATGACTTCTTATTTCAAACATATTGCAGCACGTAAAATGTTTGCTCAACCCAAAATCATTAAGTGCAATTCACCAAGCATTTTACAAAAGGACGACAAATATTTCCTTTCGTATTTAGCTCTTTGGTCTCTCTCTTATTCCTTTCCCACCATTTACATGAAGAAAAGTGCCAATGTGAATATTTTCTTGAGTTTTGGGGTTTTTTTAAACTCCTGTTAATTCTCCCATGAGCATTTTGATAGCAAGCCAGCAATTACATCATGACACAAACTTGTCTTTCTGCTACCAAATTGCAAAATCAAAACAAAACAGAGGAATACTACCATATGAAAAAAGAGACTTGCTAACTAAGACCATTAATGATGTTTTATTCTTGGCTTTCATCTTTTATTAAAGTTTAATTGAAAGAACTTGAACATAGGTAATCTATCCTGTATAATGTGTATTATCTCTAGCAGGCAACACAGCTTCTCCTGTTGTCTGCAATAACGATATATAGTATTACTGATAACAGGAAATATAATTGCCTACTGTACATTTAAAAACAAAAAATACTGAGGCAAAAGGTAGAAGATCGTTTGTTCTGCTTATCTGTATTTCAATTTGGACGTATTTGTAATAGATTTTCACATCCACTCTCTGATATCCCATGGTGCTGAATAAAATGTACCTTGGAGTATTTACCGGCCAAGAGGCAAGAGGGAAGAGGTGTGGAAACTTTGCACCCTGGCTAATAATCAGAAGTCCATCATCTTTCTTGCCTGACTCATACAACCAGAAAAAACTAATGTCTGCCACAGCAAGTGAAAATTAGCAGGGCTTGACATGAATATAAATGCTACCCAAGTTGTGATTTAACGTCTATAAAACATTATAAACCCTTGCATACCATGTGTTTTGTAACTGAACTGGGTACACAGTAGCTATCCAGCACAGAAGCAAGATTCATATCATGGTTTTGACATGAAGTGCATTTTTTCATTTAGGAGTAAAAACAGGTCAGGCTGAATTTTTTATTTTCTGTGTCATAAAGGGAGAAGAGGCAAAAGATTAGGCAGAACTACGAACAAATACATTGCACCTACTTTCTCAAGGATTTCCTTGGCGAGAGTAAATTTTTCAGGATCGAAGTCTTTCAGAATTCACAGAGCTTTGAAAACTTTTTTCTAATGAAGATATGCTGTTTGCATGTGGTTTCGATTCGTTTATTCTTCTAAAAATTCGATGCTTGGCAAAATGAGAGGTAAATTTAGTCTGCAGCTGCTCCCACAGGCTGTTGAGTTTAACTGAAAGTAGACGTGACCCAGTGTCAAAGTGAGCATTAAAACATAAGACTGTTTGCTGGAAATCTTAGGCTTGGTGCATGAGACTGATAAACTCCCTGGCTGCTGAGCAACATTTGCATTACTGTGAGGGTGAGTGACACCAGTGCTCTGGAGGGAAGCAGTCCTGCTCTGGAGCCCTCTAAAAGATGAGACTTGTGTTTGTCCTACCACAGAAGATAGGCTGTACAGATTTAGCAGTGTGCCGCTGCATTCAGCACAGTAAGCAATTGAAAACTGTATTTGGCAAGTGTTTTCCCCATTCGGCTTTGTCCTTTCATATGTATATGGATAAGCAAATTAAGCCCCATTCTTAGTGTGGTAATGGTTGGACTATCCAAAGCAAAGCAAACACACTCAGCAGACAGTGATACTGCCTCTTACTGACATTCCAGGTACCCATTTCTTACCAGTTAGGGATTTCCTCCTTGAGATAGCCTGTTTTCACTGCCCAGCCAAATTCCTCACCCAATCTAGCACTCTTTGCTGTTCAGCGATTCCACTTTATAAGTTATTTATCTATCTGGAGAGAAACAACAATGGCTACAGGCAAACAGTTGTGCCTTGCCTGCCTTCCCCTCCTAGATGCGAGGTGCACAGGACTTGCCTGGTGACTCTGAGAAGGCAATTGTTTGCTGGGGAGGGGAGGGGTTGTTTGGCTGTTGGTTTGTGGTTTTCTTTTTGCAGTAGGCAAGGTTTGCAGGGATAGGCAACATCTTCGCACCAGATCCATTACTTTAACGGAGTGGAAAATCCTCATACCTGTTGCCAAGCATTCATGTATGAACATTTTTTAAAAAAAAAAAAAAAAAAGGGGGGGGGGAGAAAAAGAGTAGTAATGTNTTCCAAGATTTTATGTATGAACTTTTTTAAAAAAAAAAAAAAAAAAAGGGTGGAGGAGAGAAGAAGACGGAGGGGTTAAAAACATGCGAGGGCAGTCTAAGAAGGGACAGCAGTGAAGAGGTGAAAGCCCCTGCAGTTATGAGCATGAAAACTCCTTTCTCCAAGTAGTTCAAAATCTGATCGTCTGTTCCTTGCAATCGGAGGCAGAAAAGCAGGCGGCGTTAGTACTTTGACACGTCATTTGCAAGCTGAAGGTATTTTCCTTGCCGGCCACCTTTCCTGTGAGAGGACACCTTCGCTCAGTGTGCCTGTTCCGCTGCAGTCGCCCCCTCCCCCGGCAGCCCGCGGCCCCGGCACCCGCCGCGGCCGCCTCCCCGGCTGCACCGCGGGGGGAGCCCGCCCGGCTCCCCGGCTAGCCCCTT